>CAWUFW010014201.1:50000-427160 GCA_963921515.1 Calotriton arnoldi
TCTCTGTCTCCCTTTGTCTCCCTCTGTCTCCCTCTCTCTGTCTCCCTCTGTCTCCCTCCCTCTGTCTGTCTCCCTCTGTCTGTCTGTCTCCCTCACCTTCCCTCTGTTTCCCCCTGACTCCCTCCCTCTGTCTCCCTCTCTCTCTGTCTCCCTCCATCTGTCACCCTCTGTCTCCCTCTCTCTCTCTCTCCCTCTGTCTCCCTCTCCCTCTCCGTCTCCCTCTCTGTCTCTCTGCCTCTCTGTCTCTGTCTGTCTCAGTCTCTGCCTCTATCTGTCTGTCCCTGTCTCTGCCTCTATCTGTCTGTCTGTCCCTGTCCCTGTATGTCCCTGTCTCCCTCCCTCTGTCTCCCTCTCCAGTCTCCCTCTGTCTCTGTCTGTCTCTGCCTCTATCTGTCTGCCCCTGTCCCTGCCTCTATCTGTCTCTGTCTCTATCTCTGTCTGTCTCCCTCCCTCTCTGTCTCTCTCTCTGTCTCCCTCCCCCTCTGTCTCCCTCCCTCTCTCTATCTCTCCCTCTGTCTGTCTCCCTGCCTCTCTCTCTCTCTCTCCCTCCCTCCCTCTCTCTCTCCTCTCTCTCCCTCCCTCTCTCCCTGTCTCCCTCTGTCTCACTCACTCTGTCTGTCTCCCTCTCTCTCCTAACTGTCTCTCCTCTCTCTGTCTCCCTCCCTCTCCCTCCCTCTGTCTCCCTCTCTCTCCCTCCCTCTCCCTCTCCCTCTGTCTCCCTCCCTCTGTCTCCCTCCCTAAGTCTCCCTCCGTCTCCCTCTGTCTGTCTCCCTCTGTCTGTCTCCCTCCCTCTGTCTGTCTCCCTCCCTCTGTCTGCCTCCCTCTGTCTGTCTCCCTCTGTCTGTCTCCCTCTGTTTCTATCCCTCTGTCTCCCTCCCTCTGTCTCCGTCCCTCTGTCTCCGTCCCTCTGTCTCCCTCCCTCTGTCTCCCTACCTCTCCCTCTCTCTTTCCCTCTGTCTCCCTCTCGCTCTCCCTCTGTCTCTTTCCCTCTGTCTCTCTCCCTCTGTCTCTCTCCCTCTGTCTCTCTCCCTCTGTCTCCCTCTCTCTGTCTCCCTCTGTCTCCCTCTGTCTCCCTCTCTCTGTCTCCCTCCCTCTGTCTGTCTGTCTCCCTCTGTCTGTCTCCCTCTGTCTGTCTCCCTCTCCTTCCCTCTGTCTCCCCTGACTCCCTCCCTCTGTCTCCCTCTGCCTCCCTCCCTCTGTCTCCCTCTCTCTCTGTCTCCCTCTGTCTCCCTCTGTCTCCCTCTCTCTGTCTCCCTCCATCTGTCACCCTCTGTCTCCCTCTCTCTCTCTCCCTCTGTCTCCCTCTCCCTCTCCCTCTCCGTCTCCCTCTGTCTCTCTGCCTGTCTCAGTCTCTGCCTCTATCTGTCTGTCCCTGTCCCTGTCTCTGCCTCTATCTGTCTGTCCCTGTCCCTGTATGTCCCTGTCTTCCTCCCTCTGTCTCCCTCTCCGTCTCTCTGTCTCTGTCTGTCTCTGCCTCTATCTGTCTGCCCCTGTCCCTGGCTCTATCTGTCTCTGTCTCTATCTCTGTCTGTCTCCCTCCCTCTCTCTATCTCTCTCTCTGTCTCCCTCCCCCTCTCTCTCTGTCTCCCTCCCTCTCTGTCTCTCTCCCTCTCTCTCCCTCTCTCTCTCTCTGTCTCCCTCCCTCTGTCACCCTCTGTCTCCCTCTCTATCTCTCTCTGTCTCCCTCCCTCTGTCACCCTCCCTCTCTCTGTCTCCCTCTCTCTCTCTCTCCCTCTGTCTCCCTCTGTCTCCCTCTGTCTGTCTCCCTCTGTCTCCCTCTCTTTCTGTCTCCCTCTCTCTGTCTCCCTCTCTCTCTGTCTCCCTCTCTCTCTGTCTCCCTCTCCCTCTCCCTCTGTCTCTCTCCCTCTGTCTGTCTCCCTCTCTCTGTCTCCCTCCCTCTCTCTCTCTCTCCCTCTGTCTCCCTCCATCTCCCTCTCCCTCTCTGTCTCTCTGCCTCTCTGTCTCTGTCTGTCTCAGTCTCTGCCTCTATCTGTCTGCCCTGTCCCTGTCTCTGCCTCTCTGTCTCTATCTCTGTCTGTCTCTGTCTCCTTCCCTCTCTCTGTCTCCCTCCCCTCTCTCTCTGTCTCCCTCCCTCTCTCTCTCTGTCTCCCTCTGTCTCCCTCCCTCTCTCTCCCTCTGTCTCCCTCCCTCTGTCTGTCTCCGTCTGTCTCCCTCTTGTCTGTCTCCCTCTTGTCTGTCTCCCTCTTGTCTGTCTCCCTCCATCTGTCTCCCTCCATCTGTCTCCCTCCGTCTGTCTCCCTCCCTGTCTGTCTCCCTCTGTCTCCCTCCCTCTGTCTGTCTCCCTCCGTCTGTCTCCCTCTGTCTGTCGCCCTCCGTCTGTCGCCCTCTGTCTGTTGCCCTCTGTCTCCCTCCCTCTGTCTCCCTCCCTCTGTCTCCCTCCCTCTGTCTCCCTCTCTCTCTCTCTCTCTCCCTCTGTCTCCCTCTGTCTCCCTCTGTCTGTCTCCCTCTGTCTCCCTCTCTCTCTGTCTCCCTCTCTCTCTCTCTGTCTCCCTCTCTCTCTGTCTCCCTCTCTCTCTGTCTCCCTCTCCATCTGTCTCTCCCTCCCTCTGTCTGTCTCCTCTCTCTGTCTCCCTCTCTCTCTGTCTCCCTCTCTCTCTGTCTCCCTCCCTCTGTCTCCCTCCCTCTGTCTCCCTCTGTCTTCCTCCCTCTATCTCCCTCTGTCTTCCTCCCTATGTCTGTCACCTCACCCCAGCTTCCCGGGCACGCACACTAGCCGCACCAGTACTTACGCAGGTCTTTAAAAGACCATTTACTGGGAGACGTTATGCAATAGATGAGGCATAGTGAGAACAAAGCTTTCAAAGGAATGCCTCTTAATTAGCAGCAGTTATGTGCCAAGTGCTCGTTAATACCGGTGTCATCCCGCGACACACCCACCATTTGCAGGCGACACAGTACTGTGTCGGGACACACAGTTTGGAAAGCTCTGGGTTAGGGAATACTCATACTACTCCGGATTTCACAATCTGCACAACAGGATAGACTTACTGAACTGTTCACGAGATGCTAGAACCAAGGTTTCATGAGAAAATATCTCAGACGCACCCTATCAGATCACTGTCCCTTACAGTTGCAGTTGTCTTGGGGGAGAAATAAATCCAAAATCCCCATATGGCGATTGCCGCTGGAGGAGATCCGTGATGCCCTGCTTCGCTCCTCACTTTCAGAGACCATTACATCCTACTTTCAAGATAATGAAGGCACCGCATCTGGGGTTGTGATAGAGTGGGATGCGCTCAAGGTCGTGCTCCCCGGGCACATGATTAAGGTGGGATATGGAGGTCGCATGGCCCTTCGCAAGGAACTAGGGGGCATATTATCAAGGGCTCTATCGCCGCTTTAGCGGGACTTTTTCCCGCTAAAGCGGCAATAATTCTAACGCCCTATTGGCAGGCTGTCGCTAACTGCTGTTAGCGACAGCTTCTAAGCGATAGCGACCGGGTTGGGTGCCGCTTTGCATGCCAGCGATATTTATCGCTAATGGCATGCAAAGTAGGCGTTCCCAACCTAAAGCGACTGAAACAGTCGCTAAGCTCGCTATCGCCTATTAGCGAGGCAGGGGAGGTGATTAGCGAACCAGCGCTACACACGTTTAGCGCTGGTTTGTTACGCCTGGTCCAGACCTGATTTAGCCATGTAATCCAATGGGAGGTGGATTACATGGCTAAATCCCCTCGCCCTATCACCTAGCTAACACTGGTCACAGTGTGAATATCGCTTGTTTTCAGCGATATTCACACTGTTCTCCAGGGTTTCTATCGCTAGGAGATAAGCGTTGCTGATAGCACGCTATCTCCGCGATAGAAGACCTGCGATAGCCGGCGATAATTATCCAAGCGCTAACTGCGCTTAGCGATAATTATCGCCGGTTATTGCTAATAGGCCCCTTGGCACCTTGGAATCGGAGATACGTCGGTATGAACAAACACTTCTCATCACCCCATTGGCTGCAGCCACATTGGCCCAAGCTAGATTGAAACATAAAACAGCACTGTAACAACTCAGTGCTCTCGATCACAGGGAATATCTGGCTAGAAGACATGCAGAAGGGGACAAGGCCGGTCGATGACTGGCATGGCTCCTACTGTCTGACTCACCTAGAATTCCGATCACTGCCATTCATAGTAAGGAGGGATACATCATTAATACTCAGGATGAAATGAATACCGCCTTCTGCTCGCACTATGCCTTCCTGTATAAAGCCCCCTTCAGAGAGTGACCCAACCGAGGTACAACCCTACAACTCTTGCTTGAGGATATTACTCTCCCTCGAATCTCACCCACACCGTTCACAGAGCTGGAATCTCCTATACCCAAAGATGAAATAGTAGACACCATCCAGGAGATGGCGAAGGGCAAGCCCCCCCCGGGCTTATGAATGGCCCTTAGAGTTCTACACGGCCTTCCACATGTAGATGGCTCCTCGCCTGCTTCAGGTATATTTTGACGCATAGAAGAAAGGAGTACTGCCATCCTTACTCTGGGAGGCCGTACTGGTAGTCCTGCCCAAGTCGGGAAGGGACCCATTACTTCTCGGATACTACCATTCACTGTCCCTTCTGAATTCTGAGTACAAGATTCTGGGCAGAGTTCTGGCTAATAGACTGATTGCGGTAACCCAACTTCTTGTGTGCAGTGATCAAAATGGCTTTATACCCGGTAGGAATACCTTCCTCAATTTGCGCAGACTCTTCCTTTTGATGGATTGGGGACGTACAACAGGTGACTCCTGCTGGATCGTCTCCCTAGACATTGAGAAGGCGTTTGATACCTTGGGCAGGTGGTATATACATGCTGCACTTACGAGCTTTGGGATAGGCCTCTGATTATTACAATAGATCTCCTTGCTGAATAATTCACCAAGGGCACAAGTTAGAACTGGGTCCATAGTATTGGATCCATTTGATATTGAACGAGGCACCCAACAGGGATGCCCCATGTCACCAATTATTTTCACACTGGCATTGGCGCCACTAGCTTGTGCACTATGACAACATGCTGCAGAATCAGGTATCATGGCATATAATCAATGGCATGTAGTCTCGTTATATGCAAACGACGCGCTGATCTACCCGCGTGGGAATGCTGCAGTCCTGCCAGAGTTGATGGCACTGTTGGACCGATTTGGGCGGATATCTGGGTTGAGGGTGAACTAGGACAAATCTCTCCTATTCCCTATGACTCCTGACCAAAGAAGAGACCTACCACAAACCCCACTGCCCTGGTCCTGTGATACCTTTAAATATCTGGGGGTCCAGGTGTACCACTCGACTGAGATTTTGCTAGATGGAAATTTGGGCAAGGTGATAGCCAACACCCGATCTTCTCTATTATTCTGAACGGAGTAACCGCTCTCACCCATAGGGCATATAGCCATTTCTAAAATGTTGCTTCTGCTCAGACTGGGGTGACCTGTTCTGTAACTCAATTCTCTGTACGTATGAAAGCCTGTTTGACGACTATGGGATACCTCCCAGATCCTTTTTACTATATGCTTCTCTCACACACCAACTGTACAAGATATGGGGCAGGACACACGATGAACCTAAGTTATCCAGACTCCTTCAAACACTACTCGCACTCGGCTTGGGTTGACGGGACATTACAATGCTGTACAATTCTATGAGACTGGAGGGTGCAACCCCTGTCACGGTGCTCAGGGCTCAATGGGATGCCGCACTCTCGATAACATTGACTGACAACCAATGGGAGCAATGTTTGGGGATTCCTAAGATCATCTTGATAAATGCTAGGCTCAAATACAGACAATTTAACTACCTCCATCACACATATCTCACCCCCCACAGACTGGCATGAATGTACCTCGGCTCCCCAGATATCTGTCCCCGTTGCCATGATACTGAAGCCACATTCATGCACATGGTGTGATGGTGCTCACGATTGATGAAGTACTGGGCGGCAATAGCATACACATTCACAGAGGCCACGGGCAAGACGACTGCACCAAACGGTCCACACTTTCTGTTGGGTATCACCTCATGAACGGCAAAACGTAAAACCCTAAATAAATTCTTAGATCTGGCAATGGTACTAGCTCAACGGAGGCTGGTCATGTGCTGGATATTTACACTTAGGTCATGCCCCACCAACATGGCTTGCCGATCTGCGTAGAGCCCTCATAGCCGAGCTCGAGATTTCCCATGGTAACATACTGGGCCGTCCAATTACATCCAACCTCCCTGATTGGAAAGCCTACCTCACGCTAATTGAGACTAAATTATCAGGTACTCCTACATGACTTCATGACTTATAGTACCTCACCACAGACACAGCAATTAGGGGAAGGACACAAGTCATTGGGAGCTGCCCCACTCCCCTGGCACAACCTCCATCCTCTGCCTACCACCATCATCCCCCTACACAAGGTATAATCATGATTTGTCAATGCGTTGGTGCTCATACGTCACACCACCACCCCGCACACGCATAGTGAAGGTCCGTAACTACCCACTTGGAAACAGATGGACACGAAAAGTCTTGCCTTCCTATGCGTATTGTTTAAAATATTTCTTGATGTGCATTGTGGTGACTGCTAAATTGGCTCATGAACAACTATGGTATGGAATGCATGATGTATCACTGAACACTGCACTTTTATTGTATTTATGCTTTTGTCAATGTTATTGCCGGGTTATATATTGTATTGATGCCATGCGCCATCGTATGCTCCCACTGTGACCAGAGTTCTGTACGCTTCTTTGAAAATTAATAAAGAAATATTTTTTTAAAAACTAAAAACTGTGTTCAGTGAATTTCGGGGATATTTTTAAATGCAACTTCCAATTTATATACATTTTAGCCAGAACTTCACTTTAACTGTTGCTCTTTCAGTTATTATATATTACATTCTAAATGCATTTTATGATTGCTAAACAATCCAGCACTGTTTGACAAGTCTGCACAAACTTTGCACACCCCTGGCTAAACTGCCTAATGTTTGACATGGCAAATTCTGTGCAGAAGGACAAAAGAGTTAATGGGTTGGTAAAAAAAAAAAGCATTTTAGCTCCCATAGGAAGTTTTGTTCTCCGCTATACCAAAAACCTCTGAACTGAAAAGATTCAACTTTGGCATGAAAGTAGAACTGTACTTGGAGGAGAGACTTTGTTTTGATTGGCTTGGCATAAATCTATTCAGTTGTTTTTGAGATATTGGTATTTGAAAAAGGTGTTATGCAGGCATTTAAAAGGTAGAGCTGTTTTGGCGGTCCCAAAAAGGTTTTTTTGAATTACCTGAAACTTGAGAGCCATTTTATGAATTTGGATGAGTTTTGGAAAACACTATGGGCCTCATTACGATGTAGGTCAGACGTGTGTCCGACAGATATCGTATCGGAATGGAAACTGCCCGACCAGTAGTCGGTGGTTCCACCTGACAATTTAGGATGCAGCCGCCCCTGATGCAGTAGGAAACACCCATTTTTACATTGCCGCTTATGCTATGGCCAGAAAAGGGCTGCAGCACAAGCCGCATTGGAAAAATGGATGTTTTCAAACATTCATGCACCTTGTGCCAGGCATCATGTGGTACCTGGTACACGGGGAATGGATGTTTGAGGGGCACCACAGGTGCCTCCCAGGCCTCACAGCAGAGGCCGCGGAGTGAAGGGAGCCCTGCTAGGGGGATCCAAAGTCTGTTTCCACCAGCCATTTCTTTGGCAGTTGGACCGCCATTGAAAGTCTATCTGAATGGGACATCGTAATCCCTACGGCTGTGCCTGAGCAGGCATTTCCCCTATTGTAGGGTATTATGCTCCAACCAATGGTTATGGGCTCCTTGAGCCCTTCAGAGGCGTCGGTCGGTTCCTCTGCCCGCTGTCTCCCACTGCCCGCATCATGATGCAGCAGTCGGACCGCGGCACCAGATGTCGGTCGGACCGTAACCGATGGCCTGTTAGTTGCGATCCGACCGACATCGTAAGAAGCCCCATAGTACTTTTAGTTTACTTCTTGTATTTTTAAAGTTGTGAAGGATCAGTAACGGGAGGGGCACAATTAATTGGGGAAGGGTAAAACAATTTATATTTACTATTAACTTGACCTGGGCGGAGTTCGCAAAATCATGCTACGCAAAAGTCCGTGAAGTGGTTAAAAAACTCCGCTCGCTAAGCGGAGTTCTGCTGGCAAGCAGAGATCCCCAGTACACCCATTCGCTTTGCATTTAACAACAAACCCAACGCAGAGTATGTCCTCACAAACAAAATGGCACGCAAATGGCACCATGTAGTTTGCATGGGTGCGGCTATCTTGTTTTCTTACTCTATTTATGGTGCTGGGCCTGTTTTTCAATCCCTTCTTATTCTTTTTAATCCTCCACCCTCCTAATTAATCCTTCATTTTTATTTATTGCATTAGTGTGTGTTTTTGTGTCTGTGTAATTTACGTTTTTTTCATGACTTTTTGTATTTTTGTTTATTTTAGCCTGTACTTCCTTATTTCTTCCTGCCTTTTCCTGTTACTTTTCTTTACCCCACTCTGCGCCATGGCAGAGCAGGGAAACCAGGGGAGCGGCAGCACTAGGCCCCCCGAAAATCCAACAGCAGCATCTGCCTACCTTTTTTGATGGCGGAAGCTGGTGCACCCCCGGGCAATCTTTTGTGAGGTGTCCCTTCCAGCACCCGAGCTTTCCCGCCTCTAAGCTGTCCAGCCCCCCGCAGCACTAATTAATAACGGTCACTGTGCGGTGAAAGTGCAGTCCACTAACCCTTTAGTGGACTTGCTCCTTTCACAGTGCAGCTCCATCTGATAGCTCCTGCTGTCCCCGCTGCTGCTGACCGAGAGGGCAGGTGTTGGAGGGCCTCCTCCACCTGCAGCAAGGCCACCAAAGAATTTCTCATCGACTCACTCAGCAGAACCACTACGCTAAAGCCAACTGATGCCAACACCGCAGTGCGCAACCTCCACCGACTGCACCGACGCTCTGTCACCCCTCAAGAAGAGACCAAGCAAGCAACCCTCCAAGAAAGCCAGCTGGTTCACTCCCACCCTCCACAAGTCCAGACATACCTGCCAACGACTCAAGAAGAGATGGAGGAACAACAAAACCCCTGAAACCCACACAACCTTCAAATCCGCTGTCAACGCACAACACCTCCTCCTCAAAACCACAAAGTTAACAGCCTTCCAAGAAAGAATTAACGCCACCGCACACAACAGCAAAGAACTCTACACCATTCTCAAGGAGTTTACCAGGCTCAACAGCGAGACCACAGAAGTCCCACCCTCCGAAAGGCCTCTTCAACAGACTCAACACCTTCTTCCACCACAAGATCAGGCAGATCTACGACAGCTTCAACGCCCTAGATCCCACCACTACGCCCACCACCACCACACTCAACCACGCTGCATCCCAACAGCCCATGCTCACCTGGACTATGCTCACAACTTAAGACACACTCAAGACCATAAAGAGAATCCACTTAAGATTCCCGTCAGATCCTAGTCTGTACCACATCTTCCACAGAGCAGCCGCCGCCATAGACCCCAGCTTTGCTGCACCATCAACTGCTCCATCGAAACTGCCACACTCCCGACAACTGGAAAAACGCCGTGATCAACCCCCTGCTGAAGAAGCCATCCTCAGACCCGACAGACCGCAAGAACTTCAGACCCATCTCCCTCCTCCCCTTCCCAGCCAAGGTCATCGAGAAGGCCATCAACGCCCAAATCTCTGAGTTCATCGAAGTGAACCACATCCTGGACACCTCCCAATCTGGCTTCCGAAGCAACCATAGCACGAAGACCGCACTCCTCGCCGCCATCAACGACATCTGCTCCCTCCTTGACAGGGGCAAGACCGCAGCCCTCATCCTACTGGACTTCTTGGCCACCTTCGACACCGTCTCCCACCGCACCCTAATCATAAGACTCCACGATGCCAGCATCCGCGACAAGGCACTGGACTGGATCCACTCCTTCCTCACTGGCTGGACTCCCTCCATTCATCACAAAACCTACAGAGATCAGCTGTGGAGTGCCCCTTGTTTCCTCCCTGAGCCCCACCCTCTTCAATGTCTACATGGCCCCCCTCCCAGACATCGTCAGACTCAACATTGTCTCCTACGCTGACGACACCCAGCTGATCCTCTCCCTCACCAACGAACCCACAACCACCAGCACTAACTTCCACAGCAGAATGAAGGCCGTCGCCACCTGGATGAAAGACAGCTGCCTTAAGCTCAACTCGGACAAGACCGAAGTACTCAACCTGGGCCCCACCCCTTCAGCCTGGGATGACTCCTGGTGGCCAGCCACTCTGGGACCCCTCCCACCGCTACGGACCTTGCAGCAACCTTGGCAGTCCACTGACTTGTCACTCACAATGAACCACCAATTCAACGCAGTTTCATCAGCCTACTTCTACACACTCCACCTGCTTCGAAAAACCTTCAGATGGATCCCCACAGAATCCAGAAAGACTGTCACCCAAGCACTCATCACTAGCAGACTCGACTACGGCAATGCACTCTACACCGGCGTCATGCAGACACAGCTCAAGTAACTACAGAACCTTCAAAACGCCGCTGCCAAACTGGTCCTCGACATCCACAGCCACATCACGCAGCTCCTCTGACAACTCCACTGGCTCCCAGTCAACAAGAGAATCACTTTCAAGCTCCTCACAAATTACTACAAAGAGCTTCACAACATAGGACCAGCATACCTGAATCACTGCCTTGCATTCTACGTACGCACCAGACAACTCTGTACCACCCAACGTGCCATAGCCTTCTTCCCCAGGATCCACAAGACCAGAACTGGAGGAAGTTCATTCTCCTGCCATGCCGCCAAGACCTGGAACAACCTGCCCCTCCAGCTCAGGCAATCTGCATCGCTGACTCAATTCAAGAAGAACCTCAAGACCTGGCTCTTCTAATGATCCTCCACAACCAGAGAGACCAGCAGCCGACCCCCAGCTCCTTTAGACCCTCACGGGTGAGTAGCTACGCTCGATAAACCCCTGATTGATTGATTGATTGAGGTGGAGGAAGCAGCACTGTTATTTTTGTGCAGTTCCATCTCATCTCCATGCTTGCAGCAGGCCTGGCAGTGGGTACCCCCTGCAGGAGCATCGGCTGTGTTGGGGCAGGGTATGCAAGTGTGTGGGGCGCACCAGCCAAGTCCAGTGCACCACCCAGCAGCTGACGCACCGCTTGGTGAATATCTTAGACTGGGAACAGGAGCTGCTCGACCTGCTAGGCATCAAGATTGCGGGGCTCGGTCAGTATTCATTATTTGTTGTGTTTGTGTTCTACAATGCTAAAAGAAAATTCCGAATAGCACGCTGCTCACACTTAGACTTAAGTTATGTTTAGTTTACATTAAGAATATTATTATTCAGTTTGAGTTAGGTAGGTGCTCGGTGCTACCTAATCATACTCGTCGGCGCTCGCTTTGGCTGATTATTTAAGAAGCCATTGCAGACTTCTCTGTCCTCCTGTCAGTATAGTGAATTAGTGATATCAGTTAATTGGTGTTCTCTGTGACTTTCTTTATGTAGCTCATACATTCCTAAGCAAGTTCACAGTGATGTGTAGTACTGGTATGCATCTATGCATTGCAAAAAAGGGAGACAAAGTTGGTTCATCAAGTGGATTGAGAAATGAGAATAGAATCAAAGATTATTCATTGCAATGCATTAGTTCCAAATGTAGTTTTTGTTAAGAAAATTCGGAATGGGGATTTTAGGATTAGTATGGCCAACTCAACAATAGTCGATAGTAGTACTATAGGCGATCTGGTACACTCTGCTACAATGTTACTGAGTTTGACTGTCATAATAATTTTGTGGATATTGACTGTCATAATAATTTTGTGGATATTAACTGTACCACTAATCTATTTTTTTATCTTCTTTATTTCTTACATCAGCACTCAAGGGCAAGAAGAGGGGCTGCGCACAGGCGGGTCCGGGAAGACCTGGGGAGGAGGCACCGACCACCAGCGCCACTGCTGAGGGACCTGCTGAGCACAGTAAGTCCTCCTAATATTTAGTATTATTGTTATTTCCCTAACTTTTGCCTCTGCCCACTATTATACTACTTTTCATTTTGCTTTGTTTATTTTTTTATACTGTGAAGAGGGCAGGCCCAAGTAAGCTAGTATTATTAATATTTACCATGTATGTTTGATGAGAAGGCTTTCTTTTTTGTTCTCATGCTCTAATAGTTAACAAAATAATGGCCATTGTCAGAGACCACACTGCAGCCCCCAATGTTGTGCTGTGCAATTAATCTATACAGTATTTCCGTGTAGTTCCCATGACAGTGCAGCACTGGCTGGAAAGTATGAGGTCCCATTGCATTTGCCAAACAACACCATACGTCTTTCATTGACCATTATTATTCCACCCCTTCATTGTGCTTCAATGACTCAGAGTCATCATCATCATAGGTCATAGCTCTGCCCCTCCATTATGAAACGTTTTTGGTTGGCTTGACTACCTGACTTTCTAACATTGTGAACCAACCAAATGCCCAGAGTGATATTTTTGATAGAAGATACTGCAGTGCTAGGAGGATTGGGAGTCCCGGACTTCAGGGCCTATTATTATGCGTGCCAACTGCAGTGGTTATCCTTTTGGATGGCAGGTAGGAACCTGCAGGAAATTGGATATGGCCCCAGGGAATTGGAAAGCGGGATATTACACAGACTCCTACTCCCTAAAGTTAAACCCCCACCCCGGGGCCCCCCTTTGCTAAAGACCGCCTTACAATGTTGGAAGAAGGCTATCCAATACACATCGGGAACAGTCCCATATGCGAGCAACATCCCACTATTAGGTATACCATTACCAGATGGGAGACTGACTCAGGCGAGACTACACGATTGGGAGGAGGGGGGAGTGGAAGAGGTGGGCTCGTTCTTTGGGGACGGCACCCTTATGACTCATGATATGTTTGTGCAGACCACAGGTGCAACAGATCGTCATTACTTTTTATATATGCTGCTGTAGCACATTACATTAAGGAGACATGGGCACCACAACGCACAGAACCGCCTCGACACGAACTGGTTCATGGGAGGGCACTTAGTGAAATGGCTGTATGCTGGCATTAGGGCACAGGTCTCGCTAACACTCACTACTCTCAGGGCTAAATGGGCGGAAGACACAGGCATGGCCATATCTGATAAGGCATGGAGGAGTATTTTGGAACATCCTAAACGGGTGTCCCGGAATGCCCGCCTTAAATTCATACAAAATATGGTGTTGCATAGATCGTATTTAACCCCGAGGAGGATCCAGCGTATGTTCCCTGAGGCCCAGAACAGTTGCCCTCGATGCAAGGCTGAGGAGGCAGGATTCCTTCACATGTTGTGGGTATGCCCCCGTCTCGGCGATTACTGGGACAACATTCGAAATGCACTGGAGGAGGTTACGCGGTTGACGATCCAGGACAATGCTGTAGAATGTTTACTAGGGCTGCGCAAACGAACCAGCGCCCTTAAGGTGCAGTTACGCTTCCTTGATTTGGCTCTCATCCTAGCTATCAGAGGGATTACTATGCGATGGAAGTCCCCACGTTGTCCTCCATTACCAGAATGGCAAGATGATGTAGTGCGATGGTGTGGAGCTGAGAGTGCGGCTATTAGACATGAGGAGGCGAGAGGGCTCAGAAAACACCCAATCTCCTTGGACTGGAACAGTATGCTCGAAGAGTTTCGACATTTAGATCTTACACCAGGGACGATCACACCTACACCATAGTGCACCCATATGGCCTCAACTGATGCGACGCAAACTACTTGATTATTTGCTTGAGGTTCTCTTGCCGCCCAGACATTGTGACACTAACGACAGGAACCCGGAGATCCTAGATAGAGTCACTGTAATAGGTTATAGGATACAACATTGAGATGCAGACCAGGAGGGAGGGAGGGAGGGTGGGTACAGGGTAGTTCTGGGAAAAGTATTGACTTAATTGCATGTCACCTTTAACTACCATTGGAAATATCTACGTAATATTCAGGCAAGCGATATTGACCGGACATATGACCAACATATACCCTGAGGATTCATACGTCGAGCTCTATTGTATAACATTCTGCGTGAGAATATATGTAATGGAAAGGTTTCAACAAAACACAAAATGTACACGCCATGATGTATATTATGTTGTCGGTGAACCGTTCAAGGGTGTGCAATAAAGTCTGTTAAAAAAAAAAGAAGATACTGCAGTGCTAACCGAACTGTAGGATTGCGGTTGTATTTTTATGATTAAAAAAAATTAAGGGGAGGCGTATCTGGCATCTAAAAAATATATAATGTTGTTTTCTAGCCACACAGAGTGGCACCGGCTCAAGTGCTGCTGCAGGAGGAGAAGTAGATTCGGTTGGAGGGAGAGAAGCGGCGGCTGGGACGGGCGGTGGTAAGTCACATTGCTTGCTTATTGACAATTACTATTATACTCACTAGTTACAAGGGCATCGTCGTGACTTGTGATTGTGAACCCCCGACTTTACCAGCTGCAGCAGTGTTTGAATTATGGCCAAAACTATCTGCAACTTAGCAAATGCTCACATAATGTATGCTTAAAATGATGGCTATTTGCAAACGGGAAAGAGTGGAAGGTTAAAAGAAAGGATTGGTGAAATGGTTTATGACTGTAAGGAAAGGATGGGTGAGTGGGGGAAAGGATGCATGGGTGAGTATTTGGTAAATGGATAGATAGTCGAAATTATGATTGAAAGAAAGGGTGGATGCTGAATGGATGGATTGGAAATTTTGATGAAAGACTGGATGAGAGAAAGTAAAGCTTAAATTATGGTGGCTAAGTGTGAATATAGTCGGAAGAATGAAAGTATGATTGAATAAATCCTTGGTTGAATAAACAAGGGAGCTATTCTGGAAAGAGGCATGCTGCTCACCTACTTCACATACTTTATTTTATGGTTATCAAAGTTATGGTTCAAATTGGGAGTTTTTTAAATTTTTATTCAAATCCCTTGACTCACTGTTTTTGTTAAACGATGCAGATATGTACCCCACCCATCATCGTTCATCATCCCCCTCCCTGCCCTTGGCATTTCGACACACATGACCGAAGTGCAGTATGGTTCAATTCATGGCTGCAGTGTTAGCTGTGCAATGTGTGTCTGCTTCAGTTAATGCTGCATTTACAAAGTTTTCAATGCATTGCAAACTGAACACACAAGGGACCAGATGTACGACCCTTTCATTTTGTGAGTCTCAAATTGCGTAGTTTTGCGACTAGCAAAATGGAATGTTCAACAGTGTCTTAGACACTGTTTGCGATTCCCAATGGGGTCGCAAATGACCTACCTCATTAATATTCGTGAGGCAGGTCGCAATTTGCGACCCCTTTGGGAATGGCCAGCACACACAGGGATGGTGGCCTGCTGGGGTCAGCAGACCACCATGTCTGTGACTGCTTTTTAAATAAAGTAGTTTTTTTTAATGCAGCCAGTTTTCGTTAAACTGGCTGCATGTCTGTGACTGCTTTTTAAATAAAGTCGTTTTTTTAAATGCAGCCAGTTTTCGTTAAAGGAAAACGGGATGCATTTAAAAAAGAAAAATGAAACGTTTCTGTTTCATTTTTAGGTCTCGCATACGCAGC
Organism: Calotriton arnoldi; assembly: GCA_963921515.1. Lineage (NCBI taxonomy): Eukaryota > Metazoa > Chordata > Amphibia > Caudata > Salamandridae > Calotriton > Calotriton arnoldi. Next base: position 65,620 of record CAWUFW010014201.1, read on the forward strand.
GCGCATGCGCTGCATAGGCAAAAAGACCTTTTGGAATCGCTTCGGCTTTTCAGCCAAAAACATGCACGCGTTCCATTGCCTTCAATGGCAACGCGTGCACGTTTGGCGATTCACTTGCGGGAGCGAGCGGCGCCATATGGTAGCAATTATCGCTCCTGGCGCCGCTCGCTCCCGCAAGGGAATCGCGCAGGCCCCCTCCTCTCTCCCCCTGCTGCCGCGCGAGGCGCCCGCGCTTGTTTTTTTTTACTTTGAGCGCGAGGCGCGCGCTTGTTGCAGTTGCGGCGGCCACATGGAGGAGTAAGTTGAAGCTGTTTAGACAGAGCAGTGCTTTCAGATCCCCACCTGCCATGCTCACCCTCTCTGTGCTATTACAGGATGAAAATGGGTCTAAGGTTGGCAGGTCTGCCCCCAAGAACGCACACACCATTCCAGCTTACCTACACAACCCGCCCTTCAGTGAAGATGAGTGGAGAAAAAAGTAACAGAAACTTCATGCCTGACACTACCATAGCGTTTCTGGTAGAAGATAAACTCGTGCCAACATTTAGGACTCCCAGTGAATGAGCTTGAGTGTGCAGCAGTTTTGTCTGCATACGGCAGCACATCCAAACAAGACTTTCTGGCTTTGGCAAATCTTTTTTTAGCATTGTAAATATGGGCTTAAAGCACACAAAGTGTGTTGGATAAATAAAAGCCAGGAAAACCTGAAGGTGTCAAAGATGACATGGACTGTTGTGTGATAGTGTATGCATGTGTGTGTGTGAGAGAATGTATTTGTGTGTGAAGTTTTGATAGAGAGATGTGTGTGCGCGAGAGGTTAAATATATTTAAGAGAAAGAGAGCGGTTATGTGTGTCTGGTTTGACAGTGTTTAAGTGTGTGAGAGTTCGTATGAGAATGATAGAATATTTATATGCGTATTAGAGGTGGGCAAGGGAGAAAATTGACAGAACCGAGCCGGAGCTTCAACTTGGCTGTAAGAGTCAAAGCCCTAGCTAAGCTAGGAAACAATTGCTGCGACAACTTAATTTAATTTGCGGCATGAATTTCTTCAACACGCGTTACCTCTGATGGTGATTGCGAAAGGCAGGACGTGCTTTAAATGTGCAAGGGGCGCCCATTCTTCAAAATGGAAACAAATCCACATTGTACATGAGAAATATATTACATAGCTGTGTGTTTTGACGTTCAATAAAAGATTGCAATAAAAGACATCATGGGATTTTCAATCCTTTATTCTAATACTAAAAGCTAAACTACAAGGCAAGCCCCAGAATCCAAAGTGTGCAACCTATATTTTTGTCTCATGGTGTGCTTCACTACGTTCTTCTTTGGAAGTGTCATTTAATGTTTTCTAGACTGACTATTTTTAGGAAATTCTTGTGTCACATGATATCACAGTCAGATGTTTTCGTTCCTTGCCATGCACAGCGTCTCAAATGTGTGAAAAGCGGGACAGTGGGCCATAGGACACACACACACATTGTGGTTACAGAATGTTTATTCAACACAAAAATGCACCAATACTTGGCCTGCTGTATAAGAGATGGTTTTTCTGCTTTTGACAGAGAGCGCATCGTGACTTTCAACCGCTGTTGATTCATGCTGAAACAAAAATAACAAGCATTGGCATAGCCAATAGGTCTCGCCTTTGGGACATTATAAGTGTTTAGCCATGCAACAGTTGATGTTGCACCAAGGATATTGTTCTGCATAATTAAATACTTATAAGGTCCCAAAGGCGAGACCTATAGGCTATGCCAATGCCTGTTTAAGAATAGGCAGTGGTCCGTGAGACCACTGCCTGCTCTTAGAAAATATTTTCGCTGCCAGCCACAAAAGGGAAGGGGTCCCCTGGGGATCCCTTCCTGTTTGCGAGTGGCTTTACCACCTTTTTGAAGTTGGTGGTTAAACTGTGAGAGTTTAGCGACTGCAATTGTGGTAGCAAAACAATCGTACGTAGAAGTGCGACTTGCTATTTGGAAGGGATGCCCTAGGCATGCCCCTTCCAAGTAGCGAGTCACAAACCATATTTTCCGAGTCGGTAATAGGTTAGACAGCAGCAAATTACCCAAAGCACTGACTAGCATGCCTCCATTAATTTGGCACAAAAACGTGTACTCCATAGTGCATAATGCCTTACTCATTAATGAGAGGTAATTTATTTTTATTTTTCCACTTAAAGTGTCCGTTTAGTTACTAGAAGAGCCTTTAATAGAAAAAAATCAAATCATTGTTTATTTAATCTGGCGTTACTCTGCCTTAATTCTTTTATGCCAGACAGTCAGTACTTTTATGGGAGGCATATGCGGATGAAAAATAAAATTGGCCTTGTCACTCTCCTAATCATAATCACATCAAATTCCAATGGCCCTAGGGGACCAGCAATATACTGCTACTGTGCCAACCATGACTTAATTTTAAACAAATGTTTGCAGAGAGCATTGCTTACAATTTGTAGTTTTTCTTTTTCTCAATATAGCTACTCCTGCTGGACCACCCGTACTACCCAGGAGGCAAGAGATAGCGGCCTGTCTGCAGCGGCAGAGGCTGGCCACTATCCAGCTGGAATATTGGCAGCTGGTGGCCCAGGCGGATGAAGAAGAGGCTGAAACTGCTGCTTCTGACCAGGGCTCCAGTGCAGCCTGTCACACACAGCCTCCAGCCTCCTAACCATTCCATCGCCAGTGCTGCCACCACCTGTCACGGTCCCTGACTAGAACTGCTGCCACCCCCTCCTGCTCTGACACTGAGAGGACATTGCTGCGGCCCATCTTGCAGGCAAATGAAGAGCCCGGCTGGGCAGGAAGAGAGGAGCCTGTCCAGCTCCAGACACAAATGGACAATGCCCTCTTTTAGCCATTTTAAAAATGTTTTGCTATGGTGGGAGGGACTTCTTGTGGGTGGGGAGGGTGGGAAGGGAGTTGGGACTGGGTGTTTTTCTTTCTTGGACTTTTGCTTGGACATTGGTTGGGGATGGGTCAATTTGTTTGGGGATAGGGGTTGGCCTGTTTTGGGTGGGGAAGGAGGGCATTTTCGTCAAAAAATAAAGTGAAAAATTGAATTTCTTCATGATTTATGCCTGTAGAAGTTTATTTGTGTTTTACTTTTACTTTGCCCTGCTGCCTTTTTACACAGCCTGGTTTTATTTATCTCTACTTATAAAAGTGTTGACCGGTTAGTTAGTTATGGTTAGTTATATACTTCTGTACTACTTTGACCATTAGGGGTGATGTTGCCTTGAGTCACAACTTATATTGTCTACAACAAGCTAGATAAATGATTACTTATCTGCAGAGGTAGTCAGTTGCTTATTTACTAACTTAACTAGTTCACTTCACTTCATAGTTCTTTTACCTGAAAATAGATGAAGTAATAGCAGGGAAGGCAACACAACTTCACAAGTGAAGTCCCACTCACACCCAGGTAAGCTCAAACTGTAGCATTAATTGGAAAGAATATCTATCGCAGGCCACTAAATGGAAATAAAAACAGTGAGTTAGTGGATTATCAATTAAGGCATTGCTTTACAAAGAAGTGCTACTACACAACACAACTAAGAATAACATAGTGATAAATTATCAAGCAATAGCATTAGTAGTAACTCTTCTGAGTGATAGGGAGCTAGTATTTAAATAAAGCTAAAGTGACAAAATCCTTGAGTCATGAAAAGTGGGCTCAAAGTCTGGATTGGAGAAGGTTAAGCGTTTACGCAACACAAGGCCTGAATGATGATGCTGATGACTGATGTTCGTCTATATGTAATTTATCATAGATATAAGAGTCTCATGTGCAAATGGGCTACTGTCAATCCTGATAGTATATTAAAGAAACTATTGGAAAAAAATAGAGCCCAAATTTTAGCTTGTTTAGAGTGTGACATTAATCCCATAAGCATGCTGGAAGCTTTCGAAGGAATTACTCAAACAATAAACAAACTATTACAAGTCGATAGAAAGCCAAAATCAAAAAGACCAAATAGATGGTTTAATGACGATTGCTCACAGACTCATGGCAATCTCATTAGGGATTTGAAACAAAACTCAAGGGATAAGGAGCTGGTGAATCTACGTAGGATTAAATATTAGGAGGCACTCTTGGCCCGTAAGGCAAATATTAGACAAGAGGCATGGGATAAATTACATAAAGCTACGAATAGCAAGGATCTCAGCCTCTTTTGGAAAATCATTAATGCCTCCTATTTCCAGGATAGCCATAATAGTTGTATTGATTGTATTATTCCCCGAATAGATGGGTGATCACTTTTCTGGGCTATATGGGGGTCATAGGGAGCATATCCTTTCTAGCTCATTAATAGAACCTGATGACAACCATATGGGGTAGAGTGCTTTCAATTTGTTACAACCCACTTATCAGGAAGTGGAAAAAGCCTTAAACCATACCATTAGGAACAAAGCCTCTGGCCCAGATGGGGCCCCAGCTGATCTCTTCTTGGCAAATCGGGAGCTGTGGTTACCAGTGCTTACTAATATTCTAGGCTGTGTTGCCAAGACGGGCCCATTAAAATCTTTGTCCAATGCAACCATAGTACCTATTTTTAAAAAGGGTGACAGGTCAAACCCTAAATGTTACCGTCCCATCTCATTAATTGACGTTTCATGCAAATTATTGGGTAGGGTTTTACTTGATCGCCTAGGTGCTTGGGTATCTGATAGAGGAAAATTCTCAGATACCCAATATGGTTTTAGGAGAGATCTGGGCACTGTGGAGCAGTGTCTCAATCTTCACCTGATTATAAGGAAGTATACGGTGGTAAAGAATGGTCCACTCTATTTAGGATTTATGGACCTAATATCTATGTTTGACTGGGTGGAGAGAAGGAAAATCTGGCAACATTTTTTGGATATGGGCATTGATACTACTCTAGACAACTTTCTAGCTCAAATGCACAAAGATGTGACAGGGAGAGTAAGATATGGGACTGAAGGCAAATTAACCGCACCTATCAAAATGAGGAAGGGGTAAGACAAGGATGCATCCTGGCCCCCTTTCTGTTTTGTTTTTATATTAACGATTTGGAGACTTATCTTAGTCAGGGGTTGCTGATATCCCTAGGGTTGGATCCAGAAGCCTCCCTGCTCTGCTTTATGCAGATGATTGTGTTCTGCTATCTAGAACTGGCATTGCCTTGCACATACATTTAAACAGATTTAATGATTTTATGAGAGACTTGGGCTTAAACACAAATACAACTAAGTCACATGCAATTTTGGCTGAGAAATTTCGTTCATCTTTAAAGCCTTGCTTTGTGAACAATGAAAAACTGCAATATGTTTCTACTTTCTCTTATCTGGGTATTCAATTTGACCAAAAAGGCTCCTGGCACCATCTTATAGAAGTAAAAAAACGATGTTTTCATCAAACACTAGAGGCCTTACATAGGTTTACGAAGAAATTGGGCTCTAAACCAATTGATGTGCTTATTAAAATCTATGTTGTATGTTGTTGCTCAACTATTACTCATGGGGCAGGAGTATGGGGTCCTTGTTATATTTCATCCTTGCAGATAATAGAATACATCTTTCTCAGAAGGCTTCTGGCAGTTCCTCCTAGTTTGCCAGCTATAATATGCCATATGGAACTAGGAATGATTCCTTTATCACATCATATACAAATTGCCCCTGTTATGCTTTGGTGGTCTATTTGGACAAAAGAGGAACCCGTACTCAACTGAGTAATAATACAGGACTGTTTAGGACTTGAACATATTAACAAAATACCTTGGCTTAGCTATGTTTGAAAGCAGCTTGAACTTATTGGGAGAGCAGATGTCTTTTTAAAACGGCAACTTAGTGCAGCCCTCCCAAAAATTCAGTTAAAACGAGACCTCCTAACCCTATTAAGGGAGCAAGGAAATTGTAGGGAGTGGGGCAAGAAGAGAGTGGTGTAATATTTACCCCTGGCCACTACTGAAAGAGTTGAACCTTACCTTTTGCTCCCTTATAGTCACTCTAAAAGGTTTTATCTTGTCAGATTTATGTTTAACATCGCCCACTTCCTGGTTTCTTACCCTAGTGAAGTATATTCTGATTCCTTTTTAGATCTTTGTCCATGTGATTGTAACTCAACTCAGAATATGTTACACTTTTTCTTTTTTTGCCAGCTTTATTCCAAACCACGGAAAGACTTCATTATTCCATTATTACGGGTACTAAATATTAGAAAATGTATGCCCACGCTTCATTATCTCTGCTGCTTAATACTGAATATATATGAGAAATGGTAGATACATTTATTGCTACTGCTGTGAGGTTAAGGAATATCATCAGTAAATGATTAAATTGTTTGGTTATTGGTTATTCTTTGTAGAGGTTTTATCCTTCTTTGGACTTTTTATTTTTTATTCCTTGCTGATTGTCCCAGATAGCTTTACAACGGCAATGTTTACAAACTTAATCTCATATATTTATTGAGAACTATTTATATGTGAAGATGTTACTGAGATTGTATTTAACGGTTAACATTATTACAATTTATTATCAATGTCAGCTTTTAAATGTGCTCTGTTTTATTGTTGCACAATCTGAATAATGAACTCGATTAATTAATTGATTCATTGTGTTTGAGTTACTGATGAGTTTTTTTGTTTTAGGCATAAGTAATTTTATGATTATAATTGGGTAAGGAAGATGGATATGTGTTTTTTTTTTTTAATGAATGTTTTTTATGCTGTGTATTCTTTTATGGTTTTTATTAACCGAATAAAGATTGATTGACTGACTGACTGACTATATCTAAAATATGGATCACTATTATGCGCCCGTGGGTAAATGGGGCCAGTGTGGGCTATTGCTTAGGCAATAGAAGATCCTGCAGTGAGTTGGTGTTGCTTTCACCACATTCACCCCACCAAGTGTGTGATCCATTTAAGGTGTAAAATAAGTCACACCTCAATAAAAAACATAGCCCCGGGAAGAGGGTAAGGGGTTTGATGAATGGATGGGAAAGGGGATTTGGTGACGGTGTGACAAAGACAAACACTACACAAGGACAACATTCATCTGGGTGATGAGCAGCACATAATCTCCATCAATCTGAAGTGGAAGGATACAAAGGAATGAGTCTAACATAATACAGGTAAATGCAGTTCAAATAGCCATTCTGCCCCAGAGACTCAAGGTATCAGATATCTAAATGTTTTGTCATCTAGGTTAGAAAAAATCAAATTATGGAGGAGTGAACTCTCCCAGTTTTAAAAATATGATTGTTAAATGAAAACTGATACTACATTGGTAAGGTAGGTGGTACATCTGCATTCCTCAGAGTAATGATTTCCCTTTGAAGTCGATAACTTTTTTCTTAGAGCTGTTCATGAGGTGGTCCCGCCCTTAGTTTTTCCAACATCCTCTTGACTGCGAGTAACTCTGTCCCAGTCCCAACTCGAGCAAGATAGACGTGTAGTGCACTGCTGTTGAAGATCAAGTAGAAAAACAGAATTGCAGTATTTTGTATAGGTTTTTGTTTGTTAACTAAAGTGACTGATCTGGTCCCTGAAGAACCAGAAAAAAGGAGTGGACCATGCAATTAAATCTGGCTAAGTGTGAAAAGGCCAATCTCCTCCAGGAAACATGATCACCCATCATTCAGTCCCCAAACATTGAAAATCATCTCATTCAAGTTTACAAATTACAGTTGCACACCCTCCCTCACTGTCTGGCACCACATGAATTATCAATCATCACTCACAATCACTCATTAATATATAGGGCTCCCGTTTTTTCGGGTATTTGTTTTTTACATTTCCGTCTGTATTTAGCTATATTTATTTTTTGCTAATTTTGTCTGTATTCTTCCAATTTTATTTTGTGTTTTCTGTATAAATGAAGCTACAATGGGTATTTTTCCACATTTATTTGACTGATAAATGTATACCCGCAGTTTAATGTCCAAAAGGTTTCAGCAGTATACAGTGCAAAAGCGTTATCTGAAAACACTTGCATTGTAGAATAGCATAAATAACTTTAGATCTGCACTGAGCCTTCGGGAGAGTGATGCATGCAAAAGATGTGGGGCTTCAGGAGCAGACTTCTGGCACCTAGCCTGTGAATGCGGCCGGGTGGCGGATTTTTGGGCGGAGGTGCCACACAGGCTTCAGGTCATGACCACTGTAACCCTACAATGTACCCCACATGTGTGCCTACTGCGTTTTACGCCGTATCTGAAGTGTGTCATTGGTAAATTTATCAGAATTGCTTTGCTACTGACGAAAAGGAGGGTGGCGATGAAATGGGAGTGTTCAGCTGCTTCTCTCCCAGACCACTGGATTAAGGTCCTCGTGTACTGTAGGGAGAACCTGGAACTATATGCTGAGGAGCTACCGACTCCATCTCGACCCAGAGACATTTGGGAACCACTAATGCAATATCTGCGGACTAAAGATCAAGGAGCATCACTTGAAAGTAAAGATGGATAATACCGGTCATGTATAAACTTTAATCAAACAGGTGAAACAGCAAATATGAATGTATCTGAGGGCAAATGTGCAATTGGTCTGGTCGATCACGGGTTCTTTGTTTTTACTTTGTATCTGTTGTGCATATGCAGTTTGACTCTGTAGGCAATCTAAAAACCAATAAAACTAATTAAAAAAAAAATCAACAAAAAAAAACCACTTTAGATCTGCACTGAATTAAGCTGAATTAGGAAATATAGTGTCTATTTTCATCTCCCCTACCTTTCATTCGGTACCCCTACTTACCCAGCACTCATGATTGGTGGTAGAAAAAATCATCCAAAGGTCTTTTTTTCAATTTTTCTGTATTTAAAAATAAATACAGACAGGAAAATAGAAAGTTTTATGTCTGTATTTATTTGTGTAAATGGAAAACTGGGAGCCCTAATAATATATCACTCATTGGTGCACTAGTTACCTGTTCCAATCCAAGCATGGTGGTCAGTACGTAATTGTATCTCCTCTTTGATGCAAGCAACAGAATGGAATTTGGCAGTCTTTTTAATCAAATGATCTTCTGGGGCAGTCCTTCTAGGCAATGAAAAAAAGGACCATAGGAGTGGACCGTGCTGGTTAATTCAAGCTAAGTACGTCTGTAAAGATCACTCACCACCAGGAAAAATGATCACCCATCATTCAGGCCCCAAACATTACAGATCATCTCAATCAAGTTTACAAATTACAGTTGAACACCCTTCTTCACTGTTTGTCACCCCATATATTATCAATCATCACTTACAATCAGTCAGTAATATATCACTCTTTAGTGCAATAGCTACCTTTTCCAATGCAAGCTCAATGGTAGGTACACAATTGTATGCCCTCTTTGATGCAAGCAACAGAATTGAATTTAGCAGTCTTGTAAATCAAATGATCTTCTGGGGCAGCCGTTCTAAATGATAAAAAAGAAGGATCATAGGAGTGGACCATACAGCTTAATTTTTGCTAAGTAAGTTTGTAAAGGCCAATCACCTCCAGGAAAAATGATCACCCAATATTCAGGCCCCAAACATTGCAAACCATCTCAAGCAAGTTCCCAAATCACAGTTGAACACCGTCCCTCATTGTCTGCCACCACATGAATCATCAATCATCACTCACAATCACTCACTCACCATTGCAATAGTTGTAGTTACCTCTTCCAATCCAAGCACGGGTAGGTTAGGTAGTAGGTACACAATTATATCTTTGATGCAGGCAACAAATTGGAATTTGGTATTAGCACTCATTTAAATCATTGATCTTCTGGGGTAGCCATGCTAAGTGATGCAAAAAAGGATAGGCATGCGAGGGAGGCAGGCATTGTCTCAAATGTCATGAAAGAATTGTGAAAGCTTCTTCACTGAACACTGGTCCAACTGTAATTCAGTAATAAATGTGGCAAACAAATGGTGGGGCAGTATAAATCTGACACAAACATAATTTTCAAATTGCTATTTGTTTTGCACAGAAAGTAGTTCAACAAGAAATAAGTACAAAGTTGTATGGTGGCACTGACACACTCAGTCCGAGAAGTAGAGTTTGTCCTCAAACTCAGGTGGTTCACCCAGAAGTTGGTCAGCGAACACACTTGATTCTGACCAATCTTTCTCCTCCTCCTCCTGTGCTGTTTCAGGAACAGTGACATTTTGTGGTATAAATGTTGGTACATTTTGATCATAGTCAATATCTCCACATTTTGAGGTGGGAGACTGGTCCTTCTCATTGTAACAACTGCACCAGCTGCACTAAACACATGCTCAACAGACACACTGGCACAGAATAAGCCAGATACTTTGTTTCCCAGCCTGCTGAGCTCTGGCAATTGGTGCGTCTTTCCATACCAATACATTAATGGGGTTTAATCCACATAGATCTCTTTTAGATCATCCTTATACTCCTAGAACATCCTCTGGATGGTCATTGGTGCTGCCACTTGCTCAACCTCTTTTGCCATCGCCTCTGCGCTGGACTTAAGCCCTGCCGATTGATACCAATTCAATGCAGAGGTTGGGTCCGGTCCTTCTATTGCCGTTGTTGCTGGTGTTCTGGTTGATGGTGTGTTGGCTGATGTGAGACAAGACTGCCCTCTTTGGAAGATGAAGGCGGCACCCCAGAACTGCGGGGTGGTACTCTAAGTTCTGGCCATTGTCCATACAGGTCACCGGCTTCCTCAACAATCCACCTCTTATATTTTGAAACATCCCCTTCAGAAAAAAGAATGAAGGTGGGAACAATTTTTTTGTACAGTGGATCAAGTAGTTTGGCACAAATGTACTGTTTGGCGAGATGATGTTATCTTGCAGCCTTGAATTGGAAGCCAATTAAAAGAGTAAGCTCTCAACCTGGGCATGTGCTTCTGTGTTTTCATTCACACCTACAAGGACAAACCTTTCAGGCACGTTGTTTAGCTGGTCCTATAGCAGATGCAATAGTGGGATAGCTTGGCCCATCGTATTGTCCTCCTTGCTTACTTCCCGTGTGAAAACCTTAAAAAGGAGTAGCATTTGTGTCAGGCAGTTGACTAGGTCCCATTTGTCTGCATCCATGGTCATAGCTTTCCCAACTGCATCCACTCCTCTTTTAAAGACATAGTCATCGATCTATTTGTCCTGCTCAGACAGATGTTGCAACATGTAAAAGGTCAGGTTCAAACGTGTTGACACCTCCTGTATCACGGTTTTAACTGGTGCTCTATTATTACGCTGAATAATCCACAACTGCTTCCGGGCTTTAAAAGAATGGCTGAAATGAGTGCAGATTCTTCTGCAGGTGGTCAGTATGTTGCTGACTATGCCTTCCTTTTTGAGGAAGTCTTGGAATGTCAGATTGATGCAGTGAGCCAAAAAGAGGACCCTGAAATATCCTCCATCTGACTTGGCCTTGACTATGTTACTGCCATTGTCTGTAGCAACAAATCCAACTCAGAGACCTCTGGGCAGAAGTCATTCATACACCTTGCTGTTAAATTCCTCCAAGATGTTTACAACTGTATGTGATTTCTCCATGGTGAACATGGACACTGTTGCATGCCGCCAAACTCTCTTAAAAATGTCTTCAGTGCAAAGACCTGAAGATATCTTTTGTTTTACCCCCGCAAAAGAGATCCAGTGTGCAGTGATGCGCATGTAATCAGTCGCCTGACAACTTGTCCACATATCTGTCGTCAGGTGGATAGTGTGAATAAGACTTTGCTGCAAAGCTTGTCCAACCAACTGCAGCACATTGTGATGCAGTTCTTTAACAGCAACTCTGGCAAAATAGGTCCTTTGGGCAGATGACTGCAACAAATTCTAAGAATGCCACTCTATCCACAAAAGAAAAAGGGTGGAGGTCCAGTGCTAACATTTTGCCAGCTTCCCATTGCACAAAAGTGCGGTTCGGTGGTTCCGCTCATAGGGCCTCTCCTGCATAAACATGTCTGTAATAGTAGCCTGGATTTTCTTCTTTTCTTGGGGCACTGGCACACGCATATTTTGAGAAGTAGATGGTAGTGGTAGACTCAATGTGCGTTGTGGTGGGTCAGTCATTGTATACCGTTGTGGCTCCATCTCACTCAGATTCTTCTTGTGTCATTGTGAAGTAGCTGAGGTGGGTGAATCTGCTGGCACACTTCTGGGGACAGGGCTGCTTTGCTGGAAGATGTCACCCTCCTCTTCCTTATCAAACCATCTACCATGATTGGACTTGTGGCTGATATTCCCCGGCTCTCCCCACCACCACAACCACGTTCAGCAATTTTTTTAAGGTGCTCTTCCCACTTGATTGCATGGTGTTTTTTCATATGGGTCATCTGTGCTCCAGTACCATAATGTGTATGAGGTTTACCTCAACAAACATTTGTGTGTCAAATAGTGCATACTGCAATGTGCTCCCCCTCTTTGCTAACTGTAAAAAAGACCCAAACTGGGGAGGAGCAATTTTTTACTTTGCCACTGCCAATGCCTGAAGAAGAACTGGAGGTAGGTGGGTGTGTCATTGATTGCCTCTCTGCTTCTCCTGAGTCAGGGGTTTGTGCAGGTTTCAGGTGGGGCTTATCAAATATGCGAGCTGGTGGCAGTGCTAGAGCAAGTCGAATAGCAATGTCAGACTCCTCTGTGTCAGCTTCCACCATGACTACTTTGTCGTCATCATCCTCCTCATCATCCCCTTCCCTAATTTTAAATCTTTAGGGAACTTTTCTTTTCCCTTGCCTCTCCTGGTGTCTCCTGGTCTCTGCTGGGGTCCACTCCACGTCCCTATCATCATCATCAGATGTGGTGCTTGGAGAAGTTGGTGCAGTAGTGCCCTTCCTTTTCCTTGCTGGAGATCTATGAGCCAATGATTCTAAAAGAGGAGGTCCAGCTTCTTGCTCAGAAGGAAGCTCAAACTAATGTTCTGCTCCAACATCAGGCAAATGTACTATTGCTGGCTGCAGCTGTTGTCCACTTTGCTCTGTTTCCTGAAACGATTGTGTACTACTTTGCGAAAGGGACAAATCCAATTCGACATTACTACTCATCGACGTCGACATGATTGCACTGGCTGCCTCACTGACAGACTGGTCCTGAGCTTAGGTTGGGGGTGGTGCTGTTGATGCAGGAGTGCTTCTCTCTGCTTGCTCGCCAGAGGCAAGTGAGGCAGGCACAATTTTGCCGAAAAGGGTTGTGGTCAGCATACCAGTGGTGGAAATCTGCTTCTTCTCCTCTCCATGGGCCAATTTCTTGGCAGCACCTTTCTTTGGGGCCATCTTGAAGCTGTCAATTGGCAGTGGCACTTAACTTCACAAGCTGAAGACTCAGAGATGCCCGTATTGCGTAGTCAGTCACACGTCACATCATGCATGGGCCTTCTGTCTGGCAGTACGGTGGGTGATGTCTCTTCTCTTGTGCACCTAAAAGCATACAAGCAAGAAGAACATCAGTGAATCTTGACATTGTTGCAGTTCAAGTAGTAGTGCAAACAAACAATATCATTTAGTGTGGTTGCTGAAGTTATTTTAAATGATTAGCAATACAGTCTAACTATCCATTCGTAAAATCACACCAACATAAACTTTCATTGTATGCAGTACAGTCAGGAAGGATCAACAAGAGCAACAACAACAATATACAGATGTAACATTTTGTTTTATGTGCATCACGTTGGGATGTGGCACTCAGGTAATTGCAGGTAACAATGAATAATGTTGTGAGGTGCACCTATAGCATTCATGGGGTTGAAGCCAGATGTTAAGAAAATGGGGAAAAAAATGTAAATCAATATTAAAAATGTAAATTAAAAAAAATACAAAGTAATTTTTAAATTTAACATTTAAAAAAATTAAATTGTTTTTTTAAAGCATTAAAATAAAAACTAAAACAATTCATAAGTAAAAAAACTAAAATTAAAAAAACAAAATTAAAGATAAGTGACATTATCCGCAAGCATATTAATTTATTAAACTGCTATCATTCTCAACCATCCATTTAAACCTATTGCAAAGGGCCACACTGGCTGAATACACAACATGGCTGGCAGCCAGTGCTGCATGGTCATCAACAACAACTAACTATGGTGCACACACTCACACTCTGGCCAGACAAAGGAGGCATGGTAACAAAGAGAACACAAAATTAATTTAGCAATGCCAAAAACAATAATTAACAGGGCTAAAAATGTTTACAACAACACACATCCTCCAAAGACATTAACCCACATATACACTGTTTGCAAGGGAGAAAAAAAGGGACATACCACTAAAAAGACACATTTTGTATTTTAATCCAGTGCCATCCATGGCCTAAATGATATTTAAATTCAACAGACACCACAGAAACAGTTGTTTCATGCACTTCTGACTAGTACAGGGGCTACTGGCTGGAAGGCCCATTGGCAGACTAGGCCACATAGTGAATTACGTCAATATTGCAAATGTATTTAAAAACGTGGATAAAATGTAGTAAACTGCAACATTTTTTCTTTAAAAAATAAGAAAAATTAAATGCAAAAAATATCTAGGCCCCTACTGAAACTGCAAGCCACCCACCACAATAAATTTTAAAAATCAAATAAAAGTACAAATAAATCCAGGTGCGTGTCCCCAATCAAACTTACAACACCCTTATACACCAGTTTTAAAATTTACTTGTGAAATCTCAAATACAAAGTCCTTAAATCCAATGGTATATATGCAGCAGACAAGGAGAGTGATCCTTCCAGCTTCAAATCCCAATGAAAAGTGACCAGGAGAGGGACAAAGCACTGGGAGGAGCCTGATGGACAGACACAGGAAGTTGGAATCTCTGGGGTACTTCCTTCCTGTTTTTAAAAAAATGTTTTAAAAAATGGCATCTTACTCAAAAACAACTCCAACAGCCATTTTGAGAAGAAAATCCACTCTAAATTCCTCTCAGCTGCATCTCCAGCAGAAAAGATGCTCGACCGCTCTGTTTGTGATCGCGATCTGCACTAAGAATTCTAGATTGGCGCCGTCGCAGCAGGAAGCTGTGCGAGTGAGGTCAAAGTCTTGCAGAAGCTCGCTAGCGGTGCAATAAGTCTAGTGCACACTTGCGAGCAGCCTGAGACTCTAGGCACTCACGGAGGAGAGCCAAAAGAAAACTTGAGTACGTGAACATAAGAAAACCTCCACTTCGCACCCGAATGGCAGAATTCAGGAACTCCGCGCTCCTCCGTGGAACGCAGAGTGCCCGAATTCTGCAAACTCCACGAGCGGAGCAGACTTTACCGCCTGGGTCTAAATAAAACCCTTTAATCATATTCAGCGATTCTTGATATTTATTGTGGAGTCACATAGGCTTTACATGTTAGAAATGTATTGTTGAAGTTTTCTCCCTTTCAATGCTTCACTTCAGCCATCAAAGGTCCATATAACCAATGGGGAAAAATCTTTAATGACATGACTAAGAGATTATATTGCATGTGATGGAGCATGATTTTTGCTAATAAAATCTGCTCGGGAAAATCCACCAATGTGTGTGTTTAAATAGATTACTAACATGCGTGAAAAACCGAAATAACTAAAACGTGAAGATTTAGATAGTACGACCGAAAATGTGCAAGGCTGCACATATTTTTCAGAATCAGAATAACACATGTAGAATAGAAGATTTCTTTATAGGGTTATGAATAATAAGAGAATGAGAAGAAATTATTAATTTGCGTGTCTAATATTAATGTTTTTATGTTTCCTGAACTGCAGGAATATTCAAGCATAAACATGAAAAAGCTCATTTATTCTTCGTGAAAGTAGTGTAGGCCTAGAAATGTAGAGATGAACTTTTTCTTTTACTGTCTTTCCTTACTAAAATGTGTAGGCCTTAGCAAATGTATTGGTTAGGGGATGTGCTTCAGTGCTCCTTTGTTTCTTTTCACGTTGTTTCCTGATGTCCTTGTAAAGAATAACATTTACATCCTTAGAGAGCGGATAATAGTACAACTCGTTCCTGTCTAGGCGAGGATTTAGAATGAAACTGTTGCCATGTAGTTACAAAATATGTAAATTGTTATTTTCTTCTTCCTCTCTAGGAAGTTATAGAATTTTAGACAAAGACTGTTTAGAGAAATTCAGAAGTCATCGTTAGGAGATGTTTGCCTCCCCAGTTCTGACCAATGAGAGAGATCTGTAGGATTTAGGATAGTTTCTAACCTAGTGTAACAAAGTTGGGAAGTCAGAATAAAAACGCTGGTGGGAAAGTGATCATCAGCTCGTTCACATTCTGGTGACCTCTCCTGTATTCGTGGTATGCTGCATGCTGTGCTGATTCCTGATCTGGCTGGCAATTCTGACTGCGGAGAACTCTTTCCCTAGAGACTTTGCACATCATCGGCTGGTGATGCTATCTACACTATTCTCCTACGGCCGTGGAGATAGTTTTCTAGACTAATTGCACGCTGTGCATTAGTTTTCTTTAAATTACCGAGAGGTTACTGAATTGTGATTTTCCCTTATGTTTCCTTGTTTCTCTCTACCTCCCATTTTCTCACTTGAATTTGATGACCTCTGAATTACTCTGCTTAAGATGACTGTGATGTTTTACCTGTGAAACTATGAGCAAAGTTTTCTTATGATTTGTATTTGTGTATGACCATTCATATTTTCTGAAATAATACCAATAGATATTTAGAAAGAATAGTGTATGTCGTTATTTCCTGAGTCATGACTTATTTTTAGGATAACACTTGTCATATCATTGATGTAATTGTGGTGCATTTTATGGTATATCTGTTTCTTCATTACAGGTCCTCATGAAGAAATGGTTCTCTGATTTCTCTACTTAGTCCCTTTTAACTCTACCAAAGATCCATTGGAGGAACTTTGATATTGCTGACACAAATGATAATGACTTATGGGCCCGTCATTATGGTATTTACGCTTCCTTAGATATTGTAAAGGTTGGTGTGGGATATTATATGACCCCCACCACTTCCGCTGCATCAGTTTTTGGTAGCAGAGGATGGTTAGTTTAGATTAAAATACTAGGTGGAGAAAAAGGAGTTTTTACTGACTAGACAGAATTGACGGTTCAAATATATGTTAAGTTAGTTTTGTCACATTGAGTTTTTGTTGGACGTGTCCGTCGAGGCCTGAGATCTCGGGATATGCCTAAGGGCTGTTCTTAGTGTTTGCGTACACTAAGGTGATGTACATTGTCTGCTGGTAATACAATACTAGGCGGTCGTCGAACTGAAAGTATTGTAAAGGGAACTTTGCTGAATGAGATAGTGGGGTAATTTGGGTCATTTCAGTAAGCGCAACTGGGGAAGTCCTGAGAGTCCTCCGTTTTGTAAGAGAACAAGAATCACGCTGGTCGCAGTTTATTGTTGGAGTGTAGGGTTTTCTCTTCGAGTGCATGAATATACTTTCGATTTTTCCTTTAGTGGCGCAGACAATTTGTGTTTATGTAGTTTGTTTTATTTGTTTAAAAAAAAAAAAAGACCTTAAAGACATTGACGCAGATTTTGTAAAGGGAGGGTCAGTAGAAGGAGTGATAGTGACGTCACAGAGAGCCGCGCTGGTATTGGACAGTTGGTGAACAACGTCACAGAGGTGCCGCGCTGGTACTGGTTAGTTGGTGTGAGTCGCGCTGCTATTGGACAGCAAAAATAACTTAAATTGGAAGTTGAACACTTAACACGGAAGAGAGTGTTGTTAGGATTTACGTAGGTTAGAGTCATTAATAATATTTTACTTATGGTAAGCAGAAAAAATAAAGATAAGAAAGTTGTTAAAGACATTGTTTAGTAATGATCAACCAATTCCAATTAGAGAAGGGATTCCGATAGCTCCTGAAGGTACTCCAGCAGCATTTATGGCGTTAGAAAGGGGTTACCATACGTGTGCATGGTTAGAGAATTGGGTGAAATATAAAGAGGATCAAGGTGAATTAGCTTTTCATGAAAATTGTACTTTCAGTACAAGGATTTTAGAAAACCTGGGGTTTCAGATGAATGGTTTGAATCCAAACCCAAGACCAATGCAGTATGAGGCATTAGAAGAATGGGAATATGAAGCATACAAGAGAGAAAGAGACAAACATCAGAATAGATATAAAAATACAGTGAGTAGATATTCTGAAGCAAAGTGGGATGCTCGCAAGAAAATGTGGAGAAGAGGTACTTTTATAGAAACAAATGGATTATTCCCTGTTAGAGAAATTGATGAGACTGAAAGGGGAAAGTCAAAAGAGAAAAAGAATAATACAGAAATACAAGATAAGAATGTGAATGTGAATTTAATGGATTCAGATGACATTGATGAGGTTTTCCTAAATGAATTATTAATGAACAGACCACTCCCATATCAAGAGGAACAGATTAGTTTAAGTACAGATGATTCACATGCTTTAAATATTATACCTAGTGCTCCTTTGATTCAAATTGAAGAACAACCTCAGAATAAAGTGACAAATGGAGTGAGATCAGATCAGATTGAGAACAGGCAAAGGACGATTGATAGGATGGAAGCAGTAAAAAACCCAGAAGTGTTGTCAGTGCCAGTGATGATTGGTCCAGTAGTTCCATTATATAGTGATGGACAGAGTGTTACGGGAGTACATGCTTTGGCAGTCCCAGAAGTGACTAGGACTAATGAAAGAAGTAACGAAAGTAACAGTGCAAATGTGAGTATAGTTTCGAGACATGAAGAACAATTGATTGATGTTTCAGGGAGAAATGAGACACCAAAAAGAGTAGTGTATCAAGAACCTAGGAGATTAATACAGATTGAAGAGAGATTGAATACACAAATATCTGCTAAACCTAGAAGTGAGTCGGGTGAAGATGTACAAAGATCAATGGGTCCATCACCAGAAGAATTAGATCAGTGGATGCGAGCTATAGCTCCTGGTTGTAGTAGTCAGAGTAAGGATGATTGTGTCGATGTGGCTAAATTAAAAGGAGTACTAGAAGAAATGATTACAGGTACAATTAGCCCAGAGAGATTGAGTAAATTTCAGGATGATGAGTTGTTGTTTCTATGTAAGACTATTACTCGAAGAGCGAGAAATTTGCATGAGACATTTATAGAGACAGCACAAGAGTATGGAGTAGACATTGAAAAGTCAAAAGCATTACAAAAGATGTATAGATTAGATTTTACAGACAGAGATTTGGAAAATTTAAATGTTTCAGGGAAATGATTGCAAATTAAAGAGTTGATTAGCACACTGAAGCGTTGGGGTGAATTGGACAAGTGGAAAGGAAGATGGGCTAAAAAGAAAAAAGATGAAAATGCCAAAGCGAATGTAGCTTCTCCGTCGTACCCTTTGAGAGAGCCAGAGAAAAAGATGGAATCAGATGACGCTGTTGGGGCATATCCAATGAGAGAAGTACCAGGAGGTGGTTATGTCCAAGTTCCATGGTCAAGACAGGACATCTTGTCATTTACGAATGAATTCCCGAGACTTAGAGAAAAGCCTGTTGAATGGTACAGACGAGTTGAAAGATTTGTGAAAGTATCAAAAGGGTGGGTTTGTGGATTGATTTAGAGGGTCTTTTTGATATAGTAGTTCCAGCTGATTTGTGGATTGAGTGTAAAATTGCTGTAGATTGGCCAAATAAAGAATTCCAGAGAGATCCTAAAACAGGAGCACCTTCTGATGAGGTTATGAAACAATATAATGAGGTTATTACATACCTGAAAGGGAAGATTTCTCCAAAAGAAACAGATTGGGGGAAGATTGATAGAACGACTCAGGGACTGAAAGAATCAGTGCATGCATATTATGAAAGGCTTCTTCAAGTGTTTAAGCAGTTTAGTGGTATAGAAAATATCACTGAAAAGGACATAGGACATTTTGTATATCGTTTTGTTTATGACTTGAGACCAGAAATAAGTGCCATGATTCAACAACATTTAATATTTTGGTAGAGTAAATCAGTTGATGAGATTCTTCGTTATGCGAAGTATTGTGGAGATGACATAGAGATGAGACATAAGAAATTAAAGGAGAAATTGATGTTAGCACAAATGAGAGCAGCCAAGAAAGGAGCATATCTGAGTGGAGATGCGATTGATGATGGCCAGACTACAACTGGTATGAAAGGTTTAGTTTCAAATGGCAATACAGTGACACAAATGATTCCGATGGGTCAAGGAAGAGGTAGAGGACATTTTGCGAACATAGAAGTTTTAAAACAAAAACGTCCTTGTTTTAATTGTGGCAAGTTTGGACATTGGCGTCGCGTGTGTAACGTAGTGTTGAATAATAATGGGAATGTAGGTTCATTTGGTCAGGGACAAGAGCAGACGCAGAGTCAAAATCAGAACTATCAAGTGCAGACGAATCAGGTGCAGACTCAGAATCAACAAGTGCAGATGACAAACAGGGGACAGAATGTGCAGATTCCACAAGCTCCAATGCCTAATAATAATGTGAATGGTCAAATGCAAAGACAAAATGTAAATACTGGTTTACGTACAAATGCTCTATCAAATTCAAATGTGCAGGTTGTTTCGCAGTATGTTTTGCAGACGGATGGGAGTGATTCGGATTCATCACAATGACAGTGCCTGAGGGGGAGGAGGAGTGCATTCTTGGTGCATCTCTAGTGGTAGATCAGTCGGGTTCATATGTGGATGGCGAGGTTGATGGTAATGCAATTACTTTCCTCGTAGATACTGGTGCCACCCGTTCCACTGTGAGAACTCTGGAAATTCCAAACCTACCCCTCTCGGGAGAAAATATCCAAGTTGTCGGAGTATCAAACAAACTTATTAGAACACCAATAACTAAGCCAATGAAAGTTCAAATAGGCAATTTCAAGGAATTACACACATTTGTTGTGTGTGATTCAAGTCCTGTTGATTTACTAGGTAGGGATCTGTTGTGTAAAATGAACTGTTCCATTTACTGTACACTAGATGGAATAGCGTTTCACACAAAAGATGAAGATGTGGTCTTCAAAATGCTGAATCAAGGGACAGAAGTGAATGAGTTGTACCCATTAGTCACAGAGAATGATTTGCCTGTTGAGTTGGGGAAAACGGTGTTGTCTGATGTGTGGGATTTTTCTGGGAAAGATATCGGTCTGATGAAAGGAGTTGCTCCGATTCAGATTACAGTCAAACCTAATGCAGAGTTTCCGAGAACCGCACAATACAAAATGAGTCCTGCTATTATTGCAGGAGTGACACCAGTGATAGACATGCTGATTGAACAAGGAATTTTGAGAGAGATACTAGGAAGTCCATGCAATTTACCTATAATGGGAATTCGCAAGCCTAATGGAAAATACAGGATCGTACAGGACCTGAGAAAGGTTAACCAAATTGTTATACCTTGTTGTCCTATAGTACCGAATCCAGCAGTGATCCTATATCAAATTCCATGTGACGCAGAATGGTTCACTGTGATCGATCTGTGTCAAGCGTTTTTCTCGATAACTTTGCATCCGGATAGCCAATATTTATTTGCATTCCGGTTTGGAAACCGTGTTTTGGCATGGTGCAGAGTTTCTCAAGGGTATACAGAGAGCCCCTCGATTTTCAATCAGATACTGAAAAAGGGTTTGGAGTCATTGGTCATGCCCAGAAATTCAGTTTTAGTCCAGTATATTGATGACCTACTAGTAGCATCAAGGACTAGAGAAAATTGTGTGATAGATACAATTGCTTTGCTGAATCACTTGGCAGTAGGTGGTCACAAAGTGTCACCAACAAAATTACAATTTTGTAAGACTGAAGTACTTTATCTTGGACATATCATTGAAAAGGGAATTCGAAAAGTTTCTCAGGATCGAATAAATGTAATCATCTAAATGAATCCACCAAAAACACAGAAAGAAGTTCGAATGTTTTTGGGAATGGTTGGTTACTGCTCACTGATCACAAAACCACTTCAGAGACTGACACACAAAGATGTGAAAGATCCAATACATCTTGATGAGGAATGTATGAAGACGTTCCTAGAGTTGCGAGACAGTTTATGTCGAGCATCAGCATTAGGGATGCCAGAATTTGAGAAAGAATTTGCATTGTTTTGCAATGAGCGTGAGGGTTGCGCACTCTCAGTTCTAACACAAACGCACGGAACAGCACGAAGACCAGTGGCATATTTTTCTGCTACTTTGGATCCCCTCGCTGCAGCACTACCAGGATGTTTGAAAGCAGTTGCTGCTACTTGTGTGAGTCTTGAACAATGTGAGTCGATTGTTATGGGACATCCATTGAGAGTGTTTGTTCCACATTCAGTTGAGATTCTGTTAAGACGCACTCGAACACAACATTTGACGAGTAGTCGTTTGACAAAATATGAACAGGTGATTTTAGGTGCTGAAAATGTGACAATAACGAGGTGTATTAGCTTAAACCCAGCTACGTTATTGCCAACTCCAGACTGTGAGGAAGTTCATGATGAAGTGGATCATGATTGCCTGGATGTGACAGAGTTATGCACAAAACCAAGGCCTGATATAAAGGGTACACAGCTTCCTGAATCTGATGTTGTTTTGTTTGTGGATGGCTCATGTTTAAGAGATTTGGAAGGTTGCTTGAGAGCTGCCTATGCAATTTGCACAGTGGCAAATGTGATTGAAGCAACGTGGTTGAAAGGAGTGAGTTCTGCACAGGTGGCTGAATTGAAAGCACTCACCCGAGCTTGTATCTTGTCTAGACAAATGAGGGTTACAATTTTTACGGATAGTCAATACGGCTTTGGTGTCGTACATGACTTTGGGCAGTTGTGGTCCCAACATGGATTTTTGACCTCGTCGGGTTCACCGATCAGAAACGGAGATCTACTGATGGCATTACAATTGCCGGCACAAATTGGGGTGGTGAAGTGCAGTGCACATAGATCTGGCTGTGAGTACATCACACTGGGTAACTGATATTCAGATGAAATTGCTGAATTTTGTGCTTTGAATACATATTCGATTAATGTGGAACCATCAATAAATGAGCAAACTGAACAAACAGAATGTAAATTATTGTTCACATCTGTTGAGACTTGGGATGAAGTGAGAGACCTACAAGAAGAGGCAAGTGACTCTGAAAAAGAAGGGTGGATTAAATTAGGATGCACACACAGGTCAGAGGATGAAGTCTGGGTGTACACTGATGGGAGAATAGTTATGCCAGACAACTTTTAGACAACAATAAGTCAATGCTGGCCAATTGTTTGGAAAAGGTTTCAGCATGGATGGACTTTTTTTCCTAAAGCTGAACGCTGCTAAAACTGAACTCATGTTTTTAGGTAAGACTACCAACTTGGAGAGTGGCGCTCTATGGCCCAAATGCCTAGGGGCTATGCCCCCCTAAAGATCAAATAAAAAGCCTCGGAGTTTGGCTGGATCATAACTTGAACTTTAGGGTACAGGCTAATAGGGTGGCAGGTACCTGCTATGGAATCTTGAAAATGATTAGGAGGATTTTGCCCCTCCTGCCTTTTAACGCCAGGAAACTGTTGGTACAAGCCCTTATTCTTTCAAGACTTGATTATGCCAATGTGCTCTATCTTGGTTCCCCCTGCTCGACTATAAAGAAACTTCAAACAGTTCAAAACTGTGCAGCTCGACTCCTTATGCAGGCCAGCAATAGGGAGTCTGCCAAACCCTATATTACTTCTTTGCATTGGCTGCCAGTAGCCGAAAGAATCCAATTTAAGGCCTTATGTATTGCCCATAAATCAATGTCGGATAGTGCTCCTCCTATTTTAAGATCCATTATTTCCCCGTATCTTCCTAAAAGATCCCTTCGTTCTGAGAAAAAACATCTTGCTAATGTTCCCAAAGTCAACCGAGCTAGGAGCGGTGGCCGTCTATTCTCTGTTATCGCTGCAAAATGCTGGAATCAGCTACCAGATCTTATTCGGCTTGAGGCTAACCACCTTTTATTTCGTAAACGTTTGAAAACTTTTCTGTTCTCCTGATTTTTCCGTTTTTTGTGGTTTGGGCTCTGTCTTTAGCGCTGGGAAGCCTTTGGTAGCCATGCGCTTTATAAGTGTCTATTCATTCATTCATTCACAGTCTTCTTTCTCAGATGGCTAGAGTCCAGCATGGGCCAACACATATTGGAAGAGATGCAATGATTAGATTGTTTCAACAGACATCATTCAATCCCAGATTCAGAGTGATTTCAGAGAGTCTTTGTCAGAGGTGTACAACTTGTCAGCAGCAAATCCCAGGTAGAAAGACAGTGGTTAGCATGGGACGGATCGGGAAAGCAGCTGGTCCATTTACCAGAATGCAGCTAGACTTTATTGAGGTGCCGCCTGTCAATGGATTAAAATATGTCCTTGTGGTTGTTTGCTTGTTTTCTCGTTGGGTTGAAGCATATCCAACAAGACGTAATGACAGCTTAACAGTTGCTAAATTGCTTCTTAGAGAGATTATTCCTAGATTTGGTTTTCCAGTCTCGTTGGAATCAGATAGAGGGACACATTTTAATAATGAAATAATTCAGATGCTTTGTGCAGCATTACAGATTGTGCAAAAACTGCACTGTGCATATAGACCTGAGGCTTCAGGTGTAGTTGAGCAAGTCAACGGCACAATAAAATCAAGGTTGGCTAAAGTTTGTGCTTCCACAGCATTGAAGTGGCCTGATGCTTTACCATTAGTGTTAATGAGCCTAAGAAGTATCCCAGACAAGAAAACTGGTTTGTCTCCCCACGAAATCATTATGGGCAGGGCTATGAGGCAGCCAACAGGTCCAGCGAATCAACTAATGAACATTACTGATGACTTGGTACTGGATTATTGTAAAGGATTGGCTGATGTAGTGCATTCTGTGTCTCACCAGGTTGGAGAAGTTGCGACAACAACACAACGGGAACAAGGCCACGATCTAAGCCCAGGAGACTGGGTTGTGGTGAAGAAACATGTCAGAAAGTCCTGTTTAGAACCTCGTTGGCATGGTCCTTACCAGATCATACTGGTGACTACGACAGCTGTCAAGTGTGCTGGTCTGTCAAATTGGATTCATGCAAGTCACATGAGAAAAGTCCCAAGTCCACTTGAAAATGAAGAAACTGCTGAAGAAGAAAGACGTGAACAAAGAAATGTTCCAGAGCAGATTGAAGTTGGAGTAGAGTGGGCACAAGTTACTGGGACGAGTGAAGATAACATTGTTGTTGTTGATGGTGAGAACAGAGTGGTTCCTTCAGCCCCCGCAGTTGTCAAAGACAAGAGAAAGAGGAACTCATCTGAAGAAAGTTCAGAAACAAATGAAAATGGAAAAAGGGCAAAGAAGGGAGACAAGTGGCCAAAAGGAGTGAAAAAGCTGAAATACACTGTTAATAATAAGGTTCCAGAAACAATACTTGAAGTATCGAGTCAATCAGAACAAAGTGAAACAGAAGAAGAGAATCAAGTGCGAAGAACGAAAAGAGTGAAAGTACCGAGCAAGAAATACTCAGCACCAGAATGGACTTATGTGGTTGTAGGTGCAAATGAAAGTGTTTCAAATAATGATTGGGAAAAAGAATTTCTAAAATTCTGAGCGAAAAAGGACAATTCTTTTAAGCCGCCCTAAGTGAACTGCTGATTTGAAGAGGGTGTTCAAAAAGAGAGAGGAGATTTATGTGATAAATTTCTAGAAGTTTCCGAAGCTGTGGATTTTGAAGAAGAGCTTATGGCTCAAGTATTTGCTGTAGAGTGCACAAACTAAACTAGTCTAGTGAGAATATTAATTATTTTTGAGTCACTTTTTAGTTAGGATTTTTCTCTATTTTTTTTTTCCTTTTTACATAATTTTTGAAGATGATTAGAACTGAGACTGGTAAACAGAATCAGGGAATATGTAGGCAAAAATGCTTCAATGTTTGTGTTTTCTGTGTTCTATTAACAATGTCTGGATGGTTGGTTTTAACATTTGTGATACCCCGCTTTATGTTTATTAATATAGTAAACACTACTACTAGTAATAATGAGCATGTGATTTTGGTTAATAACAGTGATCTGAAAGAAGATTCAGAGATTAATATGAAAGAAATAATCGGTAGCGTTTTACATTTGGATAAGTCTATTAGTGATTATTCGTTAAATGTCTTTACAAAAT
This sequence comes from Calotriton arnoldi, assembly GCA_963921515.1. Classification (NCBI taxonomy): domain Eukaryota; kingdom Metazoa; phylum Chordata; class Amphibia; order Caudata; family Salamandridae; genus Calotriton; species Calotriton arnoldi. Next base: position 91,550 of record CAWUFW010014201.1, read on the forward strand.
TGCTTTATGAGTATGTGGATACTATGGATGCGAGAGATTGTTATGTGTGCATGCAAATACCTACGTCTGTGTCTGAGGGTGTAACTTACCACCATTTACCACTAACATATGGTATATTGTGTAGTGTACTAACTAGCTTATTTTATGCTAAAGGGGCTTTTCAATATTTTTATTCAAATTATGATTTAGTGTTTTCAGAAATCCCTATTAGAAAAAATATGAATATAGCATATAGTGCTAGGGATGCAGAATATTTGGGAGAGTTTTTTCACACTACTAAGATGAAAGATACATTTTATGCACATAGGTATAATTTAACATGTAGGTTACACAGTATAGAGATTGATTTTATAAATTCTGTAGAGGATAGACGTAGAGAGTTTAAACGCAGGGATGCTGAACAAAAGAGTAAAGAGCCTCCATGGGCACATAAAGAAGGAAATTATCAGAAGACTGAGACTTTTTCTGCAATGGCTCTGGATTGGCCCCATAGGGGAAAGCTTTGCATACTAAGGCAGAAAACAGATTATAATAGTAATTTCATTGGTTCCAGTGAATGTGAACACACTTTCTTAATTACTGGTGGTTGGGGATTAAAGGGTGGTACAGATCCTGTTTACCCTGGGGTATATTTCATATGTGGTAAAAATGCCTACTATAGGTTGCCACCACATTGGTATGGATGTTGTTATATGAGAATTGTCTTTCCTAAAATCTATCATGTGAATGATGAACAAGGAACCAATGAAAAGCAACTAATACGGAGCAAAAGGGGTCTGAGTGCTGCTGAAATAATTGGGGATATATTTGGGGTGCATTGATACCTTCAGTTGGGATTATTCTAAATTCACAGAAAATTCGAAAATTGTCTAAAGTGGTTGATCGTTTATCTACGAATACCGCTGGAGGGTTCTTGATGGTTGATACTGAAATGGTTGCTATGAGGACCATGGTTTTACAAAATAGACTTGCCTTAGATGTATTATTGGCAAAAGAAGGCGGAGTCTGTAGTATGTTAAAGATTCAACAATGTCGCACATATCCCTGATAAGAGTAAGGATTTGGAGGGATATATTAGTAACATTACTCATTTGCATGATGATCTGTCAAAATTGAAGGCTGATGGTGCATGGGAGAATATTGGTAAGAGTATTTCTTCCATAGATAACTGTTTTTCTAATTTTTCTAACAGCTTATTAGGGAGGATACTAACACCGATAATTGATATTGCTACAAGCATATTAATGATAATGCTGCTTTATAAGTGTAGCAGGAGTAAGCCTACTGAGGGAAAGCGACGAGCAAGGAAAAGGAAAAGAGATGAAACAGAAATGGAAGATCGAAGAGGGATTTATTACGATGCCTGGAAGGATATAGAGGGTGTTAGGCTGAAACGGATGAGAACCACTGCATTCTGATTGTTCATTATCAGATAGTAATCTGATATGGGTTGGTGTGATGGTTTGGGATACCATCAAATGGGGGATTGATGGAGCATGATTTTTGCTAATCAAATCTGCTCGGGAAAATCCACCCATGTGTGTGTTTAAATAAATTACTAACATGCGTGAAAAACCGAAATAACTAAAACGGGAAGATTTAGATGGTACAACCGAAAATGAGCAAGGCTGCACGTATTTTTAAGAGTCAGAATAACACATGTAGAACAGAAGATTTCTTTATAGGGTTATGAATAATAAGAGAATGAGAAGAAATTATTAATTTGCGTGTCTAATATTAATGTTTTTATGTTTCCTGAACTGCAGGAATATTCAAGCATAAATATGAAAAAGCTCATTTATTCTTCGTGAAAGTAGTGTAGGCCTAGAATTGTAGAGATGAACTTTTTCTCTTACTGTCTTTCCTTTCTAAAATGTGTAGGCCTTACACTAGTACAACTCTTTCCTGTCTAGGCGAGGATTTAGAATGAAACTGTTGCCATGTAGTTACAAAATATGTAAATTGTAGTTTTCTTCTTCCTCTATAGGAAGTTATATAATTTTAAACAAAGACTGTTTAGAGAAATTTTTAGTCATCGTTAGGAGATGTTTGCCTCCCCAGGTTCTGACCAATGAGAGAGATCTGTAGGATTTAGGAGAGTTTCTAACCTAGTGTAACAAAGTTGCGAAGTCAGTATAAAGACGCTGGTGGGAAAGTGATCATCGGCTCGTTCACATTCTGGTGACCTGTCCTGCATTCGTGGTATGCTGTATGCTGTGCTGTGCTGATTCCTGATCTGGCTGGCAATCCTGACTGCGGAGAACTCTTTCCCTAGAGACTTTGCACATCATCGGCTGGTGATGCTGTCTACACTATTCTCCTACGGCCGTGGAGATAGTTTTCTAGACTAATCGCACGCTGTGCATTAGTTTTCTTTAAATTACCGAGAGGTAACTGAACTGTGATTTTCCCTTATGTTTCCTTGTTTCTCTCTCCCTCCCATTTTCTCACCTGAATTTGATGATCTCTGAATTACTCTGCTTAAGATGACTGTGATGTTTTACCTGTGAAACTATGAGCAAAGTTTTCTTAAGATTTGTATTTGTGTATGACCATTCATATTTTCTGAAATAATACCAAAAGTTATTTAGAAAGAATAGTGTCTGTCGTTATTTCCTGAGTCATGACTTATTTTTAGGATAACACTTGTCATATCATTGATGTAATTGTGGTGCATTTTATGGTATAGCTGTTTTTTCATTACAGGTCCTCATGAAGAAATCGTTCTCTGATTTCTCTACTTAGTCCCTTTTAGCTCTACCAAAGATCCATTGGAGGACCTTTGATATTGCTGACAGAAATGATAATGACTTATGGACCCGTCATTATGGTATTTACGCTTCCTTAGATATTGTAAAGGTTGGTGTGGGATATTATATGTCCCCCACCGCTTCCGCTGCATCACATGGCACAGGGCTCTAGTGTTGTTGTCGCATGACACCAAAAAAGGTAAATCAGTTGAACGAGTCAACTGAACCAGTCCTCCCAAATTATGCCAGCTAAAAAAAGATTCTTAAGACGTCTTCTAATCTAAATATGGTGGTGTGTGACCAAGTGGAAAGGAAACATACCACATGTGACCGAGATGTCTGGAGTGACACCAAGCCGGACTCCTTGCAGGAACTGATAGACCTGCCTCCTACACAGGGACGCATAGCTGCTGCACCTTCTGCCCACATAGCGAAAGCAAATCTACAACGGTATCGGCCCGCAGCATCTGCTCATCCTCTCGAGTAGCCAGATTCTTTCCTGGGTGGGCTGCTTCTATCGTGGAATACCATTATGGTGCTGGCACCTCTTTAGCTTTCATAGCAGTACATTCTGGGTCGGTGCAGTGTAGTCACTGGCAGCAGCGGCACACAAGCATCAGACCTCAGGAAGTAGAAACAGCACACGCAGGGGGCAGGACCCATGAGCGTGCTAGCAGCAGATCATGTGGGCTCTGTCTACTGCCAACCTTCTCCTATCCAGGTCATCTTACTGTTTTTGAATGAGCTTCAGTTTTTATCTGTTGACATGGGTAGAGTAGTGTCCATGAGTGGGGAGAGAATCACCAAACACCCTATAAAGTCTGTGCAGCTGGAGTTTTTGACTGTCACATTGTTCGAGAGGTACAGGCTGGCCACAAGGGCAAATACCACTTTATGTTATTACATTTACATCATGAGGACATCTTAGGTCATAAGACAAACATTAATTTCCTCTAATCTGGATCCAATTTCATGTCATGTGATTTTTTGGGGGGAAGTCACTGTAGGTCAAAGGTCATGTGATAATTTCTAGTAATGTCATCCGTATGGTAAGTAGTGGTTTTGAAGCATAAAAACCCCTATCTCTTTTTGGTCAAGGAATGGCAGTCAGGCAACAGCCTTTTAAGCATGGCCTACTAAGTGCATAACAATTCCTAATGTGCAGCTTCAAGCTGACCCGCAGGCGCCCTGCAGTAACTTTAAATAAAGCAACAAAAAACTCAGGAAGCAAAACAAAAATAAACCAAACACAAAGGGGCCGATTCCGATTCGGGCCGGAAATCTCTCCGACCGAGCCGGACTCGGAGAGATTTCTGACCGAATCGGACCCTAGCAGCCCGACCGAAGGAGTACGATGCGCACGTATGCTATCGGACTCGATTCGGTCAGACTCCCATTGAAGTCAATGGGAGCCTGTCGTACAACGCATACGCGGGCTCCCATTGACTCAATGGGTGCGAGGCGAACAGGGGCGACCCTACAGCGTGTACGCGGCGAAGCGACTCGCGCCGTACACGCACAGGTAGGGGGGACCCATGGGTCCCCCCTGTGTGCGACTCGCGCGGCTACGCGTACAGGGGGGTCCGACACGGACCCCCAAAGTACGGCTCCGACTGCTCCTTCGAGCCGGACGGCGCGAGTCGGACGGACTGCTCGCGACGCGCATCGTACTTGCCCGGCCGGAGAACGTCTCCATTGCGCGGTGCGAGGCGTGTCCGAGCGAGTCGGTCGGAGCGGTCGGCTTTCGTGTACGAGTCGGTCAGTGCGGTTGGGTCTCGCGAACGAGTCGGTCGGAGTTTTCACATCGTACTCGCTCGCCCGGACGCACGTACGAATCGGTCGGGAAACAGGGCTCCGAATCGGATCCGGTAAAGCCGAATCCGATTCGGAGCCCTACCGGCCGAGATCGGAATCGGCCCCAAAGTCCTGAAAGGTTGGGGAGTAGACAGAAATCTGGTCGCAACTAAAACTCTCTGAATAAGTACTAAACCACTGAGTCTAATGAATGATTGATTGATTTAAGAATGATATTTTGCCAATGTAGGTTTCACAGAAGCTCACAATGTGCTCGCTGGTGATATTTACTTTCACCCCTAAAAGACTAAGGGGCCGATTATGATGGCGGGCGGACTTTGTCTGCCCGCCATCGCCCCGGTAAATGGGACCGCCCCCTATGTGTGCGGCGGTCCCGCACATTTGATTAGGATGCCACCGCCACGGTGGCGGTGGCATCCTCCATTTCCAGCATTGTGGCGGGCGGTGCTCACAACACCGCCCGCCACAGTGCTGGAAATGCATGTTGTGCATCTGCATGCACAACGTGACAGGCACCGCGCGGTGCCTGCCACCTTGTGCATGCAGATGCAGGGGGTACCATAGGTACCCCCATGTGCAGCCCCCACCCACCCAACACCCTGGGGGCCCGCAACAGGCCCCCAACAGCAAAGACCGCGAGCCTTTCCATGGCGGCGAAGCCACCATGGAAAGGCTCATCTCCGCCGGCATCATAATATGGATGGCGGTGTCTTGCAGACACCGCCACCATATTAAACCCTTTTCCGCCCGGTCGACTGATCGGCCGGGCGGAAAACATGCGGACGGTCTTTCCCCCCCGCCATGGTAATATGGCGGGGGGGAATTTGGTGGCGGACGGACGAAAATGGCGGGCGGATCGCCACCGCCATGCGGGCGGTGGCGATCCGCCCGACATCGTAATCGACCCCTAAGAGATTTTATGTGTTTGATTTTTCAATCTATTGGAAGTTTTCTGTCTACCATGATTTTGCTACTAAAAGACTTTATTTTGAACATAAACATTTAAAAATTACATCTTTCAAACAGTCCCAACAATCTTGTCAAGTGGCTCAGGAAAGGATCAAAGGCTTCACTTCGGATCCCAGCATCACCGCAGACTACTCGTAATCATTCAGAGAAGTTGCACGGAGTTACTTAAAGCTTTTCCACTGGTTCTTCACAAGTCTTTTTGTCAGTTCAAGCATCTGGTGGTTAATTAATAAATAGTATGAGCTGAATACATTGCTCATCCCCTCACCCTACCACCTTCCTGCATAAAACCCTTCTTGCCCATTTCCTTTTCCCAGCTAGCCAATGCTGCTGCAGCCAGTGCCAGAGATGCATTTTCCACCCTGGGTTTGGCTGTCAGCAAGGTACCTTGAGCATGTTTCCTGAGTATGTTCCCTGAGTATGTTCTGACACATCTCCTGAAATGGATGCACATGTTTCACCAAACAAGTGCTGCTCCTTCCTTATGTATCAAGTGGAGGAGTTAATGACTTCACAAAAGACTTCTGAGGGCTTGCAAAGCAACGTAGTGTCTGGCATGCCATTCTTGCTATCCATCCTGCTGACGAATAAGAATCTACCCCCCCACCTGCCTGCACAGCTGTCTGCCAAAATGTTTACACCGTTTTAGGTATTTGTTTTGTTCCACTGGAAAACATGGTTGCACTCTGTCTCCTGCATTTCCTTCCAGATTTGTAAAAGATCATCTGCTTTAATTCCATGGACAACGAGCGCCACCTTGTAGGGACAGGTCTCATATTTCAAACCAGCAACGAAAAAGAGATGGCTGTGCTGCAGCTTGATGTTGGCTGCTAGTGCGAGCATTCCCAAATAGACGTCATCCAGTGGGAATACTGGCAGCTTGATGGAGGCATGGTGGAGAGCTGTCACGACAGCCCCTGGCACCAGGAAGCCACCACCAGACAGAAAAAGTGGATACTGGGGAAAGGGAAAATGGAAGCTGTGACCTCATATTTTCCACTGCGCACCACAGCAGAGTCGTGCTGCACAGCTCCATGAAGGCAGCAGGAGGCATTGCTGATGGTCTTCACATACTGCACCAAGGCGTCTGGGTTCACCAACATATCGTCATCACCTGTAGGCAATAGTAAAAAAGGCAAATGGTGAATAGACAGCAGTATATGAATACGATGGAAGAGTCCAGGGACCCCAAATGGGATGTGTGTGCGTGGTATAACATTCCGTTTGGACCCCTATATCCTAGCTTTCACAAAAGGCAACAATCTATATAAAAGTTAGACCAAATCAATAAAAACATTACTCTTGATTAATAAGTCAGTTTAACTAAAATTAGTTCATTATTATATTTCTTATTATTTAATATCAGCAACATACTTCATAATATGATGGAACATGCACGCAGCCAAACCTAATAATGCTTTATGTTTAAATAATCCTTATTGTACATTTGTTTGCAAAGCACCTGATTAGGCAGAACCTTATTATATTTAATTTCAAACTATAGACTCATTGCTTTTGATAATGTTCAAATCTCCTATTCACTCAGTCTTAAGAAATCATTTCAATGAGCCCTGGTGTAGATAATGTATAAATGGTAGGTATTGTAAATTATCAAACTAACCAAAAGTTCAAGTGCATATTCCAATAGGTCAATTTCGAGCCCAGCACCTCTTGGGAAGAGGTTATAGGATGGTCCTCAGATAGATTCTGAATTCCACCAATTCAGAACGCAGATAAAGATGCCCAATTAAAATGTCTGCTGTCAAACCTTTGGCGATCTCGCTTTTTTTGTTTTAGGGGATAAGTAGTGGAATTCCTTGCCCTTACATCTTCTACAGATTGCTGAACTGCTTCTCTGGGATGAACACAACAGTTTACAAAACACCTAAACTAAACTAAAATGTATCTAAACAATAACACACACGTAGTCCCCTATGCAATATATCAACATAGACAAGCGAACGCTGTTAATGTGGTGCCGTTGCACTGCCTCTAAATAAGGGGTGTTCACAGACTTTTTCCAACCTCCTTTTTGGTCTGTAGAAAACTTGACAACCTGGCTCACTTTGCACATGTTTTCATTGTGGGGCATGCATTTGAAAATATTTCACTTTTGCTACAACGTATGTGGCATGTATCCTTGTTTGAAAACTAGAAAAACTCCAACGCGACCTGTATTTCTTCCATGTAGGCCTGTTAAGGCTCCATGGGCTGACTAATACTGAAATCAATAAATCATAAACTTATACATACAGTTGTTTGTCTTTTTATTTGATTGCAGAAACTTATTTATATATTTTTCCAAAGGTAATTTCTTTTTCCATTTGATAATACAAAATTACATAATTAAAAACATATTATGAAACCGCATATACACCAAAAACAATATTTCAACATAATGACACATTAAGTGATAATACATCAAAATAATTTCCATTGTAGTGGGTCAACGCACATTTCAGTGGGATTTTTAATTTATATCCACCTTCATCAGGACCACCCCTTTAATTGATTTAAGGTGAGTGGGAGAAGGTATCTAAAAAAGAATAAACATGTTTTTGTTCTAAAAGGTCTGCCCAACAGATCATATATCTTTTACAGAAAAATTTATAATGAGCCTCTAAGGTTTATCCATGACAGAATGAAACCACCACCAATAATCAAACAGACAAAAACGTAAAGGATGTTAGAGACTATAGACCATAAACAACCACAGTGTGATGAGTGATTAAACACATCCTTCCTTGCATGTGCCACCTTAAATGGCAATATTGCAACCAAAAATTATTTCTACCACAGAACAGCCGTTATGCGTTGTAACATAAGGAGCCCAATATCATCCTAGGTTATAACCCAGAAGTACTAGCTACTGACCGTATGGGTCCCCACAGCTCACTATAGCTGGACTTAGAGGGTTTAAATGTATTCACCACACGGTCAGGAATTCTACCTCGATGTTTCTATACAAATGTGCTCAGTTGGTGGCACTGATATCCAAGATTTACAACCTGGGAAGATGCTAAAAAATGTCATACAAAGAAGACTGAGTATCTGAAGAGATAGGCACTAAATATACATGTATTCAGTATAGAATTGCTTAATGTAATTTGCCTAGGTCTTGCATTCGATGTGTATGCCTTCAAGAAACTTATGCCCAGATCTCCAAATGCTCCAACTGCGAGGTGTTTGCTAAGGAGTGCTATTGAATCACAGAGGCCTGTAGAATGGACAGAAAGGGTATATGAGCTATCATACATCCTATATATGCGTGTGTGATTTCTTAATAAAATATTCATATGCCTCTGAAGGCTGATTCGTTGCAACGCAGTCGTAATGCATCCAAGTTTCAAGAAATGAAAAACTTCATGTATGTAACTATAGGCATCTCGTAATGCATCCAGGTTTCAAGAAATGAAAAACTTCATGTATGTAACTATAGGCATCTAGGACTTAGTATCCCAGTCACAGACTTTGGCTCTGAGCTCACACTACTAAGATGATAGATACATTTTATGCACATAGGTATAATTTAACATGTAGGTAACACAGTATAGAGATTGATTTTATAAATTCTGTAGAGGATAGACGTAGAGAGTTTAAACACAGGGATGCTGAACAAAAGAGTAAAGAGCCTCCATGGGCACATAAAGAAGGAAATTATCAGAAGACTGAGACTTTTTCTGCAATGGCTCTGGATTGGCCCCATAGGGGAAAGCTTTGCATACTAAGGCAGAAAACAGATTATAATAGTAATTTCATTGGTTCCAGTGAATGTGAACACACTTTCTTAATTACTGGTGGTTGGGGATTAAAGGGTGGTACAGATCCTGTTTTCCCTGGGGTATATTTCATATGTGGTAAAAATGCCTACTATAGGTTGCCACCACATTGGTATGGATGTTGTTATATGAGAATTGTCTTTCCTAAAATCTATCATATGAATGATGAACAAGGAACCAATGAAAAGCAACTAATATGGAGCAAAAGGGGTCTGAGTGCTGCTGAAATAATTGGGGATATATTTGGGGTGCATTGATACCTTCAGTTGGGATTATTCTAAATTCACCGAAAATTCGAAAATTGTCTAAAGTGGTTGATCGTTTATCTACGAATACAGCTGGAGGGTTCTTGATGGTTGATACTGAAATGGTTGCTATGAGGACCATGGTTTTACAAAATAGACTTGCCTTAGATGTATTATTGGCAAAAGAAGGCGGAGTCTGTAGTATGTTAAAGATTCAACAATGTCGCACATATCCCTGATAAGAGTAAGGATTTGAAGGGATATATTAGTAACATTACTCATTTGCATGATGATCTGTCAAAATTGAAGGCTGATGGTGCATGGGAGAATATTGGTAAGAGTATTTCTTCCATAGATAACTGTTTTTCTAATTTTTCTAACAGCTTATTAGGGAGGATACTAACACCGATAATTGATATTGCTACAAGCATATTAACGATAATGCTGCTTTATAAGTGTAGCAGGAGTAAGCCTACTGAGGGAAAGCGACGAGCAAGGAAAAGGAAAAGAGATGAAACAGAAATGGAAGATCGAAGAGGGATTTATTACGATGCCTGGAGGGATATAGAGGGTGTTAGGCTGAAACAGATGAGAACCACTGCATTCTGATTGTTCATTATCAGATAGTAATCTGATATGGGTTGGTGTGATGGTTTGGGATACCATCAAATGGGGGATTGATGGAGCATGATTTTTGCTAATAAAATCTGCTCGGGAAAATCCACCCATGTGTGTGTTTAAATAAATTACTAACATGCGTGAAAAACCGAAATAACTAAAACGGGAAGATTTAGATGGTACAACCGAAAATGTGCAAGGCTGCACGTATTTTTAAGAGTCAGAATAACACATGTAGATCAGAAGATTTCTTTATAGGGTTATGAATAATAAGAGAATGAGAAGAAATTTTTAATTTGTGTGTCTAATATTAATGTTTTTATGTTTCCTGAACTGCAGGAATATTCAAGCATAAATATGAAAAAGCTCATTTATTCTTCGTGAAAGTAGTGTAGGCCTAGAAATGTAGAGATGAACTTTTTCTCTTACTGTCTTTCCTCTCTAAAATGTGTAGGCCTTGCACTAGTACAACTCTTTCCTGTCTAGGCGAGGATTTAGAATGAAACTGTTGCCATGTAGTTACAAAATATGTAAATTGTAGTTTTCTTCTTCCTCTATAGGAAGTTATATAGGGGCATATTAGCAAGACCCACGTTAAAATTATCGCCGCTTTAGCGGCAGGAAACTGCCGCTAAAACGGCGATAATGGGCTTGCTAATATGCTATGGAATTCCAATAGAGCCCAGGTTAGATGTCCTGCACATCTAACCTGGGCTTCTATTGAATTCCATAACGCATATTAGCAAGTCCATTATCGCCGCTTTAGCGGCAGTTTCCTGCCAGCTAAAACGGCGATAATTTTATCGCTGGTCTTGCTAATATGCCCCATAATTTTAAACAAAGACTGTTTAGAGAAATTTTTAGTCATCGTTAGGAGATGTTTGCCTCCCCAGGTTCTGACCAATGAGAGAGATCTGTAGGATTTAGGAGAGTTTCTAACCTAGTGTAACAAAGTTGCGAAGTCAGTATAAAGACGCTGGTGGGAAAGTGATCATCGGCTCGTTCACATTCTGGTGACCTGTCCTGCATTCGTGGTATGCTGTATGCTGTGCTGTGCTGATTCCTGATCTGGCTGGCAATCCTGACTGCGGAGAACTCTTTCCCTAGAGACTTTGCACATCATCGGCTGGTGATGCTGTCTACACTATTCTCCTACGGCCGTGGAGATAGTTTTCTAGACTAATCGCACGCTGTGCATTAGTTTTCTTTAAATTACCGAGAGGTAACTGAACTGTGATTTTCCCTTATGTTTCCTTGTTTCTCTCTCCCTCCCATTTTCTCACCTGAATTTGATGATCTCTGAATTACTCTGCTTAAGATGACTGTGATGTTTTACCTGTGAAAGTATGAGCAAAGTTTTCTTAAGATTTGTATTTGTGTATGACCATTCATATTTTCTGAAATAATACCAAAAGATATTTAGAAAGAATAGTGTCTGTCGTTATTTCCTGAGTCATGACTTATTTTTAGGATAACACTTGTCATATCATTGATGTAATTGTGGTGCATTTTATGGTATAGCTGTTTTTTCATTACAGATCCTCATGAAGAAATGGTTCTCTAATTTCTCTACTTAGTCCCTTTTAGCTCTACCAAAGATCCATTGGAGGACCTTTGATATTGCTGACAGAAATGATAATGACTTATGGACCCGTCATTATGGTATTTACGCTTCCTTAGATATTGTAAAGGTTGGTGTGGGATATTATATGTCCCCCACCGCTTCCGCTGCATCACATGGCAAAGGGCTCTAGTGTTGTTGTCGCATGACACCAAAAAAGGTAAATCAGTTGAACGAGTCAACTGAACCAGTCCTCCCAAATTATGCCAGCTAAAAAAAGAGTCTTAAGACGTCTTCTAATATAAATATGGTGGTGTGTGACCAAGTGGAAAGTAAACATACCACATGTGACCGAGATGTCTGGAGTGACACCAAGCCGGACTCTTTGCAGGAACTGATAGACCTGCCTCCTACACAGGGACGCATAGCTGCTGCACCTTCTGCCCACATAGCGAAAGCAAATCTACAGCGGTATCGGCCCGCAGCATCTGCTCATCCTCTCGAGTAGCCAGATTCTTTCCTGGGTGGGCTGCTTCTATCGTGGAATACCATTATGGTGCTGGCACCTCTTTAGCTTTCTTCATAGCAGTACATGCTGGATCGGTGCAGTGTAGTCGCTGGCAGCAGCGGCACACAAGCATCAGACCTCAGGAAGTAGAAACAGCACACGCAGGGGGCAGGACCCAAGAGCGTGCTAGCAGCAGATCATGTGGGCTCTGTCTACTGCCAACCTTCTCCTATCCAGGTCATCTTACTGTTTTTGAATGAGCTTCAGTTTTTATCTGTTGACATGTGTAGAGTGGTGTCCATGAGCGGGGAGAGAATCACCAAACACCCTATAAAGTCTGTGCAGCTGGAGTTTTTGACTGTCACATTGTTCGAGAGGTACAGGCTGGCCACAAGGGCAAATCCCACTTTATGTTATTACATTTACATCATGAGGACATCTTAGGTCATAAGACAAACATTAATTTCCTCTAATCTGGATCCAATTTCATGTCATGTGATTTTTTGGGGGGAAGTCACTGTAGGTCAAAGGTCATGTGATAATTTCTAGTAATGTCATCCGTATGGTAAGTAGTGGTTTTGAAGCATAAAAACCCCTATCTCTTTTTGGTCAAGGAATGGCAGTCAGGCAACAGCCTTTTAAGCATGGCCTACTAAGTGCATAACAATTCCTAATGTGCAGCTTCAAGCTGACCCGCAGGCGCCCTGTGGTAACTTTAAATAAAGCAACAAAAAACTCAGGAAGCAAAACAAAAATAAACCAAACACAAAGTCCTGAAAGGTTGGGGAGTAGACAGAAATCTGGTCACAACTAAAACTCTCTGAATAAGTACTAAACCACTGAGTCTAATGAATGATTGATTGATTTAAGAATTATATTTTGCCAATGTAGGTTTCACAGAAGCTCACAATGTGCTCGCTGGTGATATTTATTTTCACCCCTAAAAGACTAAGAGATTTTATGTGTTTGATTTTTCAATCTATTGGAAGTTTTCTGTCTACCATGATTTTGCTACTAAAAGACTTTATTTTGAACATAAACATTTAAAAATTACATCTTTCAAACAGTCCCAACAATCTTGTCAAGTGGCTCAGGAAAGGATCAAAGGCTTCACTTCGGATCCCAGCATCACCGCAGACTACTCGTAATCATTCAGAGAAGTTGCACGGAGTTACTTAAAGCTTTTCCACTGGTTCTTCACAAGTCTTTTTGTCAGTTCAAGCATCTGGTGGTTAATTAATAAATAGTATGAGCTGAATACATTGCTCATCCCCTCACCCTACCACCTTCCTGCATAAAACCCTTCTTGCCCATTTCCTTTTCCCAGCTAGCCAATGCTGCTGCAGCCAGTGCCAGAGATGCATTTTCCACCCTGGGTTTGGCTGTCAGCAAGGTACCTTGAGCATGTTTCCTGAGTATGTTCCCTGAGTATGTTCTGACACATCTCCTGAAATGGATGCACATGTTTCACCAAACAAGTGCTGCTCCTTCCTTATGTATCAAGTGGAGGAGTTAATGACTTCACAAAAGACTTCTGAGGGCTTGCAAAGCAACGTAGTGTCTGGCATGCCATTCTTGCTATCCATCCTGCTGACGAATAAGAATCTACCCCCCACCTGCCTGCACAGCTGTCTGCCAAAATGTTTACACCGTTTTAGGTATTTGTTTTGTTCCACTGGAAAACATGGTTGCACTCTGTCTCCTGCATTTCCTTCCAGATTAGTAAAAGATCTTCTGCTTCAATTCCATGGACAACAAGCGCCACCTTGTAGGGACAGGTCTCATATTTCAAACCAGTAACGAAAAAGAGACGGCTGTGCCGCAGCTTGATGTTGGCTGCCAGTGCAAGCATTCCCAAATAGACGTCATCCAGTGGGAATACTGGCAGCTTGATGGAGGCATGGTGGAGAGCTGTCACGACAGCCCCTGGCACCAGGAAGCCCCCACCAGACAGAAAAGGTGGATACTTGGGGAAAGGGAAAAGGGAAGCTGTGACTTCATATTTTCCACTGCGCACCACAGCAGATTGGTGCTGCACCCATCCATGAAGGCAGCGGGAGGCATTGTTGATGGTCTTCACATACTGTACCAAGGCGTCTGGGTTCACCAACATATCGTCATCACCTGTAGGTAATAGGAAAAAAGGCAAATGGTGAATAGACAGCAGTATATGAATACGATGGAAGAGTCCAGGGACCCCAAATGGGATGTGTGTGCGTGGTATAACATTCCGTTTGGACCCCTAAATCCTAGCTTTCACAAAAGGCAACAATCTATATAAAAGTTAGACCAAATCAATAAAAACATTACTCTTGATTAATAAGTCAGTTTAACTAAAATGAGTTCATTATTATATTTCTTACTATTTAATATCAGCAATATACTTCATAACATGATGGAACATGAACGCAGCCAAACCTAATAATGCTTTATGTTTAAATAATCCCTTATTGTACATTTGTTTACAAAGCACCTGATTAGGCAGAACCTTATTATATTTAATTTCAAACTATAGACTCATTGCTTTTGATAATGTTCAAATCTCCTATTCACTCAGTCTTAAGAAATCATTTCAATGAGCCCTGGTGTAGATAATGTATAAATGGTAGGTATTGTAAATTATCAAACTAACCAAAAGTTCAAGTGCATATTCCAATAGGCCAATTTAGAGCCCAGCACCCCTTGGGAAGAGGTTATAGAATGGTCCTCAGATAGATTCTGAATTCCACCAATTCAGAACGCAGATAAAGATACCCAATTTTAATGTCTGCTGTCAAACCTTTGGCGATTTCGCTTTTTCTGTTTTAGGGGATAAGTAGTGGAATTCCTTGCCCTTACATCTTCTACAGATTGCTGAACTGCTTCTCTGGGATGAACACAACAGTTTACAAAACACCTAAACTAAACTAAAATGTATCTAAACAATAACACACACGTGGTCCCCTATGCAATATATCAACATAGACAAGCGAACGCTGTTAGTATGGTGCCGTTGCACTGCCTCTAAATAAGGGGTGTTCAAAGACTTTATCCAACCTCCTTTTAGGTCTGTAGAAAACTTGACAACCTGGCTCACTTTGCACATGTTTTCATTGTGGGGCATGCATTTGAAAATATCTCACTTTTGCTCCAACGTATGTGGCATGTATCCTTGTTTGAAAACTAGAAAAACTCCTACGCGACCTGTATTTCTTCCATGTAGGCCTGTTAAGGCTCCATGGGCTGACTAATACTGAAATCAGTAATTCATAAACCTGTACATACAGTTGTTTGTCTTTTTATTTGATTGCAGAAACTTATTTATATGTTTTTCCAAAGGTAATTTCTTTTTCCATTTGATAATAAAAAATTACATAATTAAAAACATATTATGAAACCGCATATACACCAAAAACAATATTTCCACATAATGACACATTAAGGGATAATACATCAAAAGAATTTCCGTTGTAGTGTTGTGGGCTGAGGAATAATACAACCGGGTCAACGCACATTTCAGTGGGATTTTTAATTTATATCCACCTTCATCAGGACCACCCCTTTAATTGATTTAAGGTGAGTGGGAGAAGGTATCTAAAAAAGAATAAACATGTTTTTGTTCTAAAAGGTCTGCCCAACAGATCATGGGGCAGATTTACAAGCCCCTTGCGCCACTTTTGCGTCACTTTTCCCATGTTAAAAGTGATGCAAAAGTGGCGCAAGGGGCTTGTAAATCTGCCCCCATATATCTTTTACAGAAAAATTTATAATGAGCCTCTAAGGTTTATCCATGACAGAATGAAACCACCACCAATAATCAAACAGACAAAAACGTAAAGGATGTTAGAGACTATAGACCATAAACAACCACAGTGTGATGAGTGATTAAACACATCCTTCCTTGCATGTGCCACCTTAAATGGCAATATTGCAACCAAAAATTATTTCTACCACAGAACAGCCGTTATGCGTTGTAACATAAGGAGCCCAATATCATCCTAGGTTATAACCCAGAAGTACTAGCTACTGACCGTATGGGTCCCCACAGCTCACTATAGCTGGTCTTATAGGGTTTAAATGCATTCACCACACAGTCAGGAATTCTACCTCGATTTTTCTATACAAATGTGTCCAGTTGGTGGCACTGATATCCAAGATTTACAACCTGGGAAGATGCTAAAAAATGTCATATAAAGAAGACTGAGTATCTGAAGAGATAGGCACTAAATATACATATATAGAGTATAGAATTGCATAATGTTAATGTGCCTAGGTCTTGCTTCGATGTGTATGCCTTCAAGAAACTTATGCCCAGATCTCCAAATGCTCCAACTACGAGGTGTTTGCTAAGGAGTGCTATTGAATCACAGAGGCCTGTAGAGTGGATAGAAAGGGTATATGAGCTATCATACATCCTATATATGCGTGTGTGATTTCTTAATAAAATATTCATATGCCTCTGAAGGCTGATACGTTGCAACGCAGTCGTAATGCATCCAAGTTTCAAGAAATGAAAAACTTCATGTTTGTAACTATAGGCATCTCGTAATGCATCCAAGTTTCAAGAAATGAAAAACTTCATGTTTGTAACTATAGGCATCTAGGACTTAGTATCCCAGTCACAGACTTTGACTCTGAGCTCCCGACCAAGGAGGGGCGTCTACTGAGAGAATGATTATGTTTAGACCGCTGACATAATTGTGATGCACTTTCCTGGCATATTACACTCATAAGGAATATCCTAGCTAACAAAAATTCTTTCTCAGTAACATCAATCAATCAGTCAGGGGTTTTAAAGCGTGCTACTCACCCGTGAGGGTCTCAAGGCATGGGGGGGATGCAGCTCCAGTCAGACAAAGAGCCAGGTCTTGAGGCTCTTCCTGAAGGTGTGCAGAGTAGTGGAGTGTCTGATGTTGACTGAGAGCTCGTTCCAGGTTTTGGCTGCAATGTAGGAGAAGGCTCTTCCGCAGGTTCTGGTTCTGCAGATGTGAGGGGTTTCTGCCAGGGCGACGTCAGCGGAGCGGATGTTCCTTTTGGGTGCATGAAGGAGACTCTATCATTGAGGTATGTGGGTCTGGTGTTGTGGAGGGATTTGCAGCCATGGCTGAGTAGTTTGAAGGTTACTCTCTTCTCGACGGGGAGCCAGTGGAGGTCTCGCAGGTGTTGGGTGATGTGCTCATGTCGTGAGATACCGAGGACGAGTCTGGCCACGGTGTTCTGGATGGTCTGGAGTTTGTGTAGCAGGTATTTGTTGATTCTGGTGTAGAGGGCATTTCCGTAGTCCAGTCTGTTTGTTATGAGTGCGTGGGTGACGGTCTTTCTGGCTTCGGGGGCGGGGATCCACTTGAAGGTCTTGCGGAGTATGCGGAGGGTGTTGAAGCAGGTGGAGGCGACGGCGTTGATCTGCTGGGTCATGGTGAGGGAGGAGTCGAGTATGATGCCGAGGTTCCGGGCGTGGTCCATGGGGGTGGGGTAGTGCCAAGGGCGGAGGGCCACAAGGAGTCGTCCCACGCAGAGGGGGAGGGTCCGAGGACTAGGACTTCTGTGTTCTCCGAGTTGAGTTTCAGACAGATGCTCCTCATCCAAGCTGCGACGTCCTTCATTCCTTCATGGAAGCTGAGTCTGGCGGTTTCGGGGTCCTTCGTGAGGGAGAGGATGAGATGGGGGTCGTTGGCGTAGGATACAATGCTAAGTCCGTGCTGTCTGACGATGGCAGCGAGAGAGGCCATATAGATGTTGAAGAGCGTGGGACAGAGCGATGATCCTTGTTGTACACCGTAATTCATCTCTGTGGGTTCGGAGACGAAAGGGGAGAGTCTGATCCTTTGGGTTCTGCCGGCGAGGAAGGAGCTGAGCGAGTCGAGGGCGGTTCCCTGGATTCTGGCGTCATGGAGTCTGACTGCGAGGGTGCGGTGGGATATGGTGTTGAAAACCGTGGAGAGGTCAAGCAGGATGAGGGCTGTGGTGTGGCCTTGGTCGAGAAGAACATGAGTAGGTATAATGTTAAATGGGCAATTAGCAAGTTAACTAGACCTATCCCAATGAATTCTGCATTCTTCAGGAAAACTAGACTCGGAAAATATTTAAGGCAAAACACCCAGGAAGATCTAGACCCAAATTTCTCAGGATGTAAACCAAAATCTAAATTCACTCCCACACTTGACATGGTGGGCCCAGAAGTTGTCATTTTCAAAAAAGCGGCTCTTAATGATCTCCAACGTGTCACTAAATATGTTCCTCCAGTTACGCCAAATTTAATGAGAGATCAACTGACTGCCCTCAAGAGATTGCAAAGCAATGCTGATATTCTCATCCACCCCTGCGGGGGGTATAGTTGTTATGGATACACATGAGTATACAACTAAAATACAAACCATGTTAGCAGTCCCTGAACACTACAAGTGAGTCAATTCAGGAGTTTTTGCCAAACTCAGTACTCAGATTGAGAAAACCACAAAAAAAGCCCTGCAAGAAGGATACATTTGTAAAAATGAACATGAGTTTTTGAACAAAGCTAATCCTGTAACTCCAGCCCTGTATGGAGTGCCTAAAACTCACAAGGATGTCAGAGACTCACATTTGCGACCGATTGTTTCATCCATTAATGCCAGCACTGAACCATTACCAAGTATGTGGATACCTTTTTGTGCCCTATGACTAGGAGTAGGAACTTTCAGTCATATATTAGGGATACTGGCGATATCATAGCCAAAGTAGAGAATGTGTCCTTCAATTTAGAGCGGGAAGTATTATCCATCCTTGACATAGAAGCGCTCTATACTAATATCCCTCAGCAGGAGGCAATAGCGGTAGTGGCAGCTCTTCTTACTAGAACTCCAGGTGACTGTCCAGATCTTTTCATCTTGGAATGTCTAGAAATAGTGCTTCGGAACAACTTCTTTGAAGTCAACGGTAATACCTACCAACAAGTCAAAGGCACCAGCATGGGAGCATGATGTGCCCCCAGTATAACAAACATCTATGTGGGGGAGTACGAATGCAAACATATCTTCAATGAGATTGCGCCGTTCTTTGAAAATGTCAAGCATTGGTTTAGTTTCATTGATGATATCTGTTTGGTTAGGAGATGAGGAAGCCTTACAAGATTTTATTTCAGGGATTAATCTAAGTGATAAGAACTTAAAATTCACAGCTAAATACAGCAAAGAGAAAGTTCATTTCTTAGACATCTGAATCTCTGGCATTAACGAGGTACTACAAGTCAGTTTCTATTGAAAACCTACAGCAAAGAACAAGATATTGCAATATAATAGTTACCATCCTAATTGTAAAAAAGATTCCATTCCCTTTGGGGAATTTTTAAGAATCAGGCGAAATTGCTCTAACATACAGGAGTATGACATGCATGGTGACCAATTCAAAAAGAGACTCTTAGAGAGAGGATACCCGAGACGCCTAGTTAGGCAAGCTTTCAAAAGAGCTAAATACTACAACCGTGATGCTCTTATACAGGGTAAGGACCGAAGGAGAGAAGAGAAGTTGGTTTGTGTCATCAATCACACTAATCTCAATATTAAGATCAAAAAGATATTTGACAAAAATTGGAAACTTTTAAACATAAATGAAGAGGAGGAAAAACTACAACTACCCATGCTGGCATACAGGAGCCATGCCCGTTTAAGAGACAAACTGGGTCATACCAGATTGAATCAAAAGAACTGTTCTTTGCAAAGATCCATCATGGGTCTATCTCCTATTAAAGGCAATCACAGGTGTAGCACTTGACATGAATGTGTATCAGCCCTTACTATGGAGCAATGGGAATACAGAGGTCGCAGAAGTATTTTAAAGGACACGAACAACTGAAAAAGCAAAAACATAGTGTATCTTATTCTATGCCAATGTGGCCTAGGGTATATTGGTGAAACTGGTAGAGTTTAGAACTGGTTTCAGTGAGCACAAATCAGCTATTAGAACCAAGAAGCTTCGGGGTCTTGTGGTCCAGCATTGCCAAGACAGACAACACACCGAATACGATCTTAAATGGCTAATCTTGGAAAAAGTAAGACCTAAACAAGGGCACCCAACCTGTGAAATACGCAGGGAATGGGAAACCTATTGGATTTTTTCACTTAATATGGTAAAATATGGACTGAATGAAGAAATAACTTGGAACATTTCTTGATTGCTCCATAGGAACTTCGGACAGTAGGAGCGCACTCAACCTCAGGCAGACTTCCTGACTGTGCCATTGAAAGTTCAGATATCTAGAGATCTAGAGATACTAGAGTGACCCCTGGTCAAAGGCATACTCTCTCCCCAGCAGCTCCGCTCCTCACTGCGCCACCGCCGAGGCTCCGACCTCCTCCTGGGAGGTGTTCGAGACCCCTGCCTGCAGTTTTCTCCATGTCTCTGCCTGATTGCCCCTGGTATTGTCGTGTTATTCCTATTCCCTGCTAATTGTGCCGTTTCTGTTGCCATAGACCTTGTCGTGTTATTTCTTTCCCTGCTAATTGTACTGTTGTCATAGACTCCAGTGGGAGTCTCTGTCTGTTGTGCCCGTTTTTTTTCCATTTCTCTCCGGCTCCATTCCCGCCGCTGCTGCCCCTGCTGCCCCTGCGGCCCGCCCCCCTCTCCACGACCGCTCCCACCTCCCGCCTCCCAGCTGATTGTCCCTCCCTCCTCCCCTACTTATGGCGGCCGATGCGCCTAAGGCAAGCCCGTCTGCCCCGTCTGCGCCCGTCCGCGACCCGACCGCGACCAGCGCAAGGAACCCTGGATCTCCGACCATCCATCGCTACGACACCACCACCCTCCTCGCACTCAACCCCGGAAGACTCAGAGACTGCCAACAGGCCTCGCCAAACACGACCCATGGCCAGTTCTCCTGCCTCCACTGCCGCCAGACCCTCACCACCATCCTGGCCTCCAACACCACCGACACCAGCACCGGCGACACCCTAAGATGCATCCTCCTCAACGTGCGCTCCGTACACAAACACGCCATGGAAATCTGGAACCTACTCGACTCCCTCTCGCCCGACATGTCCTTCTTCACGGAGACCTGGACCAACGCCACCTCCGCCCCGACATCAACACCGCCATCCCGCACGGATTCAAGATCCAGAGGAAGGACCGCCCCAACCACCTGGGAGGAGGCCTCACCATTGTCCACAAGAGCACCCTCCGCCTCACCACCTCCATCGAAACCTTCCCCTCCACCGAACACCTGCAATTCCAGATCCTGACCAGCCCCAACGCCACACTCAGAGGAACCCTTGTCTACAGACCCCCCGGCACCCGGACACCCTTCGCCACCACCATCACCGACTTCATCGCACCCCATGCCATCGCATCTATGAACTACATACTCATTGGAGACCTGAACTTCCACCTCCACAACCCCGGCGACCCAAACTCCAACACCCTCCGTGACAACCTCGCCAACATCGGACTTAAACAACTCGTCACCATGCCGACCCACAGAGCAGGACACACCCTCGACCCCATCTTCGCTGCAGGAAACAGCGTTCACTTCAGCCACACAATGCAACCACCATGGACCGACCACCACTGCGTACATTTCACCGTTGACAAACCCAAGTCACCCAAACCAGCCCCACGCCCACCCCAAAGGAACTGGAGCAAGGTTACCGACGAACAACTCAACCACACCCTCACCCGAGACAACCACACCTGGGCATCAGACGCAAGCATCGCAGCCAGAGACCTCCACACTTGGATCTCCAACTGCTCAGACGAGCTCGCCCCGCTGCGCAACCCCGACAAACAGCGCCCCAGGAAAGCCGCCTGGTTCACCACCGATCTCCAAGAAGCCAGGCGAACCTGCAGACGCCTGGAGAAGAACTGGAGAAACACCAAAACAACCGAAAACTACTCCACCTACAAGGACGCCATGACAGGCTACCACGACCAAATCAGAACCACCAAGAGGAACTTCATCCACAACAAAATCCTCGCCAACTCCACCAACTCCAAGGAACTCTTCAATGTCATTCAGGAATTCACCAACCCATGCAGCGAAGCCACAGATATCACCCCATCCCAAGACCTCTGCCACAAGCTCGGAACCTACTTCCACCTCAAGATCAAAACCCTCTACGACAACTTCGTCGACCATCCAATAGACGACAGAGCCGACCCCCCGCCCCCTAAAGACACCAGCCTGCCCACCATCTCCAACTGGACACCGATCACGACCGAAGATACCGCCTCGCCCATGAAAGGCATCCACTCGGGGGCCCCCACCGACCCCTGCCCTCCTCACATCTACCACAGAGCCTCGGCTGCCATCGCACCCGAACTGCAACGCACCATCAACACCACCTTCAAAACTGGCACCTTCCCAGATGACTGGAAGAGCGCAGAAGTCAGGCCCCTGCTCAAGAAGCCCACAGCTGACCCCACCGACCTCAAGAACTACCAGCCCATCTTGCTTCTCCCCTTCACAGCCAAAGTTGCAGAGAAAACAGTCAACAGGGAACTGACACGATTCATCGAAGAAAACGCCGTCCTCGACCCGTCCCAATCCGGATTCCGAAGCAACCACAGCACCGAGGCCGCCCTACTCGCAGCCACAGACGACATCCACACCCTCCTGGACCAAGGCCATTCCGCAGTCCTCATACTACTCGACCTATCAGCGGCCTTCGACACCGTCTCTCATCGCACGTTAGTTGCCAGACTACACAACGCCGGCATACAAGGAACAGCCCTGGACTGGATCCGATCGTTCCTCACCGGAAGAAGCCAAAGAATAAGACTACCACCCTTCATCTCCGATCCCACGGAAATCACCTGCGGAGTCCCACAGGGATCATCACTGAGCCCAACCCTCTTCAACATCTACATGGCCCCCCTGGCAGCCATCGTCCGACAACACGGCCTCAACATCGTATCCTATGCCGACGACACCCAGCTCATCCTCTCCCTCACCAGAGACCCCACCACTGCCAAACTCAACTTCCAGAAAGGAATGCAAGACGTCGCAGTCTGGTTGACCAACAGCTGCCTGAAGCTCAACGCCGAGAAGACAGAAGTCCTCGTCCTTGGAACCACCCCTTCAGCCTGGGACAACACTTGGTGGCCAACTGCCCTCGGAAGCCCACCTACCCCCTCAGACCACACCAAAAACCTCGGCATCGTACTCGACTCATCGCTCACCATGAACTGAGAGGTCAACGCCATCACCTCCAGCTGCTTCAACACCCCCTGCATCCTTCGCAAGAACTTCAAATGGATCCCCCCTGAGTCAAGGAAGACAGTCACCCACGCACTCACTTCACCAGCAGACTGGACTATGGAAACGCACTCTACGCCGGCATCAACAAGTCCCTACTCTGCAAACTCCAGACAATACAGAACACCCCTGCCAGACTCGTACTCAGCATCCCCCCGGCACGAACACATCAGCAAACACCTACGAAGACTCCACTGGCTCCCCGTGGAGAAAAGAATCACCTTCAAAATCCTCACTCACGCCTACAAATGCCTACACAACAACGGACCCAAATACCTCAACGACAGAATCAACTTCCACGTACCCAAAAGAAACCTCTGATCCTCCAACCTCGCACTGGCCGAAACCCAGCGCCTTGAGACCCTCATTGGTGAGTAGCGCGCTTACAATGCCCCTGATTGATTGATTGATTGATCACAATTCACTCCAGGCAGTTTTTTTGTATGAAGGTAAGTAGCTCCACCTACGTTTTTTGCAACATGGCATCCCTAATAGGTTGAGAGTGTCTTCTATTTTCAATTTTATTAGTTCTTAATTTCATTCTTCAGTGCTGTTGGTGTCTTTTTGGTCTTTCATAGCTCCTTTGTGGCCTATGTCACTCTAAACATTGATATGTGATAAAGGGTCCATTAGGTACAGACTCATCCCCTCTTATTCCATCTAGAGGACGGGGAAATAATATACATATAAATACATACATTTGGGTCCTACTCTGTTGACATTGGTTCCATGTCTATTCCGCTTTGTTTCATATGAATTGGCAGCCACACACTATAAGATGGCGTCCTTGATTCCCTATAGAGAGAGGTCATGTATCGCAGCAATCATGACTAGTTCAGTAACTTTACAAAGATGAGGAAGGGGAGGAATTTGTTTTTCACATGGTAAGAACTTATAGGGGAAGCTAGATATGAATACATCTCGCTTCGCGCAATAGGTAGCCCCGTGTAGACTGTCCTGGTGATGAGCGTTTCTTCCCAATGTAGATAACTTTGTTGGCAAATTACATAAGTATCAGGCAAGTTTAGTTTAATGTAGGTATTTCATTTGGTAGCCCTGTACAGACTGGCCTGTAGAAGAGCGCTTTATTCTTTCTTCTTTTTTATGTAGATAACTTTGTTGGCAGATCACATAATAATCAAGCGCGTTTAGGTCAATGTATGCATTTTGCACGCCCCGTCCTGCACTTCTTTTAAGAGCAGCTGGTACACTTCAATATGGCGCTCATGATATCACTTGCTATTCCCGACACCTGAAGTAGCGAGGTATGGTAATGCGAGACCCACGGCGCCCTCTTACATCTCTCGCGATACACTCCCATTATCAGATGCTCAAAGCATGTCACCATATGTGAACTGGTACGTAGAGGAGCCATTGATTTTTGATCTATGGGGGCATAGAGTAAGTACTGATACTAAGGACTGAGTACAGGTATTTGCAGGATGTGTCTGTCTGATGTAAGTAGCACGTGTATTTGTGCACTGTTGCCCCCGAGAAGTGACTTCGTTCCTGCAGTAGTTCGTTGGGAAAGGTCTAGTTAACTTGCTAATTGCCAATTTAACATTATCCCTACTCATATTGTTGCAGGGATTCTGCACCTACACAGAACTATGCGCAGGAAACCAGGACCTTGGTGTATAGGGGTGTACCAACCTACCACCTTAGTGCCCAAAATCCCAAAACCGACTAGCTATAGTGGCTCATTCGTTCTCCGCCAAAAATCACAGAGCTACAAATGATTAGACAACCCAGAACACAACACTCCCGACTCTCTCAGGAATCGCGGTAGCAAGATATACTCTTTCGCTCGCTCACTCGTACTTGTCCACAACAAGATTAGGCGGAGTCACTGTAATAGTTCAAAATGTTTATTTTAACTATTGTGCTCTACAATACAGTATACGAGCCACTACCAGCAGCATTGTTACAATTCCATAGAGTACAAAAGGGGAAGTCATTTTATAAAGACAGTGGAAAAAGGACAATAAGGCCTAACCACCCTCCCCTTAACTGGAAGAAGTTTATTTATATAAAGGAAGATCTCTGGGCTTTGACAGCAGACCCCATACCTTAAAGCCTAGATGCAAGGTTTACATCATAGGAACAGCGTAGCTCTTCTCCATGGAAAGGGCTCTCTCCAAGTGTGAGTTAAAACAACATGCAACCCCGTAATATCAAAGCACGAGTCTCCAACATTGCAGCTGTGTTTAGCATGTTATGTCTAGGTGCTAGGGAATGACCAGAACAGAATAACAAGGGGCATTGTTTATCGACCTTGCACATCGTGTTCAGATTAAACTCCAGGAACTTCAGCAAAGAACGCGAAAAGCAGACAGTTCTCATGTGAAAGACACAAACAGCGTCTTGCAAAAATAAAGTCATGTAGTAACGTGCGCAAAAGCAGCATCATGGCAGCAAAGCTCATGCTAACTTAGCAATGTCGACAATGACCCCAAGGGCCACTTAACACCCTCCCCCCTGGTAAGGCCATAAGACATAGAGAAAGGACGGAAACAGAGTTCAAAATGGCAAGCAGACCAAAATGTGTGAGAAAAAAAAAAATTGGAAAAAAATTGGGAGAACATTTTTTTTGTCATCATATTTCACGGTTTAAATGAAGCGTGGCGTCTCCGGGAAAATGTTATGATGAAGAAGCTGGTAAGTCCATCAACGTACGTGAACTGAAGAATGCAATTGCCTCTAGAAGTGCATCTCTATCGTTAGTATAAAAAAGGGATGCCATCCACTCAAGCAGATCGAAGGAACAAACGTGCTCCTCGTAATCTGATGCTTCCAAAAGCATCATCGGACAACTTGCATGATATTCGATGAAACTCTGATGTAAAATGTTCTGCTCAGCCGCACAGATATCCCACTTGGCCAACACTCCAAGTGCTGCCGCACACACCATACAGCCATCCCCAGAACAAGCCTGGTCATGAGCCTCTAAGGGACCCATCAACTGGACAAAATCCGGGACTGGACATGACGTATTGGAGAAACATAAATCCATAGCCCAATAGAAGGGGCATCGTCGGCAGTAGAAGACTGGTTGAACGCAAGTAAAGTAGGCAAAGCGAAAAGTTAATCCATAACTCACGCCACGCATCGCTAACGGCAGGCATCCAAAAACTTGTTGCATCCGATCACGGTACAGTTGCAATTGGCCTGGTCTGTGCAGGACCACAAGTGGAGCAGCCATTGTGCAGCAGGAGCAGAAGAAGCAGGATTCCACCAGCTAACGCTAGTAATAAAGGGAATTCACAGAAGATGCTGGAAAAAATAGAATTAATAAAAGCCAGTATTACTCCAAAAATCATCTGAAAAGAAGTCACAAGGCCAGCTCCCACTTGTTTAAAAAAATGTGCAAGGCCTTCACTGTCAGATGCATTAAATATCTGATGTACAAGCTCCCCAAAGTGGAGCGGGAGGTTAGTATTCAGAAGTGACTGAATCTCACTAGATGTTCGAGCCACCTGTAATTCGAAGGTCTCCCGGGCCGAAGTCAGAGCCACTTCTTGTTGGAACAAAAGGCCTTTTTTGTTGAAATCTGTTTTCAAAGTAGGAATGGAAGGCCAAATAGAACTATCTAGACTCCCATGTGGGGGCGGAAAAAGCACATTGCTACAACAAGTAACGCGTTGTGAAACAGTTACCAAATACGGGACACCCGCCCGTAAACCACAGCAATCCTGGTTGTTCAAAATAAGATAGCTACCGTTAGTAAGCAGGGTAAAGGCGGGAATTATTAAAGGCACCGAAGTCCCTTTCGAAAAACAAGCAAGATTAGGCGCTGTTACATTACACTCGCCGTGCAATTTAACGTGTTTACAAACTAGGGAATGTCCTACTGTGGAATCGCAGTCCTCCCCTGTTAGGAAGACTTCCTTATCATCCCGCTGACATCTGTAAGCAAAAGGTAGGGACCATAATTCATGCAAAAAGGCACTAGCCAGGGGTTCGAAGCGGCCAATTAGAAAATGTTGCATGAAAGATTTAAATTGAAACAGTGAGAATGGGAGGGAGATAACTCCATGAATTAACCAAACAGCAGAATCCATTTCCACCACAGAGAATGGCAAGGGTTCCAATTGTTCAATGTGTAACAGTGTGTAAGTAGCATCTTTCATTGACATAAAACGCTGTTTATCAGTCAGATTAAATAGTAAAAACAGAGCAGAAGCATTCAAATAATCCCAAGGGACTTTTCCCATTTTAAGGGTCTTTAACGTCCATGCAAACTGCATAACTGATCGTAATTGATTTTGACCATGATACAATACAGACACATCATTCTGAACAATATCAATAACAGAAGAAACAATGTTATCCAATGTATAAATGCGTGATGAAAGCGTATTGATGCTATTGTCGATCATGGCTAGAACTTTTTCTAAATTAGCCTGATCAATTTGACGTAGCCGAAAGGCTGCTTCCATCTGTGAAAGTTTCCAAATGTAATTGTAAGCTGCATACATAAATCTTTTAGCTCTGGGAGCCCTGGGTCCCAAGAGAAAATCAGCCAAATTAATTTCACTTTTGCTTTACAGACGATAGGGTAGAATGTTCCAACCATTGTTAGCACAATTTACCCACCGAGTAAGAGGTAACCGAATGTGAACGTGCATAACGAGGATCCGGTCTAGTCTGGGTGAAGCCAGCTGTTACATTATAAAAACGCAATTGACATGCATTCGAATTCGTTTGCCACACCAACCAACCGGATTAATCAATTCCTGAGACATTAAAGGTGTCATTTTGGAACAAAGCTCACAATGCATCGATGGAATAATTTGTGCTAGCACGCCAATTGTCATATTCCGCTAAAGACAGAATGGAAGGGATATTTAATTTTTTTACTGTAGCCATACTTAAGCATGTGGTTTGAGAAACAGTATCATTTAAAAATAATATTTGAACCGGGATTAGACAGGCACGATGTAGTGCTTCAATTCCCTGAACCTGCCAGTGTTTTGTACCTCAGACTGATTTTAAATCAATGGTCTCTTTCCAGTGATCATAACCCTGTGTGTCTAATTTAGTCCTGAATGAATTGGAATAAATCAATGTAGTGTGGGTTAGTATAAATTTGGATTGAGCAGCCAATTGTAATTTAAAGAAATATGATTCCAGATTGGGCGTGTTATAATCCGTAAAATATGTAAATTTATTTCTAAGAATTTTTGAACTCCCTCTTATGGGAGCAGGACAATGTTCCCATTGAGTGTAATTATAAACTGACCACAAAGTATTTATTTTATGTAAAAAATGATGCCCATAGTGCTGATAACAAAAGAGATCAGCATAACTGGCAGCATTTAAGTACAAATCTTCAGCATCAAAAGCAGCATACTACTTCAAATCACAAAATAATGAATGTACTGCTTACACATCCCAATCATCAGAATGTATGTCCCGTGTTACCACATCTCCTAATGAGACGCGAAACGCATATGGCACCCTGAGCACCTCCGTCGGGCCGTGGACTTCGAAGGCTACTTTATCCCAAACGATGCCATCTGCAACCGGGAATGCTGAAATGTTCACGAGTCTGATCACGTCTCATGATGTGGGATGAAGTGTGTGGGGCCAAAGTTCCATCGACCAAGTTCACAGCCGAGCGTTCTGGCAAATAATGCCAACTGATGAGTAAGAAGAATACTGTTACAAATCCAATCGACATGAAGAGGAAAATTAGGATAAGCACCAACCAGATGTAGGTCCATGGAACGACCAAGTACGTCTTTTTGAACCAAGAGAAGAAAACACTTAATTTTGTCGGTGGGACTGCCAAACTGGTAGTAGATGAGGATGAGTCAGAAGAGAAGCTGGCATGATCTCCAAAGTAACCGCTTGCAGTTCTGTTAATGTGCGGTGGCAGGGCTGGGTCAGCTGGATGTTGTTGAGGACCGATGTGCACTTCACGAAGGGACTCATCTGTAGGATAAGTGTACTCGACTTCTGCATTGGAAGAGAGAGGCCGGACGGATGAAAGGTCAACAGCAGTTTCGATCTCAGCCTCACTGACACTGTTTGTATTCATGGCGGTGGAGGGGGCCGGATTCAAAGAAATAGCGTTGCACGAAACTGCAGGTGTGACACTATTCAGAATCGGCCAGACGGTGTAGCTTGACATTGTCTACTGAGATGTATCTGTTGTCTTTGCGACCAGGTAAAGGTGGTAATATTACTATACGAGTACCCTTCAATCCAAGTACCGGAACCGGTGCACGATAAGAGGGACCAAATTCTTTCTTGTTCTCCAACTTTTCTCGTACCAGATCTCCAACTTTTGGAAGCCAACCGGCAACCGGAATCAGCAGTGCTGGATCGTCGGATGAGGGTAAATGTTCAGTTGCGTAGCTGTCACGGGTCTTTTGTAGATCCTGTAACACAGTAGAATGATTATCTACGTCAAATGTTGCGGCTGCCGCCACAATGTCTAGAGTGCACGTTGAACACCATTCAAATAATAATAATAATAATAAGTCATTTATAAAGCGCCTGGCTACACCAACTGGTGTGTCCCTGCACTAAGAAGCAGTTTCAGCTAGAGTAGAAGGAGAACCGGACTATAGCTGATAAAGCCAGGTTTTCAGGCCTCTACGAAAGGTGGACTCCGATTTCTCTGCGCGCAGCAGAGGTTGGAGTATGTTCCAATTTTTGGCTGCCAGGTAGCCAAATGAGCGTGCTCCCATCCTTGCCCTTTTTTCTTCGGTATTTTGAGCAGGTGAGCTCCTGTCGATCTTAGCTGTCGACTGGGATTATAAGGGGTTAGAAAATCACGCAGATAACTGGGGCCTTTCCCCTGTATGCTCCGGTGACAGAAACACAGGGCTTTGAAAAGAATTCTCTTTCGAACTGGTAGCCAGTGAAGGGAGTCAAGGGCTTTCGTCATTGAGGCCCGCCTTGGTAAATTAAGGACTAGGCGTGCCGCCGCGTTCTGAATTCGTTGAAGGCGTTGCAGGCAACACTTGGACGCACCCAGGTATAAGACATTCCCGTAGCCCAGCTGCGAGGTCACCAGGGTGTGGACTATAGTTTTCCTTGCTGATACGGGAAGGATGTCTAAGGTTTTCCTTAGCATCTTGAGGGTGCCAAAGCATCTCCCTGCTACCTTCCTAGTGTGGGACTCGAAGGATAGTTTTGGATCGAGCCACACTCCAAGATTCTTTACCTCTGTTTTAGGCGTAGGGGCAGGCCCCAGCCTCTGGGGCCACCAGGCTGAGCCCCAAATGGAGGGGGATTTCCCAATGATCATGACCTCCGTCTTACTACCATTCAACATTAGGCAGTTGTTCGACATCCATGAGGCCAGATCATTGAGACAGGAAGAGAACTGCATCGCTGACTCACTAGCGTCTTGAGCTAGGGTCACTACAAGCTGGGTGTCGTCCGCATATGACACCATAGTGATCTTGTATTTGTCCATAATATCTGCCAGCGGGCCGATATACACATTAAAGAGGATGGGGCTCAAGAAAGAGCCCTGTGGAACCCCTTGGAGGAGTGGCAGAGTTTTGGATCGACAAGGGTGCTGTGCAACCTGGAAACTACGGTCCTCTAAAAAGGACCACATCCACTTTAGTGCTACTCCATCCAATCCGCACACCTGGAGACGCTGAAGTAGTAGTTTGTGGGATACCGTATCGAAGGTGGCACTTAGGTCCAGCAGGACCAGGGCAACCATCTGACCAGCGTCCACCCGTCTCCGTAGAGACTCTGTTGCAAAGAGGAGTGCTGACTCAGTTGAGAATGATGCTCTAAAACCTGATTGTGTAGGGTGTAGAAGATTGTGTATGTTGATGTGAGCCACTAATTGTTTATTCACAACCTTCTCCGCGATTTTAGAGATGTAGGGGAGTAGAGAGATGGGATGCAAATTGTCCAACAGCTCGGGATTAGCTGAGGATTTTTTCTTTAAAGGTATGACAATCACGTGCTTCCATGACCTAGGGACCTCCCCACATTTAAAAGATGCGTCTATTAGTTGCTGCACGAGGGGTAGTATCAGTTCTATGCCCTCCCTTATTCTGCTAGGTGCAGCTGGATCGATAGCCGAACCAGATTTAATTTTTAAGGTTACTTCCTTGAGCTCTGTCGTAGTGGGGGATCGGAATTCCCGGAGGGGAATGAACCCCAGCTCAATAGGTTTCTCATATTGTCCGGTGGGGCCACTACGGGCTTCCTCAGGGAAGGAGTTGTATATACTGTATATTTTTTGAAGGAAGAAATCAGCAATCAGATTGCACCACTCCTCAGAGCTGATAGGAGTGATCAGTGTCCTGTCAAGAGATGAAATCTCTTTAAGAGTAGCAAACAGTTCCTTGGATGAGTTTTCTGCCATTTCTATTTTCTCCTTATAATTCACTGTGCACCTCTTTTTTATTAGCGAATGGCACTTGTTTTGTGCTGTCTTATAAGCTTCCTTCGATTCTTTAGAGAAGGCTACCCTCCATTTACGTTCTAGGCACTTACAGCCTTGTTTAGCTATTCTCAGCTTTTCATTGTACCAGGGCGCTGATTTTGACCCTCTCCTCAAAATCTTAGTGGTCCAGGGTGCTACCTCATCAAGTGCTTCCGTGATCCACTTCTCTACTGAAGCGTTGGCCGTATTAATGTCGGACTCTGCTAATAATAATGCCAAGGAAGTCTTTGCAATTGTCCAGAGCATTACGTCACCGACTGCTCAATCAGATACGTCTCCCTCGACGGACTCCTGGTGCGAAAATCTTTCCTGTTTCTTCAGAGATAAGATCTGTAGCATACAGGCGTCTTTTGCCTCCTGTGATAGTGCCTTAGGGGTCTTGTCGGCAACATCATCGGCTCACCCTACTCACTCCCTCCAGGCCTTTAGTCCCGTGGACCTGTCGGTATCTCTAAAAATCTTAAAGGGCCTGAAATCAGGCTCTCCCGTGGTCCCTTGCTCAGCCAGACTGTTGGCAGCGGCTGCTGAGACTATCAATGCCGAAGTGAACGGGATCATTAATCTGTCCCTGCAGAAAGCTTGTGTTCCAGAGGTCTGGAAGAAGGCCAAGATTCTTCCCCTCTTAAAAAAGCCTTCTTTAGACCTCCTTAGCCCAGGGAATTACCGCCCCATCTCCCTCCTGCCCAGTTTAGCCAAGGTTTTTTGAGAAGGTGGTGACTAAACAACTCACTGAGTTTGTTGAAAGCGGAGGCCTCCTGCACCCAGCTCAGTCAGGGTTTAGGGCCTCCCACAGTACCGAATCAGCCTTGGTAGAGGTCTCGGAAGCCATCAGGGAGTGTTTGGACGTTGGCGGCAGAGCGGCATTGATTTTGCTTGACCTGTCGGTGGCGTTTGACACGGTCCCGCACTCACGGCTTCTCATGCGCCTTACCGAGATAGGGGTCTCTGGCACAGCATGGGGCTGGATCAGGTCCTTCCTGGATGGACGGGTCCAGCAGGTCTGGCTTCCGCCGTCCTCTTCTGCTCCCCAGACAGTGACCACAGGGGTCCCCCAGGGGTCCTCTCTTAGCCCCCTCCTTTTTAACGTTTACGTTACACCTTTGGTTTACTTGGCAGAAGAACTGGGGCGCGAAGATTATCACCTACGCTGACGGCACCCAGCTTCTCTTTACATGGGAGAAAAATACGGTCTCAGTTTCTTTAGCGAAGCACTGCTTGTCCTCCGTTTTTTAATGGCTTGCCTCCGCGCAGCTTAAATGCAACGAAGAGAAGTCTGAGATTTTCCTCTTCGGGAAATTTCCACCTAAGTTTAGGGACACTCTCTGGCCACCAGAGTCCCCCCTGCCTATCTCTATTGGGAAGCCCGTTAAGAATCTGGGGGTGTGGTTCGAGGAGAACCTTTCCTTCTACACTCAGGTCAAGAAGCTTGCCGGCACTTGCTTCGGCCTGCTTAAAACCCTAAGGAAGTTTCTCCCCCTTCTGCCTAGGGCTGCGAAGGAGACAGTCATCCGTGCCCTTATTCTATCTTGTCTGGACTACGCCAATGCTCTCTATGTTGGCGTTCCTGGCTACCTGCTGAAATAGCTTCAGGTGGTCCAGAATGCGGCAGCCAGGCTTCTTCTTGACTTGCCCTCCAGAAGTTGTATGAGCCACCATCTGCGCTCATTGCACTGGCTGCCCGTGGCTGTAAGGGTTAAGTTTAAATCTTTAGTCATTGCCCATTCTTGCTCTCTATGGCCAAGGCCCTACTTACCTGCAGAAACGCTTCTCTTTCTATGCCCGTCTGAGACAATTGCGCTCCTCGTCTCAACTTCTGGCTCTGGCTCCCCGCTTTAAATGCCAGAGCTTAGGTGGCAGCTCTCTCGCCCGGAAAGCTGCTGTGGCATGGAACGCCCTTCCCTTTGCTCTTCGCAACATCAAGGATCCACTGGCTTTTAGAAAGCTCCTGAAAACACATCTCTTTGCTTAAGTTTCACTCTCCACCCCTCGTAATGGCTCCGCGCCGGGACACTCCTGAGTATCTGTGCGCGTTATAAAATAAAATAACATAACATAACATAACATAACATAACTTAGTAGAGGTGGATTTTTCTGTAGTGCACTGGAGAAACTCTCACAATTGAACCTGACCCATTTCCTATGTGGAAAGGCAGAGCCGCTTTTTTTTTGTGGGGCGTTGGTTAAGGTAGAGGGATTTGGAATACTATGAGATGGTGATCGGACCATGGGATGGGGGTCTGTGGCTCAACCACCAGCCCCGGATGATTCGAGAAAATGGGGTCCAGCAGATGGCGCACACGGTGTGTTGGCGCCATAGATTTAAGTTCTAATTGTAAGCTGGCCAGTTCTTTGCATAAGGCTTGCGCCTCAGTCTTCAGGTGATCCTCCATATGAAGGTTTAGGTCACCCAGAACCATAAAGTTAGTGTACTGAAGGGCAAGTTGCGTGGTCAATTCCGCAAGATTTGTTGTGAAATCGGTAGGCAGCCCAGGTGGGTGGTAAATTAAAAGACCGCTCATAATAGAGTCATTTGCCCTCTTCAGGGTGAAGTGGGCTGCTTCAGCACTTTCTATTTGGACTTTATTCAAAGTGCAGTTAAGTGATAGACGAAAAATAATGGCTATTCCACCTCCGCGCCTCAAAGGGCGGTCTTGTCTAAGCATGCCATAGTCATTGGGGAGTGCTTCTAGTATGTCGAGGGCAGAGTCCTCACTAAGCCAGGTTTCAGTAAGAAACATGACGTCAGGCTGATGGTCAGTGAGGATATCATAGATTTCGATTTTATGCTTTGCGAGGGACCTGCAGTTTACAAGGGCGAGCTTCAAATTATCTTGCTGAAATATCGGATTAACTGGGTTGGAAGCAAAGGGGCAGCTAGTACAGCGTAGGGTCTCCTCACTTATCCACAGTAAGTGGTAGCATGACCCAGCCAGAGGCCTCTCCAGTGCCCTTAATGCATTCCCTGAATATCGTAGGGGCTGGTCGGGCCGCAAACGGGCATAATGGGTGCCCCTGGCCCCGTCCGGACGCGGACGGGCGGAGACGGGCTTGCCTTTGGCGCGCCTTCGGTGGGCCGGCGGCGCACCCGCTGCGTGCGGCCGGCCCTGCATGCTCCACTTATACTGGAGGACTAGCCTGTCACCTCGTTGCCCCGCCGGAAGAGGGGTTATCCCGGAAGGCGCTGGGGAGGAGCTAACGTCCCTCCGCTCAATCGGCACTAATTGCCGTGGCGGACCGAGGACGCAGCCGGTGACAAAGTGCAAGGCGTGCGTGTAATCGACAGTAAGTTTTAAAAGCACTGAATTAGTTAGAACTTTTAAAACTAGTAGTGCACTGACTCGTAAAAACTTTAAAACAAAGTAAGAGAGAAAGTCTAAAAAGTAACAGCGTAGGGGTTCACACAACTGCTCACCGCGCTAACACTGCTTCAGGATCTGCGTGGCCGGCCCTGCATGCTCCACTTATAGTGGAGGACTAGCCCGTCACCTCGTTGCCCCGCTGGAAGAGGGGTTGTCCCGGAAGGGGGTGGGGAGGAGCTAACGTCCCTCCGCTCAATCGGCACTAATTGCCGTGGCGGACCGAGGACGCAGCCGGTGACAAAGTGCAAGTGCAACGCGTGCTTGTAATGGACAGTAAGTTTTACAAGCACTGAATTAGTTAGAACTTTTAAAAAGAGTAGTGCACTGACTCGTAAAAACTTTAAAACAAAGTAAGAGAGAAAGTCTAAAAAGTAACAGTGTAGGGGTTCACACAACTGCTCACCGCGCTAACACTGCTTCAGGATCAGGGCCAGCCAGTTCCTGCCAGTACCTAAGACTCTAGCTGTCAAGGATTGCTTTAAGTCACGGTTCATTCGCTCCACAATTGAATTGCCCTCAGGCCTGTATGGAGACGAAAACTGCACCAGCACCCCCATGGACTTCATCGCGTCCTTGTAAGCCTTAGAGGCGAACGCTGGACCTTGGTCCGAATGGAAGGTGCCACAGGCAAACATCCAGACAAAGACACGCAAATCCCTGGTGACATTTCGACCGTCAGCACTGCGTTGTGGCCAAACCCAAAAGAATCTTGTGCACAAATCAACTGCAACTAAAAGATATTTATATGCAGTATCAGAAGAGAACGGACCGCAGTGATCAAGATATACACAGCCAAATGGTTTATTAGAAATACATAGCTGTGATTGTGGTGGACGTGACACCGTAGATGGTTTAATTTTCTGACAAATGTCACAAGAAAGCACATAAGTACGGGTCTGTTTATATAAACCACGCCACCAATAACGTTGTTGTAAAATCGAGACTGTCGCAGACACCCCGGCATGTGCAGAAGCCATGCCCTCGTGTGTGGCTCTGATCAAAGCAGGTCTGCGGTCCATGTTGGTCCGCAACAGAAGGAATAGAAGCGTAAGGAACATGTTCGGGAGATACATGATAAGAGTATTTCGAAGGGAAACCCTGAGGATAAGCGGTTCCCTCCCACGTAGCAGCCACCGCTGCCAGAATATCATTATCTATTTTAGTCATGGACCTTGTAACTGCTGCTACGGAACACGTGGCTACTGCAGATTTGGCTGCTTCATCAGCCAAAGAATTGCCAAGAGCATGTGCTCCCACACGCTGATGGCCAAGAGTATGGATAACCCGTGTAAGGGGCAGACGCTGTTTAAGCTCTGCCACCTGAACCCAAAGCATTTTATGCTTAATTGCGCTGCCTTTAGAGTCTTGATACTCATTTCGAGTCCAAAAAAATAAGTTGTCATTGAAAGATTGACCACAGTAGTAAGAATCGCATACAATAAGAGTATTCACATTAGGATCAGCAAACTCAAGAGCAAGAATAAGAGCACGCAGCTCCGCCATCTGTGCCGTACAGTCCCCAAGTGCTTGAGTATGCACGATGGAGGACTTAAATTCTCCATTGACAATGGAGCCAGCCACAATTGCGCAAGCCGCTGAATAGGCATGTTTGGAAGGGAAACATCCTTTACCACGAAACCATTACAACGCGGTATGGTTACATCGTGGTTTTCACAACGCAAGTCGTTACATCGACTTGCACTGGAAGGCGCTCTAGACTAAGGAATAGTGTGAATTACTATTCCAACACCTTCCCTACTGTACGTAGACTGGAGTTGGAATAGTAATTCACACTATTCCTAAGTCCAGCGCCCTCCAGCGCAAGTCGATGTAACGACTTGCGTTGTCAAGACCGCGATGTAACATACCACGTTGTGATGGTACGTGTTGTATCATCATACATTCGTTTGGAACCTGTGGCCGGCTGAGCCGAGCCATCGGTATAAATTACACATTTGTATTCATGTAAAGGAAGCAAAGACAACGGAGGAGGATGAACATGTTCATGCTGTAAAAACTCCTGTGTCTGAAGTGCAGGGTCAAAGATAAATGTGACATCAGAGGATGTCAAAGACATAGCCCATTGTATCCAACGGGGATGTAATGCTTTAGAGTTAGGTACACTGGCCTTAGTCACGGCCTCCAAAGCAGGGTAGGGCGTGAACATAAGAATGCGTTTACCTTGCGCCAATGAGAGTTCCTTCAGATTCGCCATCTGGACCGCGGTCAAAACTTTCTCAACATTGGAAAAACGCATTTCAGCTGCGGTCTACAAATGTGATTTGTATGCAATAGGTACTGTGTCCCCCTCATTGAACGTCAAGTAAATGAAACCCACCTTCCCAGGTACGATACGGATCACTAGGTTTGTGCTGTTATCAGGCGTCAACAAGAAGTTGGTTGCAAGCATGTCAGATTGCAGAGATTGGAGAATAGAAGTATGTTCCGGAAGCCAGCTGGCAGAAGAATATGTCGGTTGTATCAACGCATAAAGCGGCTTGATACGCTGGGCATAATCGGGAATGTAAGTCCTCACAAAATTCAAAAATCCCAGCAAGGACCGAAGTTTTTTCAGAGTAGAAGGGGGTTGCAAATGTGCAAATTTCTCCAGGAAGTGGGGGGCTAACCCCTTTCCTTCATTATTGAGCTCTTAGCCCAAAAAGAGCACCACCAAATGAGCGATGTGTGACTTTGCAAAGTTAAATTTATATCCGTAGTCGGTGAACGCAGAAATTATGCGGTCGACTCGGACAAGATGCGGTATAAGCTCATCGTCCGTGAGATAGATATCATCCACGTACGAGAACGCATCTGGATCTATGTCTTGTAACAAAGATACAACACGTGCAGCAAATGCCCCGGAATTATTCTTATACCCCATGGGCAATCGTGTAAATTTTTTCTGATTTCCGACAGCGGTGAATGCTGTCAAGTCACGGCTCTCAAGAGCCAGATTGTGACTGTAGAAACCATTGGATATGTCCAGTGTAGTTTTGTATTTTTACGAACAAAGTTGTTCACCAGCGCAGAGCTGTGTGTGATTTGCACTGCAAAAGTGCGACAATGACTATTCAAATTTCCGTAATTCAGTACAATCCGATATGAACTGTCAGGTTTTGATACCGTAAAGAGAGGATTATTCATTGGTGATGTACAGGATTCAATCACACTCTGATACTCCAACTGCGTCAGAATGTCACAAACGTGAGCTTTAGCTTCGCGTTTGATTGGATATTGCGGTTGCGGCTGTGGCGTAGACCGTAAAGGTATCTCATGTGCCGATGAATCTATATCCCAGCCCACCTGGTTACGGTACACAGAGGGGGCAAATGCCAAAGCCCACTCAGCTGCTAAAGCCTTTGCATGCTCCTCAGGGACGTAACACGAAAAACTCGGAAGTATCACGTCCTCCCCTCGAGAAGCGGCTAACACAAATGGAGGAGGCCAATCCGCCTCCGCCAACAAAATGTCGTATGAGGAGGTTAGATTTTCCCAGAAAACCCCCTTGATCGGACGTTGCACATCACCCTCAATTTGAAAAATAATGTCATACAGTCTATCCGGGGGGGCAACCCGGGTATCTGCTGTTTCCTCAGTTATGAAGGTGTCAGTTGCTGTCGCCACCAGACAGGGACGCAGTGCCTCCCGCACTATGGTAACTTCCGCTGCGCTGTCGAGCAGAGTCACCGCCCATGTCGAGTCCATGAGTCACGTTCTCACCGTCTGAGGCATAACGTGCTGTTAAAGCTGCAACCTTTTTCTTTTGATACAGGGGTCTAAAACGAGGCAGATCCTCTTGTTTGGCTTTAGTGTCAAACTGTCGAGGTTGATCTTGTCCCTGTTGACCAGTAGGTGCTTTGCCACGATCCTGGCGCTCCCCACCACCGACATGAGAGTCCGACGTGTCCTGTAAAGAGCGAGGAGAGTGCTGATAAGGGACTTGAAATCTATCAGGAGACTTAAGTTTCGCACGATCGCGCAAGTCATAAGTACGCTCAGAAGACTCAGGTGTCGGTGAACCAGCACGCAAACCTTGCTTCTGTTGTTGCTGCCCCTGTTTCTTATTTTTCCAGTTCTTTTTAGCAAAGAACGGATGCCCGTCTTTATCAGTCTGGGCCTTTTGCTGAGTTTTATTTTGCGTTTGCGTTTGAGTAAAAGGCTTAACCCCCAGACTATTGCGGCCAATGGTTTTATAAGCCTTTGCAATAATCTTTGGTAATTCGCATGGCTTGTCTGCTTCTGGCACAGCCTCCAAGCGGTTTGCCACTTGAAAGCTCACAGCATCACCCTTGACATTAGCAAGTATCATGTCAGACACCACGTCGAACACCCCCACCAGTCTCATGCCCAACTCTACAGCCGCTTCGGCTCCGTGTTCATCTTGAACGCGTTTTATCATGGAAGGGAGTACGGTCATGGAGGGAGTTCTGAAACACTTCGAATATACCGCCTCGAACACCTTGCCCCAGGTGTCACAATCAGCCAATTCGGGAATTAAGTCTTAAGAAAAACTTATAGTTAAAATCCTGTGTTTCTCCACAGGAGTGGTATTTGGAAAAACAGCCTCTAGTTGTCCAAATTTTTCTGCAAGCCAATAAGGGAATTCATCCTTATTCTGTGGACGCTTGCCCATTACAGAATTAACCATAAGGGGACTGATCACCACAGCACCAGGACCCGCAGATTGCGCAGCAACGCCAGGTGGTCCCACCTGGAAGTTGCGCGACATGAACTGTATAACAGCTCTATGTACACGTATCAAGGAAGTATGTAATACGCGAAGGTCTGCAATTGCAGCAGTCAAATAACGTGGGTGTGGGGTATATCCAGCCAAAACGGGCCATGGGGCCCGTCTATCGACAAAGGGCCAAGACGGACTGGCGTTATTGGGTGAGGAAGGGCGCCATTAAACCAAATTTGGTGTTGCCAAGCTGTAAGTGGAACCTCGAGAGCCCTATAAGGCTGATAAACCTGAAGAAGGGCCGTGGCAGTATATTCATAAAACAAATTATCTGTTCCATCCACCGCCGGAAAGGTGACCCAAGAATAAAACACCTCGAAGCGGTAAGCTGCATCAGCTTCCACAAAAAAAATGAGCGCAACACTAGCATTAGGGAGTCCATTTTGAGTCAAATAAGCAGTGACTGCAGCCCGATGAGGCGGTGCAATGTTAACCGCCATAACTTATAAGAAAGAACGACAACCTGAAGCGGGGCAGCGCAACAAAGGGTTAAAAGAAAAGAAAGACCTTTTAAAATTCAAGCTTGAAAAACCTATAAGATATCACAACATAGGAGGTTACACCGTCACAGCCGTCTCTGGAAACAGAAGT
This sequence comes from Calotriton arnoldi, assembly GCA_963921515.1. Classification (NCBI taxonomy): domain Eukaryota; kingdom Metazoa; phylum Chordata; class Amphibia; order Caudata; family Salamandridae; genus Calotriton; species Calotriton arnoldi. The sequence continues at coordinate 132,114 of CAWUFW010014201.1, forward strand.
GAGGGTTTTTGTGGACAAGCACAAGCGCTACTCAAGAGTCTCGCAGATAAGAACCAGACCAAATGTTGGCGGCACCATGTTACGGGGATTCTGCACCTACACAGAACTATGCGCAGGAAACCAGGACCTCGGTGTATAGGGGTGTACCAACCTACCACCTTAGTGCCCAAAATCCCTAAACCGACTAGCTATAGTGTCTCATTCATTCTCCTCCAAAAATCACAGAGCTACAAATGATTAGACAACCCAGAACACAACACTCCTGACTCTCTCAGGAATCGCGGTAGCAAGACATACTCTTTCGCTCGCTCACTCGTACTTGTCCACAACAAGATTAGGCAGAGTCACTGTAATAGTTCAAAATGTTTATTTTAACTATCGTGCTCTACAATACAATATACGAGCCACTACCAGCAGCAAAATGCATATACTCAAAACAATTAGCATTGTTACAATTCCATTGGGTACAAAAGGGGAAGTCATTTTATAAAGACAGTGGAAAAAGGACTATAAGGACTAACCACCCTCCCCTTGACTGGAAGAAGTCTATTGATATAAAGGAAGATCTCTGGGCTTTGACAGCAGACCCCATACCTTAAAGCCTAGATGCAAGGTTTACATCATAGGAACAGCGTAGCTCTTCTCCATGGAAAGGGCTCTCTCCAAGTGTGAGTTAAAACAACATGCAACCCCGTAATATCAAAGCACGAGTCTCCAACATTGCAGCTGTGTTTAGCATGTTATGTCTAGGTGCTAGGGACTGACCAGAACAGAATAACAAGGGGCATTGTTTATCGACCTTGCACATCGTGTTCAGACTAAACTCCAGGAACTTCAGCAAAGAACGCGAAAAGCAGACAGTTCTCACGTGAAAGGCACAAACAGCGTCTTGCAAAAATAAAGTCATGTAGTAACGTGCGCAAAAGCAGCATCATGGCAGCAAAGCTCATGCTAACTTAGCAATGTCGACAATGACCCCAAGGGAAAGGTCTAGTTAACTTGCTAATTGCCAATTTAACATTATCCCTACTCATATTACTGAGACAGAATTTTCATTAGCTAGCAATCACCCTATGAGTGTAATTTGTCAGGAGAGCGCGTAGCCATCATGCCAGCGGTCAAAACATAATCATTCTTTCAGTAGACGCCCTTCCTTGGTCTGGAGGTCAGACTCAGAGTCTGTGACTGGGATACTAAGTCCTAGGTGCCAATAGTTATATACATGAAGTTTTTCGTTTTTTGAAACTTGGATGCATTACGGCTGCATTGCAACGTATCAGGGTTTCAGAGGCCTATGAATATTTTATTAAGAAATCACACACGCATATATAGGTTGTATGATAGCTCATATAGCCTTTCAGGCCTCTGTGATTCAATAGCACTCTTTAGCAAACACCCCTCAGTTGGAGCATTTGGGGATCTGGGCATAAGTTTCTTGAAGGCATACACATCGAAGGTAAGACCTAGGCACATTGAATTAAGCAATTCAATACTCTATATATGTATATTTAGTGCCTATCTCTTCAGATACTTAGTCTCCTTAGTATGACATTTTTTAGCATCTTCCCAGGTTGTACATCTTGGATATCAGTGCCACCAACTGGACACATTTGTATAGAAACATTGAGGTAGAATGCCTGACCGTGTGGTGGACTCATTTAAACCCTATAAGGCCGGGTATAGTGAGCTGTGGGGACCCATACAGTCAGTAGCTAGTACTTCTGGGTTATAACCTAGGATGGTATTGGGCTCCTTATGTTACGATGCATCACGGCCGTTCTGGTTAAAAATTATTTTTCGTTGCAATATTGGCATTCAAGGTGGCACATGCAAGGAAGGAATTTTTTAATCAAGCATCACACGGTGGTGGTTTATGGTCTACCGTATCTAACATATGATAGTGTGTTGGTGTGCATGCGGTGAGAATGGTCAGGTGTGGTTCACTACAGGGGGTAGACTTTTTGTAATAATAGACACATGTTTTTTATATTTGTATTTTTGTCAATTTGTTTTGTGTGTACATGATTATAACTTAATGTGTCAATTTGTGGAAATATTGTCTGTGGTGTATGTGTATATGCGGTTTCATAATATGTTTTTAATTATGTAATTTTGTATTAACAAATGGAAAAAGAAATTACCTTTGGAAAAACATATAAATAAGTTTTTACAATCAAATAAAAATACAAACAACAGTATGTTCAGGTTAATGATTTATTGATTTCAGTATTGGTAAGCCCATGGAGCCATAGCAGGCCTACATAGAAGAAATACAGACCGCTTTGGAGTTTTTCTAGTTTTCATTATTTCCCCCTTTCTCCTAGACCTAAAACTATTCCTAGATGGTACCTTTTCCTTGATAGTGATGTATCCTTGTTTCACACTGAAGAAATGATTCTGCCAAGGATCCCCTTTACTAGTGCTCTTTTACTTTGCAGTATCACAGTGCATTCTAAGCACAGTTTTTATCAGAAATTATCCCTGCGTTGTGTATTACACACTATGTGCTATGTTTAACTTTGGCTAGGCTCTTTCATCATTATAAATTTAAATTTATGCACTGAAAAAAACATTTTTATGGGCAACAGAAAACTGGAAATTTTGCAAACATGAATGACAATATAATGAACTTTAACCTGTGCTAAAAAAACTTCCATGCTGTTATAATTGTTGAAAAAGTCAGACATTTTAATTGGAAACCAGAAAACAGATTCACTTGCACATATGACATCAAATGTGTATTTTCCTTATACCTGCCTCACTCAACATACTTTCTAGAACAAGTGGCATCTGAATTTCCAACTCTCTAAGGCAGTGCTTCCCAAACCTTTTAGAACTATGACCTAATTTTTAGAATGACAAATATTTGCATCCCACCTAGCTTTAATGGACATAAAGCTAATAGTAGACTTGCTTTCAAAAAGCTTGAATTACCAAAGTGACATACTCTTTACAATTTTTCGTGTTCCCCTCTAACAGGAATTGTTTTTGAAAGTCAAAACCTTGAACATGTCTTTCAATATGTCTTTATTGAACTGTGGCCAATATATTGATCTGCCCATAAAACTGGCAGATGGTGAACTGCACTGGAACTGAAACACTTTTCAGGGTGGGGTGCTTTCCTGTGGCATCTGTTCACTAAAATCACAAGGCTTCTGAGAAAGCCTGGTTTTCATACCAGTGAATTTAGCAATTTTGAAAATCCTTCTGCAGCAGAGTATGGAGTAAATCCTCATGTTCTTTTTTTGTGTTAAAACTAGGCCCTGTGGTGCATTTTAGACTTCATATACATATTGCAGTTTAATACAGCACAAACACTGCCCAAGGGCTTTGGGGCTCTTTACAACAACTCTGATTATATTACATAAAGTCAGATTCATTTTATTTTAAGCACATTAGATTAAGTGATTTGCCCAGAGCCAACACCAGGACTTGAACCTGGGCCCCCCCCGATCTAACATCGGCAGCTCTGGCCGTTTGACCACATCCATATTTCTCAGTTAATGAGTAAAAGTCATACATAAGTGGGATGATTGTGTATGATCGCGTATAGTGAGCACATTCTCTGTTGAAATTGCTTTTTTAAGTGAAAAAACATCAGAAAAAAAATACTGAAAGCTTCTCATTGAGTCTTGCTTGGGAATACTAGCAAGGGTTTAAAACTGGACTTAGGAACATAGTTCAGAACCCTTCGCACAATTGGTGCAGGAAAAATGTTCCGAGTGGGGGTGCTAACATCAGTATTACATCACTGGAGTCATAGGAATTGTGAAAAATCCAACTTTCACACAAAGTGTAGCAAATTAACTGAGCAGGGGAGTGGTAAGAATGTGGTATGTAGCTGGCGGTGCATTTTGGAGCACACTGTCGCAAATATATTACTGAAGCACTGTGCGGTAGCGCGCTATCATTTCCAGGCAGCAAACTTTCCATTGGAATGGACACTAAATTTGCACAGACTTGCAGTTTTACTGATAGAACTATATATAGCACATGCATGATAATATGTTGAAATCGTGCTTTCGTGAATATTTATCATTTGCACATCACCAAGTAAATGTTTTGTAATTTGTTTTAATCCTATTAAAATTTTTGTTTTCAACACACTCCAGAATTACAAAAACAATGTGCTACATTTTTGATTTCCTCACTGCTGAAATTCTGAAATATGTGTACAGTTAACTTCCAGGCATCTTTATATATCGCTTTTGCGCTACCCACCAGAAATCGTCTCGCGACCCACTAGTGGGTTGCAACCCACAGTTTGGGAAACGCTGCTCTAAGGCATTGACTTTGAAATTAAAGAACTGGAATATGGTGGGTTCAGACAAACCATTTGAACACTTGTCTCATCTTGAAAAACCAATGATGTTAGATCATGGCATAAGGATCCTATGGGGTTAAATGTTACATCAATAACGCATGTTGCCTGATTTATCTCTCTTATTAATCCAATACTATTTCCGTCTCACCCTCTGAGTACTCCAAATCATGGGTCGAGAGAGGCCCCTTTGCAAACCATTGTGTATCTTCTCATGTGTTCTTCTTCCAACCTCATGCACCTCAAAATCAGGAGCTGTAGTGCATTTTCCTCTTCAGTGCTTTTTAAAAAAACTTTAATGTGTTCGCAAACATACATTTTGTAAACAGAATTAAAATTTGAGAAAAGGCATTAGATGGTTTAACTGGTTTAACTGGTTGACTAGAAATTGTAATTGTTTGGGTCAGGTTCATGGTGCCCCTGCCCCTAATTGTGTAAGTTTGAATGATGGGCGCAGTTTCTTTTACTTGTATTTAATGATGAGAATAAGAAGTCTGGTTTTGCCTAGCTACATTTGCACATCTTTGCTATTTTTTATCACAAAAGCAGAAGGTCATGTTTGCTATGGTTTTGTTTTACTTTATTCATCCCTGATGGATTCGTTATTTCTTTGAAAATAAAATGGATTTGAATTTTCTGATTTGAAGGTTTGCTTATGGGCATACCAATGAAATTTTTTTTGTCTGTCTTGGCATTTTGACTTGACTTTCTATGTACTTTGTTAGATTCAGATTTTTTTTACCATATTCTTTCTTGTTTTGCGATTATCTCTGCCAACTCCCTATTGATCTACTTGTCAGCTTTGAGGCAACTTGTTGGCATTGACTCAAGTTTAGCAAGTGCCACCACATCCTCTGAGGTTGTTTAATTGCCATAGATATATATTTATTAATTTCTTTAGAATTGTCAAGAGCTTGTCTGAGCCTGAAAATTGATTGGACTGATATGATGAGTTGCTAAATTCAACTGGCATGAATGCCAAGATTCTACTCTATTTACATTTTTTTTTTAATGAAGTCAACTTGATTAGGAATGGAATTGTGGCCAAATACAATCTTCTACCAGTAAAGAATAGCTTATAAATGGAACCTCCTGACCAGAGTCTGGTAACAGTTTATTTAGTAGCAAACCGATTGGGTCTCTGACTTATTTATATCCAGATAATGTGAGATGTGTGTGATCTGCTTCGATTCGTAGTGAAAAGTTACTAAATGGCAGATTATGCTCAAGATCATTATAGTTCTCCTCATTCTCAAAACCTTCTTTGAAGGGCAATAATCGTGGAAACTTTAGGTTGACCTTCCTTTCGCTGTTTTCTAGAGAACACCAAGATAAGGGTGTCACCAGCCAGATCCAGGAGTTTGTATCCATTAATTCTTTATCCAATCCACAACAAGGAAGATTACCACAAGAAAAATAAAAAATAAATGGATGACAAGAAAGATATCAAAACTTGCAAGAAGGACCTGATATCCTGCGTATCTTTAGTGTACATTTTGTTCATTAGCAAACCCTTAGAGAACAGACCTGGGAAAGCCTGTCTTCAGTTGCTAACTTGTTCCTACAAATATCCTTTGATCTATCCAAGAGAAGCTTAAAGGTAGCACAGAAATCATCTACCAATAATACTTTGTCAATTTTAAATGACTCAACTACTGCATGTAGATGTCCCATGAAATTATCTTATGAAATGTTAGGGGGTGATAAACATACATCTGAAAATGAACAATTACACAAAGATGAATTTTAGTACTTTCCTTATTGCCTCTCACTGCCCAGTAGAATTTCCAAGATTGTGCATATAAATTATCAATCAAGAAGGAGTAAACAGACTAGGAATCTCCCTATGAAATTGTCTCTAACACAACTAAAGCAGATCCTTGTTGTCTTACGTTGGGCTGACTGCAGGCGTTTCTTGGACTTCCTACATTTCTGGTATTTATTTATGTACATCTGAAAAGACCTTCTATCTCAAAATGAAGTAATTTGGACTCTGATTGTTCTATGATATACGGTTAAGGATAGTCAAATGATAAGAGGACACATATATGTTCCTCATTACCATGTAGAGATGATATCAAAACAGGTCTGCTCAAACCATTCCACCAGTGTTCAAATAGATGCTGTTTTGAATTAACCCACAAAAAGACAACACCAGAAAAAGCATGTTAGGACAAAGGGAAAGGAAAGCTTAGTAGGTGGATAAAATGACATCATAGACATGCCATTTATTTCATATGTCAAGCTTATACCGAAAATAAAGCATGTGACCATTCTGAAAATCCTATCTTAAGGATGGAGACATAAAATATCAGCCAAACAGAACTCCACCCCTCAACCCAGCAAAGAGCATGCTATTAGCAAACAGCACTCTTAATACACAACAAAACTCCCATGAAGTTAGGAAAGGAAAAAACACATCCAAGCACATAACCACCAGTCTGCAGCGGTTACATTAAAGGTGCCAGAAGCCTAAATTAAGTTAATCTAAACTCAAGACAGTGAATAGAGCAAGCAAATTTACAGGGGACATTAAGTCATGCAACAGAGCAAGCACACATTTCAACAAACCTGCAACTGTGATTTGCAAACAGAAAAAGATAAGAAAGAAGGATCACTAACTCCAAGATACCAGATGAGAGATTGTGCCTTATGTACCCTTAAGAGCTGTCAGGTTTCAAGCACTCTTCTTACATCTACTCTCTTGCCTCCCCCATGCTGTCTTAGAGACTCCGTTGTTGGTAATGTATGCAGCAAATAGTGCAATGAGGACAAAACAGTGACTAATGGATTGCTTGAATTAATCCCAGACACTGGTAATAACTTGAAACTCGGCTGGCCAGGTCTGGAAATGAGATCTTCCTCTTTCTCTTTTTTCGGTCAGTAAAGTCAACTTCTTGTGTGCAATTTAATGGGAATGGGCTTTGTGTCACCTCCCTTCAAACAATTGGCTTGCTTGGGTGAACTTTCTTCAGTCACAGCCTTGAGACACTGTCAATCACATTTTATCTCTGCTCAGGAGTGCACTAGTCTCATCATCAAACTATTCATTGCTTTAATGCAACCACCTAGATAGGGCTTCAAAAGACATATATAATGGATAGTATTTTACATTTGAAAAGTACATTGGGTCATAATGCCACAATTGTATTGAATACAAAAAGCAACCCTAGTTAAAAGTTTTAGGTCTGGCTCGCCTGCGTATTTCTCTGCAGGACCTATGGTTAATAAGGCTGTAGAGCGGGCTTAGGCTCCACCCAGAGGAGTGTTTCTCACTCTCGCTACATGCTATGGGTTGTTTTGTCTATCATTCTGCCTCCAATGGAATGTTAGCACTTAAATTCATAAGAGGCCATTTTGCATGACAAAAGTACACTGAATCACACACCCTGAATTATTTATGTTAAAGATGCATTGTGTTGAAAAGTAATCATTATTTGATGTGTATTTTCACTGCAGCAGGCTTTTTTGATTTTAGTAAGGACTCAAAATGAGAGACGATCTATGGGTTTGACCCATGCTTTTTGTTCATTGCAAGACACACCGGTTCACTTTAGAGCAAAGCAAATGGATTGCTAGGGATATCATAAGGTTGTTGCTATAATGATTTCCATTATAGAAAATACCTTTTGCCATCTACAAGCAGCAGCCTGGACTTACTCAGATTCTGCGTGCCTGGCACTTTCCCTAGTCCTGCCAGCAGGCCGTTGCTGAAATGCAAATTCATCACAGCTGGCGGCTCTGGCATAGGAGTAGGCCATTGCATGTTTTTAATTACCAAACCAGTGCAAACAGCTCTGTTCACCAGGGCAGGCTTTAAGGCAGTGCTACCGGTGCAGCTGCACCTGGCGATGACCTGGCGGGGGGGAGTGGGTGATGCTATTTTTAGAAAAAACTTATGGGTTTACAAGCACCTGCTGCAGAGTTACCTGTGTGTCCATCAGATTTCAGGCAACAATAAAAACGTCAAAGTATCTCTGGTGATTAATGTTTCTGGTGGAATCTTGTCTAGTGGCAGTTTGACTCATCATTCATTCATTCAAAAACTTCATTCGGTTTATAGACATAAAACCATAAAAGTATACAGTAATACATCGTAATCACAAAATAGATTAAAAACAATCCATAAGCATATTCACACACTAAAATACATTCCCCGTGGTAGTTCCCCCTAACAATGATAATTTAGCGTCATAAATTCTCCAGAATGCTTCAATAGGCGTCTAAAGAACATCACTAATCGCGTGGCTTCGAACCCTTCCCCGGTTGAGGTCCATAACACATTGAAGTCATATTATTAAGTCAGAAATTAGGAAGTAGTGTGTTGCTCTAGTTACTCATATGTTAGGGTCTCGAGGTATGCTAATTTTTTCCTTCTTCCTATGGCCATTGTAATAAAAGTTATAACAGACAAGCAGATATCACTTTTTTCCAGGGCACATAAATAATTAAAAGCGTCCTGATCAAAGACATATTTGTCACTTTTAAAAAGGGGGCTAAAAAGCGTTTCATGAGGTCTGTATAAAAGCTGCAAAATAGAATAAAGTGCGTGTGCTTTGTCGTGATTTGCTGTCGCACGGGCAATTTGGGAGGTTTTTAGTCCATGCCCCACTTTTTGGGAAGGCAAACTGTACATGAAGTATGTCTAAGCGCAATCTGGTGAGATAAAATCTTTGTTGGCTGTTTTTAACGATTGTCAGGTAGTTTGGCTGGCCCTCATGCACATAATGTTGCAGGTAACTAGCCACCGTAGATTTTTTACTCTCATTTAATTCTCTCTCCTTTTCTCTTTGTCCCATAAGTATAGTCCTGACCTCTTTTTTGGAGTAGGTTAGAATTTTGGCTGTATCGATTACGCCTATGTCAGGATCCAATTTTCTTAGACAAACATCCAGATAGGACAGCCATTTATTTTTCTTCCAGGCATCTAGCTTGTGACAGTCTAGAATTATCTCCTTCGTAAACTGTGTCCCTGTTTTACTCCATATATTGTGCCACAGGATGGTAGGCCTCATATGTAGGTCATCTTCCAAAAAGGGGACAGCCAGTTCCTTATGTTATATGTACGATGAGCTAGATTTTGGTATTGCCAGTAAACGTGCCAAGAACAGATTTTCTAGTGTCTGCAGTTTTGCGCAATTTGCATAACCCCGTAAGGGAGCACCATAACCAGCACTTGGTAAACATTTACTTTTGTGCAGCAGCAACATTTCTCTAATCGGTTTTTGGCCTATTTTACTAGAGAACCTAAAAATCGATTCTACCACCTTTAAAAATTTCATTTTTGATATGTCTAATTGACTTTCCCAAGAGCCTGATGCAGTGAATTGAATACTCAAGTATGTAAAGGTTTGTGTCTCCCCTAGCCTCTCCCCCTTGATGTGATGTATCCTGTTTTTTGCTCTGTCTTTTCCAGCTACCATGGTGACAGTTTTCTTTAAATTAACTTTCATATCTTTATCGTTCATAAATTCTAAAAATGTATCTCTCGGCAGCTGCAGCCATTAGCTGTTCTTGAAAGAAGGACTGCATCATCTGCATATAGTAAGATGGGGACAGGGCGAGTGACAACCATGGGGACATCCGCTTTAGTTTCTTGTAGGCATGCATCCACCCCATTTATATAAAGTGAGAAGAGCAGGGGGCAAGGACACAACCCTGTCTAATACCACAGGTGACCTTAAAGCTGTCTGTGCACTCCCCATTTGGGCCGTATCGTACCTGTGCTGTAAGGTGGGAATACCACTGGGATAGGTAATTAATGATACCCCGTGGAGCTTCTAGGTCCATAAGTGTTTCCCAAAATTTGTTATGGTTTACCAGATCAAACGCACTGCTCAGATTGGCAAAACATAGGTGCACTTGTCCTGTCCTGGCTACCGTATATTTATTAATTAACAAGTGTAAATTGACACATTGTTCTATTGTTCCAACATCGGGTCTGAATCCATATTGTGTATCAGAAAGTATATGTTTTTCCTCCCCCCATTGTTCTAACCTGCCCAGAAGGATTCTACCCATTAGTTTGGCACTGGAGTCCAGGAGAGATATTGGGCGATAACATTTCGGATCGCCTCGATTTCCTTTTTTAAAAATAGGAACTATTGTGCTTTCTGTCCACGAGGTTGGGAGGAAACCCTTTACTGTACAATTACATACTTGGATCAGCATCGGTGCCCATAAAGTGACATGTCCTTCAAAAATATCTATTGGGACCCGTCGCGGCCAGAGGTCTTTCCACTAGCTGCTTTGTTTAAGGCATTAATGACCTCTTCTAAAGATATATCTGGAATGTTCGCTGGTTCAATTTGATAAAAATGTGTAAAAGACAAAATAAAAACGCTACCCTCTGGGTTAAAAATTGTGTTAAAATGTTCTATCCAGTCCCCCTGTTGTACAAATGTCTCGATCTTTGGGTCTTCTTTCTCGTTTAGGAATGGCTGATTTATTATTTTCCAAAAAAGGGTGTTATCATTTAAAGCAGCCGCCTGGAGCAGATCTTCCCATATTATTTCTTTCAACTCGCTTTTCCTTTTGTCAAGGACATTTTTGTACATAGTTCTCAATCTGCTAATTTTTTCTCTATCTCGTGACGAATCTGTAAGGCTTGCCTTAATTTTCTGTTTATTACTGAGCATTCTGTGTCAAACCAACCCCTGTTTCTATTATTTTTCCCTCTGGATGGGCACTTAACTTTCTCTGCAATTCGAGTAAAAATTTTACAGAAAGCATCCATAATAAGCATCGTGGTAGACATAAAATCTGTGCTAATATAAAAATCATTAGGAGAGTCTGCCATAATTTCCTGGGTTTTTGCTATACCATCTATATTTGCCCATCTTAGGGTAAGGCCATTTTTACCCTGTGTTCCAATTTGCTTCAGGCATTGTAAAATATTTGGCCTTGTAATGTTTATTTTAAGAGCTAATGTCAGGGCAGCATGGTCGCTAGAGGCATTCGGGGTAGCAATACGGGAATCTATTAGGCGTTTACCATTTTCTGTCACCAATACATGATCAATAACAGAGCTTCTACCATTCCCATAATATGTAGGTACTTCCATTTCACCTTCACCAATGCAGTGTACCATAAGAATCAAACTATACTTATAAATAATTTCATTTAAAACTTGACATACCGTCACCATTAGATTTAACGTATCCACAACTTTCAGGTCCTTGTCTATAACATTTACTGATATTAAAATCTCCTACCCATAATAAAACATAGTCACCCTTAATTTTGGCTAAAAATAAATCAACTTCTTTGCTTAAATACATTATAACTGTCACTTGAGTTCTATCAAAAACGTTATTATAGAAGTTAATTATAACCAAATTAACCCTTTCTTCTGTGATTAAATGGATAAACTGGAAATAGAGGGAGGACAAATAGGTCCTTAAAACTTTCATTGAGGAGGCTATTGATATTAAACCAGCAAGGCCTCCCTTAGCCCGCCTCCCCTCTGAAGGAGTTGCTGGGGTTAAAAATGACATGAAGCCCTCCACAAAGAATTCATCTAGTGACCATGTCTCTTAAAGACAAGCTAGTTGAGTTTGGTTGATAATCCCTAGCCACTCTGGATTCGATAATTTATTTCTTATTACGGCAACGTTCCAGATCTTCAATATGGTTTTAATGGTTTTCATGTTTTGGCAATTTGAAGTACTCGGGTCCTTACTCTGTAGGTTTCTTACTTTATCCTGTACAACAACAGGTAAGTTTGGAGGTTCGGTCATTGGGCAGGGCGATAGACCCAGTTCTGAGTTCCTTAGGGCATATTCTTGCTGGTGTACCTCTGAGGTTATTCGCTGAGAGCCCAAATCCGGGATAACTATTGCAGAGTTTGCAGCGTGTACATCGATATGGTTGTGGCCCTTTTCTCCAGCCCTCTCTTGTTGTCAATCCTGGTCATCATAGTCCGAGAGGGGGAGGAAGCGGTTCGCTGTTGAGATTACAGTCTGGGGTTTGTAAGTAAATATCGGGTCATATCGACAATCATTCTGTCCGCCTTGAAATAGTTTTTTGGGTGCTTTTTTGGATACAATTTGTGTGAAATTGTTGGTTTTATCCATAAACATTTCAGGCCTATAAAAATATCCCAGAGGTTCGGCTCTAATAGTCCTAGTAGTATTGCTATCATCAGGTTTGTTTGCAAGATCAGAGAGAAGGGTTATTCCCACAAAGGGAGTACGGAAGTTCACCACAATACAATCGTCTTTACCAGTTTCCCTTGAGGGTCCTATCCATCCAACTCTTCTTACCATTATGATTTCTTTAGCCAGGCAGTTTGTGCTCCAAGATTTTTTAGTCAACCAGTGCATCACCTTATTCTTTAGCTGATGCCAGCTTTCCGTTACATTGGGCCTTAAAGTGGGTACATTTCTTGGTATAATTACAAATGGTGTAGATTCCTGTGGAAGATGTAAAGTTGTCAAGGGGTTGGTATTTTGGAGTTGTTGATATTTGTCATTTGTGGACAGGGCGGCCGGATTTTGCATAGAGGTCTTTTCTGGAGCTGCAGGTGTCAATATGGGAACCACAGTGTATCCTTGTGTGGCTTCTCTTATGCTGGACTTTCCAGTGTGTGATTGTAGGTGGTCCAATATTTCCTTGAGGGTTACCTCAAGCAAACAGATCCCAGATTTTATGGCATCCAGCTCCTTCTTGAAGCATTCCTCTAGGATTGTAAGCCTATTATGCAAATTTTTTAGAGAGCAGTCTGGTGTTTCTCTTTAGTGTTAGGTCTGGATATCTTGATTTTAGGGTTATTTCCTTTACCTCCTGTAGTTGTCTTCCTCTTTTTTAGATCTTTCGGGATGATAAGTAAGCCATCGGAGGAGCTATTGAAGCGATTGAATTAGAGCACGTTGCACTTTTGGGAATTGAACTTGGGGGCAAGCTTTTTAACCTTGTTTTAAACTGTTTTTATTGTTGACCTAATGCTGAGCAAAGTCGGGGCACTAGCGCACTTTACCTTTAAGGCTCCACCTCGCGCCAAATCCCCGGTCCACCGCAGAAGTCCGTTTGTGTGGAGGGAGGCGGCTAGAGGAGGCAGGGCCCAGGCAGGAAGGAGGAGGGAAGGGCAGCTATTTAAAACACATGCAAGCGCGGACACGCAGTGGACGCGCGCAGTGGGTGTGCCGCCGGCGCACCAAAGGCGTGCCAAAGGCAAGCCCGTCTGAGCCCGTCCCTACCCAGCCGGGACCAGGGGCCAGAAACCCTGGCCCACAGGCCACAGAGATTAAAAGGTACTCAGCCTCTCGATTACACAGATTACGAATCCCATTGAGAGATGAATGTACTCATGAGCATGTTGAATGGCCCCGCATCGTGTGCCCACTGTTCTTTCGACCCTGCGAATACTACACTATCACATTCTACACCAGAATGGCAGAGTGAACACAAGATGCTCCTCCTCAACTGTAGGTCCCTCCTGAAACATGTGGGAGAAATTAATATCTTATTGAGGGAAGAACAGCAGGAAGTTCTGTTTTTAACAGAAACATGGCTCCATAAGGATTCAGAACCAGATGTGATTCAAGCGTTAATCCCAGGGTATCACATCTTAAGGCAAGATAGGGAATTGAAAAAAGGAGGAGGTATCGCCATTATTTTAAAAGACTATTTGAGGGGACGCATAGAGACGGGGATCATAGCAGACTGTGAAAGTATGGCATTTTCGATCTCATTTGCCGCTACCCTTACGCTCACAGGGATCTTGGTCTACCGTCCCCCGGGCCCCTATGGAAAGTTTATTAAATCACTAACAGACGCCGCTGCCAGATTGGCAAGTACATCTCCCAATCTGACCGTCCAAGGAGATCTGAATTTACACTTAGAAAATCCTCTCAAAGCGGAGGCAGCAGACCTCACATATAACTTATTGGCCATTCAATTGTTACAAAAAGTGTCTGGTCCCACACATGAAAAGGGCCACATTCTTGACCCAGTCTTTTCGAATGACATACAGCTCTGCACAAGAAGCCCCATTCCGATCCCATGGTCAGATCACTTTTTAATACCAATAATTTGGAATACCCCATATCAGACGGCAGGGAAACAAACCTGCAAGAAATGGGCACGCCTCTGGGCAAAACTCTCGCCAGAGGTCTGGTCAGAGGCTTTGGTAAACGCCAAACCAGCAAAAGAGGTTAATACCACGATAGCATCAGAGAATTACAATCAATGGATCAGAGCCTCGTTGGATGCTTCGGTCCCATATAAATGGATTCAGGATAAGCAGCAGGAAAAACAGACGCCATGGTACTCGCCTAATTTGAGAGAACTTAAACAAAAATGCAAGAAATTAGAGCGAGCCTGGAGGAAGGATTATAATGACGAAAAAAAGCAAAAATATCGAGAGGCTATTAAAATGTATTAATCAGAAATAAAAAAAACTCAAGCCCATTTTTTTGAGGAGAAAATAACAGCAGCAACGAATACACCTAGGGAAATATTTCAAATCACAAAAACACTTACTAGGTGCACGGTGCCAGACTTGCCGTCAGTCTCTGCACAGACTAGATGTGATGAACTAGAGGAATTTTTTTATAAAAAAATTCTAGACATCTACAATTCATTTCCTCAAAGCACAAGTACAAATAAGTGGGATCAGGAAATAGATTCCCCAAGTGATACGACCCCACGTCTGGAAGACTTTCCTACCCTGGATCTGGCCACACTATCACAACTCTTTCCTCTTCAGAAACTTCGCAAAGTAGAAGAAATTATTCTTCCTGCTCTGCTAGAGGTACTAAACTCTTTGTTATCTAGTGGCCAGGTACCTCTGGCATGGAAACATGCCATGATAAGGGCCCTTTTGAAAAAGCCCAACCTTGACCCAGAGGTATGGAGTAACTATCGCCCTGTATCCCTGCTCCCCGGGAACAGCAAAATTCTCGAGAAATATGTAAATAAACTTCTCTCAGAGCACCTAGAGAATCATTCGCTTCTGCATACTACTCAGACAGGTTTTAGACCTAACCATGGGACAGAGACAGCCTTGTTACCAGCCGTGGAAGAATCTAGGAAAATTCTTGATCAGGGAGGGACAGTAGCGGTTATATTACTCGACCTGAGCTCCGCATTTGATACTGTCAATTATAACATCTTGTTCGACAGGCTCAGAATGGTGGGAGTCTCTGGCAATGTCCTGACATGGATTGAATCTTTCCTGAAAGATAGAGTATTCCAGGTGTTCGAGGGGAACTGCGCCTCTAAATGTTTGCCACTCACGTGCGGAGTCCCCCAGGGCTCATCATTAAGCCCTACCCTTTTCAATATTTATCTCAAACCCCTGGCCGAATTAGTACTACCTTATGGGATTCAAATCATCACATATGCAGACGACACACAATTGGTTGTAGCACTAAAACATCCAAAGAATACTCCAATTAATCTTGAAGCCTGTATGGAAGCGGTGGCCACCTGGATGGACCAGTCTTGTCTCAAACTCAACGGAGACAAGACGGAGTTAATAATCTTAGACAACCATCCAGGCACCCCAAAGGAACCAATGGGATTAAATTGGCCGAAATGTCTAGGTCCAGCACCAACCCCCAAAGGTCAGATAAAAAGTTTAGGTGTCTGGCTAGACAAATCCCTCAACTTCAAGAGCCAGGCAGTTAAGTTAGCTGCATCCTGCTTTGGCATCATTAGAATGCTGCGGAAAATCCTCCCATTACTCCTGGTACCGGCACGCAGAATCATTGTACAGGCATTGGTGCTCTCACGATTAGATTATGGGAACTCCCTATACTTAGGCACCACAAAGGCCACGATAGGGAAACTACGGTTGGTGCAGAACTGTGCAGCTAGGTTGCTGCATCACACCCCCTACCGGCACTCCGTCAAGCCGGTCTTAAAAAAACTTCACTGGCTGCCAATTGAAGAACGGATTAAATTCAAAGCCTTGTGCATAGCACATAAAACCCTTTGGGGGACAGGTCCCAAGATAAATCACTCTCTTATAACCTTCTACCACCCAACAAGATGTCTCCGGTCAGCTAACCAGCTTTTGGTAGCGATACCAAAAATCAAGAGAGCACGATCAGGGGGTCGTATGTTTTCTTATAACACGGCAAAATTATGGAATACTCTTCCTGCTCAGCTGCGTGCAACTACTCACCATCTATCCTTCCGGAAACAGTTGAAGACGTGGCTCTTCCAGAGACTGCCTTAATGAGGCCACCTCTTGTGCGTGTGCTTTGCTTATCTCGGATAGCGCGGGGATGCCTAAGGGTAGCCAGGCGCTCTATAAATATTAATTAATAATAATGATAATAATAATAATAATGTGTGTGCCAGCTGACAAAATTTGTTTGCCGGGGCGGGAGAGCAATTCCCCGGGTGCTGGGTCCTCGCTAAACGTCAGGGAGCTATTAAACACGCATGATGTCACAGATTTTACTACGGTTAGCGGGTTCTCTATCTCCGCCGAGCTATCTTTCTCTGTCATCTTATCCATGGCATTATGCAGGGCAGACTTTGTAGTGGCCAATCTTACTTCCGCATTAGCAATTTAATTGTTCAGAATACCCATGGCATTTGTCAGATAGTTTTCTATTGAGTTGGTGGAGGTGGGCACTTTTGAGACCCCTTTTCCCAGTGGCTGTGATAGTTTACGTTTGCCCATTTATAGTCTTTAATATTGGCTAGTGGTTACTAGATGAAATGGTTGCACAGTAGGTTAGAGGAAGTAAAAAAAGAATTAAGAAAAGTTTATGCACAGACCTGATTTTATCTTCTCCCTCTTTTTGTTGACTTTAGTGTCCCACTTCAGACTGGGGCGTTTAATTCCGGCCCCCGACAGCAACAGGCAACAAGGCAAACAAACATCCCTGTACTCTGGTTCAAGAAGACAGAGGGGTGGCCCAGCCCAGCCTCCTCCCGGCTCTGACGGGCACAGACGGGCCTGCCCTTGGCCCGGGCTTTGCCCGGGTGTGGCCCGGGTACGCCCGCGTCCCTCCCGTGCTGCGGGGGCCAAGCCACTCAATTTATGTGTCTCCTGGCGCAGGCTGCGGAGAGATGGTGGCGGCGACAGCCGCAGAGACTGCCGGGGCTTGTGGTCCTGCCCCTCCTGGTGCTTTTGTCAGAGAGATCCTTTTGTAACTTATAATACTAATATAGCACAGTGACTTATGAACTGTTATCAATGAGCTGTATGCAAAATGCATTATATAGGTTAGGACATTTTGTTTTTTTCCCCAGTCTTTCATTATCTACTCTTAATGTTGCTGAAAAGGATTCGTTTGGGTTGAAATACATTAATATTAGTAAAGCCAACCCCAACCAGTCCTATAAAAAAAAATTAAATACATGTGAGAGAGGGGTTATGGAGAGATGAGGGGCACTGTTGGAGGCTGGTAGTGAGGGAATATGTGGAGAAGGATGTCATTGGGGGGCAGTGGGGTGGCGCCAAAAAAGATTATTGCACCGGTCGCCTCCAACGCTAAAGCCAGCCCTAACGTGCACCAGGTGTAAGCAAGAGACAAGGAGTTCCCAAGGTGTTGCATGTACAAGTGTGTAACACAATCAGACTGGTGTATGCAACACTTTGGAATAGCGCTGACATGACAAACCAAAAACAAACAAAACAAGCATTTGCAATGCAATCGGTCTCGCTTTTGGGACCTTGTAAGTGTTTAGCCAGAGCTACTGGCACTGCCAATGTGTTTAAGTTATGTTATAAAAAAATACTTAATCTAAAAGCTATTAGCGGTCACCATGGCAACAATCCTATTGTGTGAGAATAGGTGGACTTCAGGTTAGCAACAAAAAGACATATGATGCCCAAGTTTGGTAGTTATTGTACACGCAAAAGCATATGATGGTGAGCCCGGCATGGAGAGCTTGGAGGAGAAGCGGATGCACAAAAGAGAGCAACATGGACTGTGGAGGGAAAAAGTACACAAGGGAGAACACTGGAAAACATATGCACAACTAATGAATGCTTAACCAAAAAGAAAAAAGTAGTGTCTGAAAATTAAGCATTAGAAGAATAGAAGTAATGAGGTCACGACCCACAGGGAGGAACGAACATAAGAAGATGAAGGAAAGACCACACAAGCGAACGAATAAAAAGCAAGGAAATAAGAGTGACAATAAAGCCAACCAATGGTAAGCAATGTGTGGACTGTAAGCCCATTGTAAAATTATAATAGGTCTTTGCGCAAACAGACAGCTTCTGCTGTATGTTAGGCGAGACCTAAAACCAGAAACAACTGTGTACTTTACGACTGGATCACAAAGTGACGCGATGAAGATAAACAACAATAGGTAGACATAGAAAAGCCTCAAGGCAGTTGAACGTTTTCTACGGATTAAATACAATGAGCCATATCAAATGTCTCCTCGAGAACGAAATATAATATTCCAGTTTGATGCAAAATGAATATGATACGTTTTGAGATTACAGACTATGGAAACTATAGACACAAGTTGTTAGTTTACTGGTCACCATAACAATCGCTACGGATGCTTTGCATTCTCAATTTACGGTAGTGAGGGTAATTTCATTTTGTTGTCTGGTATGTCACCGTACCTGAACACTAGCCTAAACCCCCAAACGAGATACAACAGAGATCAAATTTGCTTTTGGCCCTCGTGGACTCTTAGGACAGTACCACCTGATATAAAAAAAAACTTTCTGACGTCTGAGTCTGTGGCCTTTATTGAGAAACTGTTGGACTCCAAAGCCTTTTAATATGCAATGTATTACAATTAAAGAGGTGTTTTAGAATTGAGAAAATTGGGGAGATCCTGACTGAGGAAGGGGCTGCAGGTGTTAAATACAATGCTGCGAAAGCAAAGTTTGCTAGCAATTAACGTGTGCTTAACTCGGCGCCATAGTGGGGGCACAGATTAGCATCAAGTCTCCGACTGTTTCCTTGAGCGCCGAAAGCAGCAGTGACAGATTTACAGAACTCGAGATCTCGAACAACAACCACTGACCTTCAACCAGTTCCACTCCATGCAGGTGAACGTATCACCTGCAGTGAGTGCAGCTCACGGAGAGTCAACAATTCACGCGACTCTTTTAGCTAAATTCTCCCCAGCACAGACAGTGACAGACAGATATGGCTCTAGTTAAGTAGTGTATTCTGTAATACCTCGCTGTGAGCACACGACAGGGGGGTCCGCGGGTCATCCAGCACGGTAAAAAGAAAAGCTGGACGTATAATATGAATGTATGACTACAGTGTGTACAGCAAAACCTGCTCACAAGTATTTGTATTATGAACGGAAAGGATTTATGATGTAAGGTGACGCCATTTAAACAAGTTCTGACTTCTGAGTCGGGGTGCAGCTAATTTCAGAAAATAAGACACCCACTATTGGCTTTCCAGGAAAGCAGGCTCTGTGCATACTACCTGAAGAGCATGATGCAAGAAGCATGAGATTTTAGAAGAAATATTCGAAAGCGTTTAACTGGTTCCTGTATCGGTTCACTTTGAGGTGTTTTCCTAAAAGGTGCTTTGTACATCCGCACACCGCTTGCTGCAGGTTTGACAGTTGCTGCATGTAGCGTACTCACCGGACGACCACCAGCTGCAGAGTGTGGCTGAGATTGCTGGGCAGCTGGGCATTGTTCAGCTTTCATAAAAAGTATGGGAAACTTTATGATGTCGTCATGGACAGAAATAAGTAAATGTAAATCATAAAGACACCACAAGTTATTAAATACAAAACCGAATATCTGATAACAGGCTAATGTGATGTCCTAAAAGTAGGACGTCTATAAAGTTGGTTTTTTTGCATTCATTTAATGGACATTACGGGTGAATGTGATAAACCTACCTTTCCAGATTACTTCCCTGAGTCTTTTTGTAAAGCCCCTCCTCCCCACCCTTGAGCAGAAGTGTTATCCGTGCATGGGACGTTGGTGACTCTGGTCAATCTCAGTTTTTCACCGACACCCATAGATTCCCCTTTCCCCTACCCTTGCCTGTCATTGCCAGATGGGCAAGTGCCACAGCTCCTGATAGAACAGTTGTTCACCATCTCTCTAGAGGCCTTGCACACTAAGGGGTCGATTCCGATCGGAGTCGCACCTAATACCATTCGGTCGGGAAAAAATCCAGGCGAATGCCTGTTTCCCAACCGATCCGCACATACGCCCGAACGAGCAAGTACGATGCGCACAACTGCCCAAATCCCGACCCAGTCGTACTCACCCAATACAGGACCTGAACTCAGACCGAGGCGGATCCGGAAACGCAGAATCGAGCCGCACGGAAGCAAAAATGCTGCCCCGTCCGGCCGGACAAGTACGATGCGCTTCCCGTACGCGCCAAACCCGTCGCTACGCACGGCACGTCAAAGCATCTGGTCGAGGAGCACATAAGCTCCGATTCGCGCCACAACACGATCCACGGCTACGAGACGAACACGCCAGCGACGAGGACGAGGCGAAGCAAAGAGAAAGACGAACGAGACGAACCAACCATGAATCCCATCGTGCCGATCCTACCAATATTCTACCTCTATTACCGGAACAGGCACGGACGCGTACGGCGCAGAAGGTAAGTCAGACACCAACAACAAAAACAAACTACACGTACCCGACACATCACACACAGAGGGATGCAGAAATACTTACACCAGCAACAGCAGCACCATAGGGGCGGGATGGCCCTCACCAATGCCACACATACACATAGGGGCCTGTATGCCTACCACTACTACCACCCCTACCCAGGGGGGCTGGATGCCTGTCACTACTACCACCTCTACCCATGGGGGGCTGGATGCCTGTCACTACTACCACCTCTACCCATGGGGGCTGGATGCCTACCACTACTACCACTCTACTCATGGGGGCTGGATGCCTGTCACTACTACCACCCCTACCCATGGGGGCTGGATGCCTGTCACCACTACCACCTCTACCCATGGGGGCTGGATGCCTACCACTACTACCACCTCTACCCATGGGGGCTGGATGCCTGTCACTACTACCACCTCTACCCATGGGGGCTGGATGCCTACCACTACTACCACCCCTACCCATGGGGGGCTGGATGCCTACCACCACTACCACCCTTACCCAGGGGTGCCAGATGCCTACCACTACTACCACCTCTACCCATGGGGGCTGGATGCCTGTCACTACTACCACCTCTACCCATGGGGGGCTGGATGCCTACCACTACTACCACCTCTACCCATGGGGGCTGGATGCTTGTCACTACTACCACCCCTACCCATGGGGGCTGGATGCCTACCACCACTACCACCCTTACCCAGGGGTGCCAGATGCCTACCACTACTACCACCTCTACCCATGGGGGGCTGGATGCCTGTCACTACTACCACCTCTACCCATGGGGGGCTGGATGCCTACCACTACTACCACCTCTACTCATGGGTGGCTGGATGCCTACCACTACTACCACCTCTACCCATGGGGGGCTGGATGCCTGTCACTACTACCACCCCTACCCATGGGGGGCTGGATGCCTACCACCACTACCACCCTTACCCAGGGGGTGCCAGATGCCTACCACTACTACCACCTCTACCCATGGGGGGCTGGATGCCTAGCACTACTACCACCTCTACTCATGGGTGGCCGGATGCCTGTCACTACTACCACCTCTACCCATGGGGGGCTGGAGGCCTGTCACTACTACCACCTCTACCCATGGGGGGCTTGATGCCTACCACTACTACCACCTCTTCTCATGGGGGGCTGGATGCCTGTCACTACTACCACCCCTACCCATGGGGGGCTGGATGCCTGTCACTACTACCACCTCCACCCATGGGGGGCTGGATTCCTACCACTACTACCACCTCTACCCATGGGGGGCTGGATGCCTGTCACTACTACCACCTCTACCCATGGGGGCTGGATGCCTGTCACTACTACCACCTCTATCCATGGGGGCTGGATGCCTGTCACTACTACCACCTCTACCCATGGGGGGCTGGATGCCTACCACTACTATCACCTCTACTCATGGGGGCTGGATGCCTGTCACTACTACCACCCCTACCCATGGGGGGCTGGATGCCTGTCACTACTACCACCTCTACCCATGGGGGGCTGGATGCCTACCACTACTACCACCTCTACCAATGGGGGGCTGGATGCCTGTCACTACTACCACCTCTACCCATGGGGGGCTGGATGCCTACCACTACTACCACTTCTACCCATGGGGGGCTGGATGCCTGTCACTACTACCACCTCTACCCATGGGGGGCTGGATGCCTACCACCAACACCACCCCCACTCATAGGATGGACAATGCATGACACAACCAGCACACTACAACCTAGGGAATGCAAGAAAAAGACATCCCCCCAACACCATGACAAGCGTGTGTAGACTGTGTCAAATGCCTACAACACTGAACATGACTTTGAACATACAATGTGACCCCCTATCACATGTGGCACACATATATGTGTGTGGCCCCCACAATGCAAGCAGGCCATGACCATTGTGGCAATAGGATTCAAAACCCCATCATCACAGTGACCAAAATGTAAGTGTGGGGGCCCATAGCTGAAGCACATTTCGAACATTGTGGCAATGGGGTCTAAACCCCCATCATCACAGTGACCAAAATGTAAGTGTGGGGTCCATAGCTGAAGCACAGTATGAACATTGTGGCAATGGGGTCTAAACCCTCATCATCACAGTGACCAAAAGGTAAGTGTGGGGTCCATAGCTGAAGCACATTTTGAACATTGTGGCAATGGGGTCTAAACCCCCATCATCACAGTGACCAAAATGTAAGTGTGGGGTCCATAGCTGAAGCACAGTTGGAACATTGTAGCAATGGGATCTAAACCCCCATCATCACAGTGACCAAAAGGTAAGTGTGGGGTCCATAGCTGAAGCACATTTTGAACATTGTGGCAATGGGGTCCAAACCCCCATCATCACAGTGACCAAAATGTAAGTGTGGGGTCCATAGCTGAAGCACATTTTGAACATTGTGGCAATGGGGTCCAAACCCCCATCATCACAGTGACCAAAATGCAAGTGTTGACAAAGAAAAAGCTGCAACTGCCAAACTGCATGGATGATTCCTGGTCACAGAACATAAAACACATCAGTGGCAAAGTAGTGCATGTGTCCCATTGCAACATAGATTGGGGGAGGCAAATACTGCAGTGCAAATAAGACATACCTTTGGCCATGTGCAGACAAACATCACCCATGGGGGCTGACACTGTCAACATTCATCAATGACACAATGACAGAAGTGACCATCAGAATGCAGACCCACATATTTGCACCAATGGGCAAACGAATGCAGATACCCTGTGGAGACTGTAGATGTGAGGTGAACAGATAACATACCATGGCAGTAATGGGACACACAAACAATGATCATTGTGCTGACCGATGACCTAGGAATCCCAGGGACAGCAGGGGAAACCCACCAAACAACATACAGCCAATGGCACACCAAAGATATGCCAATGCAGTGGTGCAGATGCACAAACACAAACAGGCAGACCCACACTGCACAACAAAGGTGAGGGGGTGGGGGTACCAGTGTCCCCAGGCATCCACACAACACATGAGGAGGCCTGAATACCAATTACACAGATGTGCATACAGTGCCACACAAAGGTAACTCATGGATCCAAATCCCCTATGTGGGCAATCAGGCATTGTCAGATGAGAGGAGCACAAATCACACATGTCACACAAGCATGTAGGAACAGCAACTGACACAGCAAGACACAGACACACCACAGCACTACCCCCAGGGCCCCCACAATGTGGTGACCCTGTGCTGCATTACAATCCCACTGTGATGACAAAGCTAAATGTCGTTCACACTGTGAACCACAGTCATGTGTCCTGAGCAACAAACTACCATCACACCTACACAAGCACAAATCAATCAGCACGGCCAGTAAGCCAAGGCCAACATGGAGGCAGGGGTCTAGCCGGGCAACAACTCTCATCTGCACACACTCAACACCACACACCTCGACCTCCAACAGTGTGCAGCAGTGAAGCACACATGCACTGGTGACATTGCACATGCACCCATGACAATCCCAGGGTGGTGGGTGGGAACCAAGGTGCAGAAACACATCACACATGGCCACTCAACAAGACTCCTGAATGTCTGACACACTGCACACTACGCTGTACATGGACATGACGGCAATACCACACCAACCAATGGGATCCCAGCCACAGTCCCACACCAATGAACAAGCCAAGGTTGTAGGAGAGTAGGATCTGCTTCACATGGGTACCCCCACTTTTTGCTGATGCTTCACTGTTTTTCGACTTTAGTCTGGCTGGGGCCCTGCTAATCAGAACCCCAGCCTAGCTGCTTCCTCTCTAAAATGGTTTCCATGTGCCTTAGGCACATCTCTGATTGGAATCTGGAGTGCCCTTATAAGTCCCTAGTATATGGTATACTATGTACCCAGGGCATAGGTACCTCAGAGGCCTACCAGAGGCTGCAGCATGTATTGTGCCACCCCTGGAAGGCCCTCCAAAATGACACCACAGGTCTGCTACTGCAGCCTGGGTAAGGTGGTGCATGCACCCCTTACTGTGATATAGGCTACCTATATCACTACATACATACACACATATAAACCTATAAGTCACTCCTATGGCAGGCCTTATCAATCCTGAAGGCAGAGTGCGTGGTTCCTATGTGAGAGGGTGCCCTTGCATGAGCTGGGCCCCTCTGCAGCGTTCGGAGACCCTTCTCTGATGCTGTTTGTAGTGCAGCCCGACTATATACTCTTAAGCGCATTATAACCTCGCGTTAAATGCTAACTTTGGGATGGCTGCACGGAAACATGTCGTGTTTGGTGTCAAATATCTTGGAATACTACCCCCCCACCAGTTCTGGCGGCGGGGGTAGCATTCCACCCTTCTAGAGGGAGAGACATGTACACACCGGTATACCCGGTACTGGCTTTCCAGAGCCCTGGCATCACAAAATGGATGCCGCTGCCACAGACACGAGTCTGGCCTCCTGCTGCTGACCGAAACTCCTGCAGGGGAGGCCTGGACAATAGGTTTCCTGTCCCAGGGAGGTGTAACCACCTCCCCAGACAGGATAGTGTGTATTGGGGCTGGGCGGGAGCACTCTCTGGTGCTTTGAAGTCCTGCACTGGGGGCACATTTGGTGTCCCTGTGCATACCCCAGTTCAAACCGGCTCAGGGGCTTCCAGCCCCTGCTCTGGCACGAAACTGGACAAAGGGAAAGGGGCGTAACCACCCCTCTGCCCTGACCCTCCCATAGGTGGGTCCACAGAGTATGTCCAACCCCCTACCTTAGTATAAGTATGGGACCCCAGTCCTTAGGACTTTAGATTAACCTGGACGAAACTCTGACACAGAATCCTGGACCTTCGACGCTCTACTTCAAGATTAGAGGACTGAAGAATCTCCCTTGGGGTCAAGGAGTGACTCCCCTGCTTGGCAGGCACCAAAGAAGCAATTGTCTGGTCTGCATCGCTGAAGCTCCCGCCGGATGCCGAAGTCTTTGCATCACCAGAGGTGGATTTCCAGATTTCCCCGAGGCTGCCCTGAGTCCCCAGCAAAGCTGAGGCCCGTAGCTGTCGTGGGTAACGTGGAACCGTGACCCCTGGACACCGATCGCATTTGCAAGTGCATCCTCTTCTGGGACTCCCACAAAGTCATGCTTTGGGCTCCGAGTAGCCCCAGCCTCCAGCACCGACTGCACCGAAGATCACTGGCCTCCATTCCACGAGTGTCCCGTGAGCCAGCTCCATGTGCGTCGACTCAAGGCTCCTTCGCGGTCACTAGTCCGTTGGCTTAGTAGGCCCTCCCGAAGGCCAATCTTCTTCTGCTTGGGCTCCCTGGTTGCTCCAGGCATGCCCTGACTTACCCTTGCTGGGTGAGTCCCACAGACCTTGCTGGTCTGCAACATCGTCCTTCTTTCATTTCCACGAGACTTGCCGTTGCCAAGGCTTGTTGGGTCCAATCCGGTTGCCGACACCCCTGCAATCGACAGACGTTGTGGTGCAGCTCGAATCCAGCTCCTGGTTGTCGTCGACGCCTCCTGGACCTCGTGGCTGAAGAGTCAAGACGACCGTCAACCTTCCTGAAGCACTCGACATCGGTGGGCATCTGCTCATCGCCTTCCTGGTCACTGGCTAGTGACCCAGACTCTGTCCCCTCTGCTTTCAGGTTCTTCAAATCTTCGATCCACCTTTGGATCCACCCGAACACTTTCGACTTGGCCGCCAGCAGCACTTTGCAGCAGATCGCCATTGAAAGCGACGACGAAACCCGACCCCGAAAGACACCTATGCACCCGGCTCCCCTGGGTGAGGTAACTCGAGTACTCCGGTGCTCCCGTGGGTATTGACACTAGAACAGCCTAGTTCTCAAAGGGTTTGCTCCAAGTCCTCCTCTAAGTGTCCCTTTTCTTTTAAATTCAAACCGCGACTTTCCCCATAGAAGTTAACGGCGATTCGCGGCTGTGTTCATACACTGCACACGTCCCCCGTGGGTCCCCTGTGTCACTACCTTGGGTGGTTCCTTGTGGTCCAAGCACTTCTACAGGCTCTAGGCCCTGTGTCTAGCTCAGTCGTGGTTCTTATACCACTTTATTGGTATATGGTTTGGTACGCCCTAGGGCTCAAACGTGTATTTGTGCTATTACTGTAGATAACTAACTTATAACTTATGTATTTCGAACTCTAGCCTCATAAAGAGACTAGAGGGGTGTGTTTAGCAATAAATACATATATTTTGGATATATACCTGGTGTGGTCCTCTTTCATTTGGTCACTCAAGAGATTATAGACTGGTAAAACAAGCTGCTTTACATTCCTTCAAGACTTAGCCTGAAGGCTGCTCTCCATAGCTACCACTAGGATAGCTTTCAATAAAGGTTGTCTTTAACCTATCTCCAATAAGGGGTTGTTTGGACTGGTGCAAGGTGCCCACTATAATTAGTGGACAGCATATGCCAGGCCAACTTCTCACAAAGGTCACCCACAAAGAACACACATAGACAACTACCAACATTGCAGCCCTGACCCTGAGGAGTGCCAGCAGTCACACACACAACGTGTCACAATCACTGAAAGATGACACAAACTGGAAATCACATGACAGGTGTAAACAACAAGTGCCAAGGGGAATCCTGACTGTGACCCATCTGCGTCTGCACACAAACTCAGCCCTGACAGCAAACACACCTATGGGTGACACCCTGATGACCAGTAATGTGCCATGCACCCACATCACAGAGAATCCAGGGAGAAGACTTTGGGGGAACATAGGTCAACTCAGCAAGCATCACAAACAGGAACAACACTAGGGATCCCAGCATGCACAGCAAAACGGAAGTGAACACACAGACATGCTCATACAACACACACCTTGGGCGCAGGCAATGTCACAGGAGTACACACTGCCATGAGGGGACTCCACTCCTGTGTGAGGAAAGCTGTGCCATATGTTGCCTAAGTAGGGCTCCATCATGTCAGCTGAGCACTTGGTCACACAGTCAACAATTAGCACCAAATGAAGGCTCCCGTCACATCAGCCTGGTCATGGGAGTGCCAACGAAATCATCAGCACAGATCCAACACACTTGTATAGCAATGTTGCACTGACAACACAGATGAGTCCTTCCCCATTGATGCCCAAACCTGCATGTCCAGTGGAGATGGCCACACGGTCAGGGAAGTAGACTAATTGAACAATGGCAGGCACAACAGATGGGCAGGGGTGGAAGCCACAGATGTGAAATTGCTAATGTAAGTAGGAAATCCCATTGCCAAATATTGAACACATGACACCCTCAGATGCTGCTAAGGATGACATGGATACACCACAGGATAGGACACATTCCCCTGGACCACATGGGTTCCTGCACAGTAACACTTCATTATCATGAGACCAAATATCACCATCACTGCAGCAAGGGCATGGTTAGCATCATCAACAACATGTACATCAGAAGCAAAAGCACTAGAGAACAGAAAGGTGCTTTATTCAGCATATGTGGGTCTAACAGTTGATGTCCAGCAAAAATAAACAAAGGCCAATGGCCAGTCCAACATGAAAGTCAAAACAGGGTGACAGTGGCAGATGTCACCCTACGCATGCCTGCACTGATAAAAACCAGGGACAATCCCCTCGGAGGGGCATACAGGGGGGCAGGCCAGGCACCGCAGGGACAGGATCATGGCTCACCAGAAGGAGGCAGGGAAGGGGTGGTGGGTGCTGGAGAGCCACTGACAACTGCAGTGGAGGTGTCTGACATGGTGTGTGCCGGCACAAGTGGGGGCATGACTCTGATGGTGTGGGTGCCGGCAAGACTGCAGGGGACCGTGCAGATGGAGTGGACAGGTTCCCCACTGCAGTGCCCAAGTCAGACAGGGTGGTAGTGGACTCCACTGCAGTGCCTACCTCCAGGGGAGGAGAATGGGGATCAGGTAAGGTGGGCAGGACAGAGGGGGAGGACACCGTCTCCACACCAGTGGCACAGACAAGTGCAGCGGGGGGTGGGGCCGGAAGAGCAAGTGGCAGGGGAAGAAGGCCTCATCCTTTTGGGGATGGTGTATCTGTGGGTGGGGGTACCTGGGGCTGGGTGTGGTGGGGGCACCTGTGGAGTGGGGGCCGGAGGGATGGAGGAAGGACACTTGGTGCCTGAGCTGCAGGGCGGCGGCGGGTCTTGCTCTTCCGGGTCCGGGGGACTTGCGGATGGGGGCGTCAGTCGGTCTGCGCCTGGGGGAGGGTGTCCGGGGGCGAGGGCACTCCGCTCTGTGTGGGTGGGCTTCCTCTTCCCCTGAATGCTGTATCAGCTGGATTGGAGGGGAAGAGGCCGAGGTCACTGAGGAAGAGCCGCTGGGTCTTTGGGGTTGCAGGTGAGGCAACGGAGGGGGCTTTGGAGGGAGAGCCAACTGTGGACTGCGCAGTGCTTGTGGATGCGTGTGTGTGTGACTGGGCCCCATCCCCTGTGAGTGTGGTTTCAGTCCCCTGACTGTGCGTGCGTGTGCGTCTTGTCTGTGGCGTGTGTGTCTGTGTGCTGCTCGTGTCTGTGCTGGTGTGTGCCTGTGCCGGTGTGTGTGTGCTTGGGACAGGTAAGGTGCTGGGGAGTGTGGTTGGGGCAGAGACAGGAGGGGTGAGGGACTGTTGGAGGAGGGACACTGCTGCCATCAGGGAGGAGTCCATGGACCTATTGCCCCTCTGTAGGGCAGACATGCCCGATGAGTTGCCCTCCATGAACGACACCAGCTGAGTCAACAGAGTGGTGTGTGCATGGAGGACACTCAGCATCGCAGTCTGCCCTACATGGAGCTGGCAAAGGAGGTACACAGACTCCTCACTCAGGGCAGCAGGGGACACAGGGACAGGGGGTGCGGTGCCTGGCCTGAAGGAGAAATGCTCCCGAACATGGGAGCCTCCATGGACCTCGGGAATAGGAGCCGATGGGAGGGCGGTGGTGGTGGCGGGGACAGCAACACTAGCTGGGGTGTGGTGGCTGCTGACACCCGCCTCCATAAGGGAGTCATCCTCCGAGCTGCTGTGGTCCTCAGCTGAGGTGGATGGTGCTGAGGACTCCTCGGTGTGGCTCCCTCGCCCTCCGTGCCACTGGGTCCCTCCGACCACTCCTCGGCTGCTGACCCAGTCTGGCTCTGCGGCTCCTCCTGGTCCGTGGAGCTGTCCCCTCCTGTGGCCGTGGATGTATCTGCAAACAATAGGGAAACAGACAGACATCAGTCACCTGCACCGAACGCACACACCACAGTAAGTACAGCACAATACAGAGCAAGCCCTGGCATCCTTAGTTGAACATTGCTAAAAGTGCCCAAACAGAATAGGAGAAGCCAATTGTCAGTCTGATCGTCAACCATGGCACTCACATCCCACCTGGCCTTGCACCCATCTGTCTGGCGTCCGTTGGCTGGCAATACCCCAGTGTGGACACATGCACCACCTACACAGTAGTTGGACGGTGTAGAGAACACGGTGAAGCATGTGAACATGCACACATCACAACTCTTGCCACTGAGTCAGTACAGGTGTCCGGATGAAAGGGATGCCCAGAGTCATATATGAACCATGATGCACCCATGTCCTGATAGCCATTGCCACTATGGTGTGCATGTAGCACATGTCACTCCCCTGCAGGATCACTCATAGGAAGTCACATGCCATGGCACAGGCATGCCTGCTAAGTCATACATCACAGTCTCCAGTCACATGGGCAGGGCAGCCACACAACAACAGTCTGCACTGTGTCACAATAGTAGGTCATGGGGAATGCAAGTCCTGGAGCTGAACAAGTGCACATGTACATCCCCCACACACCACATCATCTGAACCCTTATCTGTCCAGGTCATACTGATTGGACATATGGGTGACCTGTAACACAAGCCTCTGAACCTGAACACCTCACAATCTGCTGTGAATGGGAAACAGCTGCATGGACTTCACATTCGCATACCCCAGTCTGCACGGTCAGGTGTTCAAACACCTATGTGTCACACAAGTATCGTCTCCTATGGTCACATCTCCGGTGGCATGCTGAGCCCCAACCGATAAACACACCAGCAGTCCTGACATCGAAGCCACAGCACACTGACACAGAGGCTGACACCTGAGGGGACATATCACTGAGCACAACGTGTCAGCTGATAGACGGGAGTGGGAGTACAGAGTGCATTGCATGGCCTGGAGTAGGCATGACTGTCCTGCCCCACATGAATGAGGGATGAACCCTGGACAGTAGGCAGCTGGCTAAGTATGTGTGACACACGTAATAAACACACTCCTGGGGCCCAAACATTGTTCCCACCCGCAGCTTGGGTGTGTGCCAGTTACCCCAGGCACATGTGGTGGATCAGCTCAGCAATTGGACCACATATCAAAGTAACACGCAGATTACATGTCAGAACACAGGCATTGTGTAAGCAATGGACCCACCCATGATGCCCACCACAGTTAGGGGAACAGATGCTGTCCCCCACTTGAGTCAAGCAAACTGCAAGGACACAGTACCCAAGTGACACAATTCCCTGACTGCAAGGGCCACACCTGGGTATCAGATGAGGAGTGGGCAGTGCACAATCGAGGGACATGGGTCCTGGACCACATGACTGATGTGCTGTGGAAGTTTAACCAGGCCAGAGGAGGGCACATAGCATGGCAGACAAAGTTCACAATGCAGTCATGGACTCACCCCCTCCGTGCTGCTCCCTGGCCTTCAGCTGCCCATCCAGATCAGGGAAGACCACCGCCAGGATCCTGAGCATGTGGGGGTCAGGGTCCGGTGTCCGCCCCTCCTGCGAGGAGGCGACAGCTTCAGCTGGACCCGTGCGATCCTCTGGGTCCAGCCCCGAAGGTCCTGCCACCTCTTCTGGCAGTTGCGGATCCGGCGCTTGTAGACCCCCACGGTTCTCACTGCCCAGACGATGGTCAGCCATATCTGCTGCTTCTGGTGTGCATCAACCTGTGAGGATGACAAAGTGAGAATGCCATTACTACACATGCAACATATCCGTGCATTACACAGTTGGATATACATGTCTCAATCACAGGGGCACATGATGTACACAGGCAGTGCAACGATGGCTATGGACAGTATGCCAGCAGTCACTACATGGTATCATTGCCTGGGGAGTAAAACCTTGTTTAAATGCACTGTCACTGCACCATACCTGTTCAGTGCATGTAACTACACACTATGGGGGTGACAACTACTCAGTGAGCCTGCTGGCCAGTGGCGTGCAGACAGTTAGCCTTGCTAGTCAGACAACATACACATTTAGGAAGGCAGTGGACAGCACACTCACCTGCTCCCCTGCTTTCCCATACAGCTTGCTGTACTGTGGAAGGAGGCTGTCCAGCAGGGCCTGGTTCTCCTCAGTGCTGAAAGCTGGGGCTCTCTCCACAGTACGTGCCATTGCAGGGTCCAGAGGGTGCAGATACAGCAGCAGTGGTGGTGGCAGATGTCGTCCTGGAGCATCTAGTGCAGGCAAGTGAGCTCTCAGGGGAACAGCCAGCATTATATGTGTGCTGCAGAGGCAGTTACTGTCCCATGTGTCCAAAGTGATAGGTCCAAGTCGTTAGCATCTTCTGAATCTGGCCAATCCATGGAATTGCACCACTTACACACGCCCACAGCATCCTTCAAAAGTTCAACTTCATGACACCCATGAATTTGCAACATTGTTGTGGGTGACCAACTGAATTTCCAGCATCAGACTCGTTCAAGATTTGAAAACGCGTCCGTTGCCAGGCCAGGCCATAGCCAATGGGTGCGCACCAATCGGTCCATTGCTGTTCAACGAGTACCCAGGATACAACACGTACCCGCACACATTGAATGCAATGGGCCGGCCGGGCACACCGATCGGTCCATAGCTGTTCAACGCGTACCCAGGATACAACGCGTACCCGCACACATTGAATGCAATGGGCCTGCCGGGCACACCGATCGGTCCATTGCTGTTCAACGCGTACCCAGGATACAACGCGTACCAGCACACATTGAATGCAATGGCCAATGTGTGCGCACCGATGGGTCCATTGCTGTCCAACGTGTATTGCGAATACAACGCGTACCAGCACACATTGAATGCAATGGCCAATGTGTGCGCACCGATCGGTCCATTGCTGTCCAACGCGTATTGCGAATACAACGCGTACCAGCACACATTGAATGCAATGGCCAATGTGTGCGCACCGATCGGTCCATTGCTGTCCAACGCGTACCTGTACATGTCACTGGCATATGTCACCATGCCTGTCACAGGTGAACATATGCCAGCAACATATACTTCCCAGGGAGTGAGGGGCACACCTACAACACCACAGCCTGTCCAAACTGTATCCTAAGGCATGTAAGGCTGCATTACCTATTCCGTGTATGGGGGTGAACATGTTGTTCTGTGGGTGTCACTTGGGGCAGCCACCCCCAGGCTGTGCACGTGTTCATGGGGACAGTATCCTTGGTGTTTCGTGTACATGACCACTGTGATGTGCAACTGTTCATATCTGAGCATGTGGCATGGTCACATTTCACGGTGGTGTATGTGTATGTCATGTCACATGCCCCCTGAGTCCCATGTGGGACCGTATGTTTAACCCAGGGTGACCCATTGGCACAATAGTGATGGTCCTCCACAGTCTGTGTGCATGTTGTGTTTACAATTTCTCTGATTTCATGTGCACAATGGGAGACAGTCTCCACATCCACGTTGTTTGTGCAAGGACTTTGATGTTGTGCGTGTGTGTGTCACAGACGTCCATGTCTGTCCTGCCGAGGCAACAGGGACCACTACCTGTGGGGGTCATGGTTGTTTTGCTGTGGTGTATACATGATACGCCATGTCATGCCAGTGTCCATGTGGCAATACAGGGTCCCTGGGAATCTACCTGTCGTTGAGCTGTGATGCCTGGGGGCACATCTGTCCTCACATGTCACTGTGGGGTGTGTTTGTAACGTGGCAGCAGGAGATGGGAAATGTGACACGTCCTCATGATACCCAATGGCACAACCTGGGACTTATTGATGCCACTTGTTGAACTGTGATGTTGGATGTTGGCCATGTATGTGCCATACATGTCCTTACGGAACTGCACACATCATGTACTTGTGCCTCATAATGATGTATTGTGTGATATTGAGTGTGTACAATGCCACATATGTGGGGTGAGTGACAATCTTTCTTTCTTCACCTATGCACTGCAGGGCACCAGCTGTCCATAGACCATTCCCTGACCTGGCAACGATGGTGGAACGTGACAGCATCCGACGGTACCGCTTCACCAGGCAGCTGATTGATGATTTGGCAGTGCACTTGGCACCACACCTGCAACCTGGCCGGCCGTACCCTACAGCGCTGACCCCCAAGGTGAAGGTGATGGCAGCCCTACACTTCCCTTGCTCACTTTGCCACTGGATTCAAGCAAGCCTGGCTGATGACGGCTGGAATGCCAGAAACCGGTCCTAGGATGCTTGTTTCCGGTCCAGGGAAGACATGGCTTGGCAGTTCGTGCTGGACTGTTCCCATGAGGCACAGGGTCAGACTGATTTGCATATGGCCATGTCTGAACTGGGGTGGTGGAGTGAGCTAAAGAATGATGATGGATTAAACCCAGATCAGTTGACTGGGGGTGAGTGTTTGATTGGCTCAAACGTTCCGTCCATCATCCCCTTTTGTATCGCTTTGTTAGCCCTAAGTTGGCGGGGGTATGCCCAGACGTGGGTCCCTTGCTCACTTTGCCACTGGATTCAAGCAAGCCTGGCTGATGACGGCTGGAATGCCAGAAACCGGTCCTAGGATGCTTGTTTCCGGTCCAGGGAAGACATGGCTTGGCAGTTCGTGCTGGACTGTTCCCATGAGGCACAGGGTCAGACTGATTTGCATATGGCCATGTCTGAACTGGGGTGGTGGAGTGAGCTAAAGAATGATGATGGATTAAACCCAGATCAGTTGACTGGGGGTGAGTGTTTGATTGGCTCAAACGTTCCGTCCATCATCCCCTTTTGTATCGCTTTGTTAGCCCTAAGTTGGCGGGGGTATGCCCAGACGTGGGTCCCTTGCTCACTTTGCCACTGGATTCAAGCAAGCCTGGCTGATGACGGCTGGAATGCCAGAAACCGGTCCTAGGATGCTTGTTTCCGGTCCAGGGAAGACATGGCTTGGCAGTTCGTGCTGGACTGTTCCCATGAGGCACAGGGTCAGACTGATTTGCATATGGCCATGTCTGAACTGGGGTGGTGGAGTGAGCTAAAGAATGATGATGGATTAAACCCAGATCAGTTGACTGGGGGTGAGTGTTTGATTGGCTCAAACGTTCCGTCCATCATCCCCTTTTGTATCGCTTTGTTAGCCCTAAGTTGGCGGGGGTATTCCCAGTCGTGGGTCCCTTGCTCACTTTGCCACTGGATTCAAGCAAGCCTGGCTGATGACGGCTGGAATGCCAGAAACCGGTCCTAGGATGCTTGTTTCCGGTCCAGGGAAGACATGGCTTGGCAGTTCGTGCTGGACTGTTCCCATGAGGCACAGGGTCAGACTGATTTGCATATGGCCATGTCTGAACTGGGGTGGTGGAGTGAGCTAAAGAATGATGATGGATTAAACCCAGATCAGTTGACTGGGGGTGAGTGTTTGATTGGCTCAAACGTTCCGTCCATCATCCCCTTTTGTATCGCTTTGTTAGCCCTAAGTTGGCGGGGGTATGCCCAGACGTGGGTCCCTTGCTCACTTTGCCACTGGATTCAAGCAAGCCTGGCTGATGACGGCTGGAATGCCAGAAACCGGTCCTAGGATGCTTGTTTCCGGTCCAGGGAAGACATGGCTTGGCAGTTCGTGCTGGACTGTTCCCATGAGGCACAGGGTCAGACTGATTTGCATATGGCCATGTCTGAACTGGGGTGGTGGAGTGAGCTAAAGAATGATGATGGATTAAACCCAGATCAGTTGACTGGGGGTGAGTGTTTGATTGGCTCAAACGTTCCGTCCATCATCCCCTTTTGTATCGGCCGTACCCTACAGCGCTGACCCCCAAGGTGAAGGTGATGGCAGCCCTACACTTCTTTGCCACCAGTACCTTTCAACACACTGTGGCGACTGCTGGTGGGATGTCACAGACCATGTTCAGCCATGTGCTCCGCGATGTATTGGAGGCTATGTTGATATACCTGAACCAGTACATCTATTTCCCTAGACTCCAACAACGCACTGACGTGAAGAGTGACTTCTATGCCCTGGGGAGGATGCCGCATGTCATTGGCTCCATTGATGGGACACATGTGGCTTTGGTACCACCACAGGCCCAGGAGCAGGCATACAGGAACCGCAAGCACTACCACTCGGTCAATGCACTGGTGGTCTGTCTTGCAGATATGACCATCTCACACGTGTGTGCCCGTTTCCCCGGTTCTGCACACAATGCCTACGTGATAAGGAGTAGTCGCATCCCGAGGATGATGTCACAGATGCGGAACCAGCGTGCCTGGCTTGTTGGTGTGTACTGACTTTGTATCATTGTGTGTGTTCTGCAATGTAGTGTTCCACCCTCTTTTCCAACTCAGCTAATGTGTAATTGTCTGTATGTAGGTGACTCCGGATACCCCAACATGCCGTGGTTGCTGACGCCCCTCAGGAACCCTGTGACACCAGCCCAGATGCGCTACAATGAGGCACATGGTCGGACGAGGAGAGTGATTGAGCGGACATTTGGTCTCCTGAAGAGCCGCTTCCGCTGCCTGGACAAGACAGGAGGGTCCCTCCCATATGCCCCAGCAAAGGTGTGCAAGATTGTCATCGTCTGCTGCATGCTACACAACCTGGCAGTGCGGAAGGAGTTGCCTCTCATCCTGGATGACGATGACCAACATCCGCCACCTGTGGAGGATCCTGGCCTGGACCACGATGCCAGTGATGATGGTGATGTCCGCACACAGCTCATCACCAACTTCTTCAGCTGAATGTAAGTATCCAGAGATGTCATGTAACTGATGTGAGTTTGCATGATATGTGTTGGTGGTGCTCTGGTGCTGTTTGAGTGTGTCCATGTGCTACATGACTGTATGCGTGTAGCGATGTGTCCTTACAGGTAGTCTGTACTCCCCAACAGTGTTGACATGCTTACTTGGTTCTGGGTGGGTATCTTGTGACATGTATTGGGCATGAGTATTGCAGTTCTGTCCTGTTCTTCACTGCTTTTGACTGTGTGTCATTTCTGTCCTTCACAGGGTACTTTCAGAGTCGTTTGGTCAACTGTGATCCCCGACACCGTGATTCGACTTCCAGGGTGGTAGCTGTCGTGTCCCTACAGGTGATGTGCGCCACACCCATGGACTTCCTTCCTTCTACACTTGTTGACTGTGTGCCCGCTGCCAGGTGGGATTACCTTGCATCTGTAGTGGTTACAACATGTTGCAAATGTGTAATAAACCTGTGCTTCACTTTGTGATGTGCGTTGTCTGTGGTCACACATTTGACTGACATTTGCTTACTGCACCAGTGGGCTAGTTGACTAAGACTGGGAATAGGTGTTGTGTCTGTGCATTGCACCATATTTCCTGGCAACATCAGTGTAGGCAATGAGTCAGATGGCCTAGGTGTGTATTTGTTGTGTAGCCGTGGTGGTGAGTCTCCCTCATATGTGTCACGTTGCCATGACTCACATGCCTGTGTTGTACTTGCTGTAGCAGTTAGCATGCACAGTGTAATTTCGCTGGTCATCATCTCCATGACAGTCACCACGTTGGAATCACGACAGAGGCAGGTATGGTGTATTAGTGTGTTTATTGTCATACATGTGTGCGAATAGTGCACAGGATGGTGAGTGCTGTACATTTTGATTGCAATCCTAAGTTCCTAGATGAATTGGAAGTCCTGGTAGCAGAAATGTCCTGTATCAAGTCCACAGTCATCTGAGACATTGGTCCAACTTGTACTCCCCATGTCATGTGGGGGTTGTGTTG
This sequence comes from Calotriton arnoldi, assembly GCA_963921515.1. Taxonomy (NCBI): domain Eukaryota; kingdom Metazoa; phylum Chordata; class Amphibia; order Caudata; family Salamandridae; genus Calotriton; species Calotriton arnoldi. The sequence continues at coordinate 169,870 of CAWUFW010014201.1, forward strand.
CAGTCAACAGGGTGAACAGTTTGCGCACAAAGGTGATTATCCAGAACAGGTGTTGGCTTCCTGGGGGTTGCACATGGCCATCGGCCCCTCAGTTGCCCCTCCTCGGACGACCCCTCTTCTTTGGGGGGACCCTCAAGTGCAGGCTGCTGCGGTGCAGGGGACTCTCCGCCAGAGTCATCCTGCCTCCCTGTGGCAGTTGCAGTTGTTTCAGCAGCAGATGTTGTGGGCACACAGGGAGGTGTTGACTGGTTGCTGCTCATCTGGCGGAGGCATTGTAATATGTCCCTATGCACCGCCGTCATCTCTTGCAGTGTGTCCCACTTGGACTCCACGCGGGATATGTGTGAGTCCAAGCGGGCATGATGGGCAGCGTGCTGCTGTTTAATGTCCCTGAGGAGCCCCACTACCTGGCTGAACTCTCCGGTGCTGGACTGGTACGCATCGGCTATGCGTGCCAGTTGTGGGTCATCATGCAGTCCAGACCCCTCTGCGAGCAGCGACCTATGTCTCCCACCCCTCCCACCACCCCTGGCGACACGTGCAGTACCTGAGGTGGCACGCACAGGTGACCCTGGGCCCCCTTGGGGGTTGTTCGGGGTGTTGGTGTCCATAGCCCCACGTTGGGCAGGGGTCCGTGTGCTGTTGGTGGTGGTGGTCCTTGGTCTGTCCATGTTGGCAGGGGTGGCTTGTGTGTTGTCAGTCGTTGGAGGGGTGGGTGCAGGGGGTGCAGCTGGTGGTCTTGCTGGTGCTGCATGTTGACTCACTCCGGAGGTGCCAGGTAGGTCTTCGTCATCCGAGGAGGTCAGAGGCTGTTCCACACCAGTGAGCTCCGTTTCCCCTGGATCCTGGGACAGGGACTCCTCAGCGTCTGCTGCTGTGTCCCCATCATCACCTGTTTTTGGGAGACACACACAATGTATGTTATGTTTCTGCAGGCATCAATGGTTGACACACCTGACAGTTGTGACTGTACCTCTGGATGCGGCCCTGTACATTGCATTGCCCTGAGTTGTCACAGTCAGAGGTTGATATTGGTGTAGCACATTGTCCTGCATACTTTGTGCATTTCAATTTGAATGTTGGGGTGTGTACATGGTCTGCATGGGTTGTATTTGGTTGACATCTGGACCTCCTTCTCCCCCCAGCCCAGTTATCCCACCATGAAGCATGCCACACTTGCAGTGGGTTCAGGTTGACTCTCAGGATGTCAGTGAGTGCTGTCCTGCTGTTGGTGGTGCCCAGTTCCCAGCAGGGCCCTGTGCTCCCCACAGCAGTGCCCAGTGTCAGCCATCTTGTCAGTTCTTTTCCACTCCCTGTGATGTGGGCATGGTTCATGGTGGTGTTGATGTGCGCAATGTGAGGTTGGGCAATTTCTGTGACTACGACTCCCATGATGCTATTGGCTACACTGACTTGCCCAGCATACACAGTATTTCTTCCTTTCAGTGAGCTTCCCTGTGAGTTGGTGTTGTGGTGGTGGCTACATGTCTGACTGTGTTTGTTGGTTAGATTTGTGCCACTGCCTAGCTCTATTTGTTGTTGGGTTTGTACATGTCATGACACAGTTACATATCACTATGAGCTGGCATGTATTGTGTTTATCTGGCTGACATACACATTTTGGGATGATCTGTTTTGGTTGGTGTGTATTTGCTAAGGGTGCATGGTTTGACTCTCCCTTGACAGTGATGTGTGTGTATTGTGGCACAATATTGTGTACATTTGTTGTGTACTCACCAGGCTCTGGGATGTTTTCTAGTCCATAGACGCTCACTGGTGGTAGGATGGCCCGCACCTTCTCCTCCCAGGGCCTGAGGTATACTGGTTTGGCAGGAGGGCCACTGCCGGTGTGTTGGCTCACGATGTAGTCCTTCTTCAACAGCTCCTTGACCCTCCTGCGCACATCATACCACCTGTTCTGGATGTCTACCTTTGTGCGCAAACATGGTGATTGTGCGTTCACCCTGTCGACGATCCTCTCCCACATCTTGGTTTTCTGCGACATGGGTGTCTGTTGGACCAATGTACCAAACAGCTGTGGCTCTACCCTGAGGATCTCATCTACCAGGACTTCCAATTCACTATCTAGGAACTTGTGATTCTTCTTTGGGGGCATGGTGTTGGGTGGTGATGGTGTGTGATGTGTGTGTTGGTGTGCAAGTGAGGGTGTGTGAGTGTGTGTTTTGCTGGGTGTATGTGAGGGTGCTATTTGTTGTGGTGCTGCTGGTGTGTGGCATGTGTGATGGATGAGCTGTGAGTGTGTCTGTGGTTGCTGTCTGTTGGTGTTGAGTGCTGGCAGGTAATTTGAATTTGCAAAGGATCATGGTAGGGATTTGTGTCCTTTATATGGGTGGAGTTGTGGGTGTGTCTTTGTTCCCTGTTTCCCCACCCAGTATTTATTTGCTTTGTAATTGCTTGTTTGGCCTTTTTTTGTGTTTTTTTTTCCTTGGTTCTTTTTGTGCATGTAGGAGACGTTCTTCTGACCGAGTCGGACCCTCCAGTTGTTTCGTGCGAGCCTCTCAGATTCTTTCACGCTGTGTCTGTGCTGTTTTCTGTGCTGCGTACGCGTCGGTCGCGGGGTTTTGGGTTGCTTCGGCTCGCAGTTTTGTATGCGTGTCGGTCGTGCGGCTTGGGCCCCGTGCGACTCGGTCGTGTTTTCCACGTGTTGCGTCGTACTTGGCGGGTAGGAGTTCGCGGGTACGTTTCGTTCGGGATTCTTCCTGGTGCGTGTCGGTCGGTTTGTTTCACGTGGTTTTCCGGCAGGATGGCTGTTTTCCGCGCCGTTCGGTCGTTCGGCTTGTGTTCCGTACGCGTCGGTCGTATTTTGCACGCTTCTCATCGTACTTTGCGGGTCGGGCTGCACCGGTACGTGTCGGTCGGTATTTATTCCGGCTCCGAGTCGGTCGGTACGTTTTCCGGCCCGAATCGGAATCGGCCCCTATGTCTGCTTTCCTTCCGCACTCATGGACGCTGCTCTTCGAATGGCTTTTGTGGAAATATCAAGGTCATGTCACCCTGGTGTGATCTGCTAATGTCTGCTCAGACCTGCACATGTATGTCAGCGTGAATCAAGCCAGGTATGCGCCTCCAAGCCCAGTTCTGGAATCACATACAGCTGTACCAGGGTGCCCCAACCACCCATAATTGCCCCCTTTACAACAACACTGTCGTAGATGCCTCGGGTTAAGGGAGGGACTCAGTACCCAGACCACTACTACAAACCACCACGAAAGAGACAACCTGCTGCGCACTCATCATGCACATGGGTTAGGATGGAAGTGTGCAAGGTCCACCCATCAATGGAACACCTCTGTGGAGATGAGCGCACCCTCCAAGTGACCTGTCTTCACCAAAGTGGTCCAGGAACAAAGTTCTCCAGCTCTGCTGGATGGATCATAACAGACCGATGTCTGCATAAAGTGCCCCAAGGCCAAGTATTTGCCGAACGCTACAATGTGAAATACCCCGTGATAAAACATTCCCCTCAAATCCTAAACTGCTGCCCAAAAACTCAAGTCACCTGAGTGCTATGCACGCATTTTAGGATTTCACTGCAATAAACTGTAGTTCGAGACTCCCGGAAGTGAATACGTTATGTGTTACTAGAACTCAACAGCTGTGAAACAGAAGGATGTGTAGGGTTCCGAAAAAGACGAAGTTTCATTTTCAGCGGACCATAGAGACAGGACGGTGCCAGGTAGTCATGCTAACACCCTCGCCCCCTTCCCCGTCCCTTGTCATTCAAACAGGAAAGGTAGCTTTTCTAAAGTATGCAGTGTGCCACCTATTTACCTTCCTGGGTGAGTCAAGGAGCTGTCATTTAGCAGGCGCAGTGTTTGCTGAGCAGGCAGTCCCTACTTCTAACAGCTGCTGCTAATGGTCTCTCAGCATTATCAACCCTCTCTCCACCGCCATCGCCGAGCGGTCTCCTACACTCAGAAATGGCATCTCGGAAGGCGCTAGGAGGTCTCGAAGGAGCGCTGTTCAGCCTCGGTTGTTTATTTACCTGTATCCGGTATCTCGGGCCTTTAATGGCGCGCTTATCTTGCTGCTGTGTGGCTGAGATTGCTGGGCAGCTGGCGGGAGCTCGGCGCAGTACCCGGTGGCACCCGTGGGCTGCACAGAGCATGAAGGAGGCAGGGGCTCACCCGCGGGTGACAGCCACCATGCCTGGGAGCAGGCATATGGGCCCGAAGCTCAGCTGTGGACCCCTTCAGCACAGCCTCTCGCCACCCGGACACATCGGCGGGCACTCCCCCGCAGCCTGCCTCTCCCAAATCAGCACGGCAGAGACTGGAGAGCAGCGAAAACCCGTCCCGCTTGGCAGCTAAATTCCCAACTGCGCCGATTTAATTCAAGTCTGTGTCCTAGTTCTTTTCCTAAAATCCACGCGTTCGCTGCATTATAATTGGAGCAATGTTCACCGAAAGGAACAGGAAGCTGGAAAGAAGAGCAGGCGGGTGATCTGCGTGTGAGGAGGAGGGAGTGGAACCCGCCGGCTTCACTTTGTCCTCTTTCGTTTCGCTGCTTGTGCTGTCTCTGCCTTCTGCCGTAAATTGGCCCGTGTATGACTGTAAAGACGTTGTATGCGCATGTGTTCTGGACAGGATAGGACAGGTCAGGCAAAATATAGTGCGAACTCACGCAGCCAATCCCAGCAGAAAACAAGCATTTACAAATGCAATAGGACTCGTATTTACGCGAGCCCTATTGCATTGTAAACAAAAGTGCGGGCATGAAAGAAGGCACGAATGGGAGGGGGTGGGGGGGTGGTGGTGGGCAGAGAAGTCACAAACTGCGGGAGGGAAGGGGGGGAGGCAGGGGAACAAAAGAGTTTTTAAAGTAAAGGGGCCGATAGCCATGGAAGGAGAAAAATGACAACATGGCTGTCAGGAGGAGGGACTAACAAGCTGAAAACAAATGAGAAAGCAGCATTTACAATTTAAGCCAATGAAAAAGATGCTCGGAAAGTGGGCGGAGCTTCCCCCACTATAGTGTATACTGCATGTCTCGCAAAGCGATCAGCGCGTTGCGCTGCAACGCTATGCGAGACCTAAAAACGAAAAACGAAATTTTAGTAAATGTGGGCCAGGATTGTAACTTCCCTATGATCCCTACAGCATGCACTGTTCTGCCTGTTCACAGCAGCACATTCTCGTCACTGACATGGTGTTGGGCGCCAAAATTAACAATTACCTGCAGCGTCCCCCTCAAATTTAATGCTGATATTTTAATGAGAGGGCAAAATAGTAGCCATGCAAATAATTCTACCCTTAGTTTTGAACTACACGGTACACAGTGAGCAGGCAAAGTGACCGAGTCTGACCCTTGCTATAAAGATCCTGTGAGAATTGTTCCCTCAAGGATTTTTTTTTTGAAAAGGTGCAAAATGATATGTATAGCATTAAAATTTTAACAATATTGGTGCTAGATTATCAATGGTCCTGCACATGCTCACCTACTCGACTGGAGCTCATCCACACTGCTGGCTTATATTGGATGCGGAAACACAATGAAGAAGAAATGGGATGGTAGCAATGGAATTTACACTTAGAAGGCGACAGACAATGAAACTGGCAATATTTTGATCACTACACATTTTAGGACCATACTAAGGGGCAACATAGTAATTGGTCTTGGAAGATGGGAATCACAGCAACTACTATTGAATTAGGACATTTAACAACATAGCAATACAGCAGCATTTATATGTCAACATAATATGTAAGAGGGCAGTGCCATTACCTTTTATCATCAGTCACTCTACCTGTGTCAAATTAATAGCGCTTACCCCTGAAGAAACGGCATGTGACCACAGCAAAACACGTGTTGGCTGAAAAAATTCTTAGTCAACAAACATTGTACATTTGGGAATTTGTAATATATCTTTTAAAGTGTTGGAAAACTTGTGAGAAAATAATTTGATTAAAAATATTTCCAAGTTCTGCTGAATGTTTTAAAGTTTTGCTAAAACACTTTCTATGGTGTTGAAAATGTATGTGAGAAAATATCCTATTTTACCTATAATTGTTTTCGTTGTGGCAGAATGCGGTAATGCATTTGATTACTAAATCAGTGCATTGTTGACTATATATTTTTGAAAGTTGAAGCTCCCTGCGCATAGTTTGTTAAATTTGCAATGTAAAACTAACTAATCATAAAGCAACATGTTGACAACCTTTCCTTCATTCATCCTTTCTTAAATGTGTTTTTTCACTCAGTCATCTTTCTTTCCTATTCTTCATTCATTCTCCCCTACTTTCCTTTCTGCCACTCAATTTTCATCGTTTCATCTTTCTTTACTACTGTAGTCTTTCATTCCTTCTTACCATTCTCCTATCATTCAATTTTTTCTATCTTTCTTATAATCTATTAATTTTCCTCTCATATTGTAGGAGAGTAGGATCTGCCTCTTATGTTGCCCCCACTTTTTTTCTGATGTTTACACTGGTTTCTGGCTATAGTCTGGCTGGGACCCTGCCAATCAGGGCCCCAGCCTCTCTGTTCTCTCTAAACGACTTTGAGTGCACTCTAGGTGCACTAGTGATTGGATGCTGTGGTACCTTATGAGTCCCTAGTATATGGTACCTTAGGTACCAAGGGCATAGGTACTTCACAGGCCTACCAGGGGCTGAAGCATGTATTATGCCACCCCTGGGAGGCAGACTAAATCTGACACCACAGGCCTGCTACTGCAGCCTGGGTGAGGAGGTGCTAGCACCCCTCACAGAGATATAGGTTCCCTATATCTCCCCTGCACACACATTTAAACCTATCAGTCACCCCTAAGGCAGGCCCTATCAATCCTGAGGGCAGGGTGCTTAGTTTCTATGTGAGAAGGTGCCTCTGCCTGAGCAGGGCCCCTCTGCAGCTCTCAGAGTCCATTCTCTGGGGCTGTTTGTGAATGCGGTCCAACCATATACTCTTAAGTGCATTATAACCTCGCGGTTAATGCTAACTTTGGAATGGCTGCATCAAAACATGTCGTGTTTGGTGTCAAACACCTTGGAATCATACCCCCACACCAGTAACTGGTGTGGGAGTATGATCCCACCCTTCTAGAGGGATAGACATGTACCTACTGTGGAAACGCGGTAGAATCCTGAAGAGCCCTGGCATCACAAAATGGATGCCACCAGTCACAGACACTGGGCAGCCCTCCTGCTGATGACCGAAACTCGCAGTGGAGGAAGCCCAACAATAGGTATCCTGTCCCAGGGAGGTGTGACCACCTCCCAGACAGGGTTTAGTGTATTGGGGCTGGGTGGGTGCACTCCTATAGTGCTTTGAAGTCCTGCACTGGGGGAGCAGAAGGCTCCTCTGTGCATACACCAGTTCAAATCGGCTCAGGGGCTACCTGCCCCTGCTCTGGCGCGAAACTGGACAAAGGGAAGTGGGTGTAGCCACCCACTCCCCTGACCCTCCCATAGGTGGTGTCATAGAGCTAGTCCCTCCCTTCCTTTTAGTATAAGATAGGGAACCCTTGAACTTGCAAACTAGATCTCCCTGGACGACGCTCTACTGAAGAATCCCGGACCTTCGACGTTACACTACCTCTGGAAGACTGAAGAATCTCCCTTGGAGTCAAGGAGTGACTCCCCTGCTTGGCAGGCACCAAAAACTGAAACGATGGTCGCAAACTACGCCACTCCCGCCAGAGCCCGAGGTCCCTGCAGCCCAAGACAAGGATTTCCTGACTTCCCCAAGGCCATCGTGAGTCCCCAGCGAAGCTGAGGCAAGTGGACCCCACGAGTGACGAGGAGCCGCAGTCCCTGGGTACCGTGCACTATTGTCAAGTGCAACCCCTTCACAACGTTCTACGAATCTGTGCTTTGGACCACGTATGGTCCCAACCTCTCGCAGGAATCTCTCCGTAGATCAGAGGCCTACCCCGTCCCGAGTGACCGTGGGCCCCTGTTGAAGGAATCCTCCTGAGGCGTCTTTGCGATCCCTTGCCAGCCAGCTTGTGGGTCCCCTGAAGACTTTTCTACAGAACCAAAGGGCTCCCCTGGTTGCTCCAGGCCTGCCCTGACTCACCCTCGCAGGGTGAGTTCTCCAGACCTTGCTGGTCTGCACCATTGACTTTTTGCTCTTTCCACAAGACTTGCTGCTACCAAGGCTTGTTGGCTCCAATCGGGTCGCCGACACCGCAGTCAGCTGCAAACTTCGTGGGACACGCTGAATGCAGCTCCTGGTTGCCCTCGACGCCTCCTGGACCTCGTGGCCGAAGAGTCAAGACACCTGTGAACGACCTGAATCTGTCGATGACGGTGGGCATTCATCTTCCTTGCCCCGGGTCACTGTCCAGTGACTTTGAACACTGTCCCCTCTGCTTTCAGGTCTTCCTTCTTCCGAATCCAGGCTTGGATTCCACCGGACACTTCTTCTGGCTTCACAAGCAGCAAGTCTTCATTGGCTCCCATTGAAAACGACGCCGCGACCCGACACCAAAGGACACCTATCCACCCGGCTTCCCTGGGTGAGGTAACTCCAGCACTACGGTGCTCCTGTGGGTGTTGGCCCTAGAACTACTTACCCTGTAAGTGACTTGCTTGTAGCTACTCCCGAAGTGCCCTTAAACTCTTAATTTCCAACCGCGACTTGCCCCATTGAAGTCTACGGCGATCCGTGCCTGTGTTCACTCACTGCACGCGTCCCCCGTGGGTCCTTTACTTACCTGCCTTGGGTGGTTTCGTGAGGCCCCAGCACTTCTGAAGGCCCTAGGCCTTGTCCCTTTGCAAGTCGTTGTTCCTAAGTCTCTTTTTAGTATATGGTCTGGTACGCCCCTAGGGCCCCAGCCATATTTGTGCTCAATTTGTTGTGAAACGTTGATTTGTGCATATGTTCCTGACTTCTAATCTCAGAAGAGATTAGTACAGAGTTGTTTAGTAATAAATACATATATATTTGATATATATACCTGTGTGGTGTCTTTTCATTTGGTGATTCAAGAGATTGTGTGGTAAAACAAGCTGCTTTACATTCCTCCAAGACTTAGCCTGAAGGCTGCTCTCCACAGCTACCACTAGGATAGCTTTCTGTAAAGGTTGTCTTAAACCTACCTACCATAAGAGTCGAATTGTACTGGTGCAAGGTGTCCACTTTAACTAGTGAACAGCATATACCAGGCCAACTTCTCACACATATCTACTTTTCTATCATACTGAACTACTTTAAGTTTTAAATTAACTTTTTTATTTCTTTCCATCGTTTCTTCTTCACATCCCTTATTCTTTTCATTTATCATCCCCTTTCCCCTATTTCCAATACTTGTTTTTAGGTCTCGCCTAGCGTTGCAGCGCGCATGCGCTGCTCGCTTTGCGAGGCATGCAGTATACACTATAGTGGGGAAGCTTCATTTAAGCTCCGCCCACGCTCCGCCCATCTTTTGGATTGGCTTACATCCTAAATAGTGCCTTCTGATTGGTTTTTGGCTTGTTAGTCCCTCCTCCTGACGGCCATGTTGTGATTTGTAACCTTCCCTGTCTATTGGCCCCTTTCCTCAAACACTATTTTCTGCCCTGTGTTCCCCCCCGCCCCCTCCCGCAGTCCGTGACTTTTCACCCCCCCCTCACCCCCTCCCACTCCCGTTTGTGCCTTCCTGGAGGCCCGCCCTCCTGTTTCCAATGCAATAAGTCTCCCGTAAATACGAGTCCTATTGCATTAGAAATGCTTGTTTGTTGTGGGATTGGCTGGGTGATCGCACTCTTTTTTGGTCTCGCGCGCTGCTGACGGCTATTTTACGCATGCACACTGAACACCTCTCCTCCCTCAGCTGTTTTTCCTTCCCTCCCCGCCCAGGTTTCAGAACGAGGCGAGGTTACGTTCAATGACGGCTGCTACGAGTGATCTCTGCTGCAAGTTCTCTTTCCCATCCGTTCAGAAAGTAGAAGACAGAAAAGGCATATTTTGTCATCTCCAGGTCTTTATTTTATCATATTGATGTATTTATTTCCTTCTGGTTAAAGTCGATGAACTTTGCGGCATCTCGAAATCAAATGTTTCCTGAGTAGGCGGGCGCGTTGCTACTGGTTGCCATGGCAGCTGTCCATGCAAATTGACAGAGCAGAAAGTAAAGAGGCGGCCAGAGGACCTGCCTTCAACCAGGCAGGCGTAGAGCGACGAAGGCGCAAGGCGGAACACGCAGACTGGTAAGTTTTCAGAGTCAGCTGCCCTCTTTCAAAAGTGTTATTATGTTTACAGAAAGTGTAAAATACAACGCGTCTTTTCAAAACACACATTTAAAGTACAAAAAGATAAAAAGACGAAGGTGTCCCACCTTCGCTAGCCATGTCGTAGGAAGTATGCCAAGGATTAGCAGGCAGTTTTTGTTAGAATGAGATTCGGACAGCTTTGTCAAGTATTGCACAGTGCTTTAAATAGGAACAGAGAAGTTCAAGGACTCACTATTGAAAGAACTCGTTTGCTCCTGAGAGGTTCCAATAGACTCCCATTAAATGTATAGCTGCAGTGCTCATTTAAAGCACTGACATTACAGGCGCCGAGTAGCCATCCATCATGCGCCGCAACGACCAGCGTAAAATAGCCTGCTAGCTCTCGAGTGTCGCAATTTGTGACAGTTTGTAAATGGAACACATTATGATCCATGATCCGGGTAACTACATTTAAGATTCGGCGGATGCCTTGGTACATGACCTGCATAGCCAAGGAAGGCCCCGCTGTGCAATTGCAGTCTCACCTCATTATACAAGGGGACACTGATAGCCATGAAGGCAGAAGTACAAAGAAGGATGGGAGGACGATCCTGCCGTGGATGCCATCCTTCAGCTGCAGTTGATTTTAACATTAAGTTAAAGGAGGAAAAAAATGAAAACGGTCCTCGTGCACATTGGCGCCACGCGCTCACTGAAAGTGGCGCCAATGGCGTCAAATCATTGAAAACGCTTGTCAGCTACAGGGGCGCCGTTCATCCGTCTTCTGCTAGTGGAGCAAGTGTCTTTTTCATTTAAAAACAATCAGGGCCGGACTGGGAACCGAAACCGGCCCTGGCAAACTGCTCGGCCTCCCCCCTGGGGAGGCTGAGGGGGTGCGGCCGAGCAGTTAGCAAGGGCCGGTTTCGGGTGATTTTTGTTTCCGAGGGCCGATATTGCAGACCCCCGGTTACAAAAACGGCCCCCCAGGGGCCCAAAACTGGCCCCCACCCTGGCGGCCCACCGGGGAAACGCCCAGTGCCCGCTACGCTGGTCCATTCCTGTCTTTAGTGACGCCTTTGCATGTCTGCAGAGCGAAGAACCCCCCGCTAGCATCAACAACAGTCTACATTTTGCTTCCAATTGAACATGTTATGGAAGCTTTGGCATGGAGCGCACATGAGGCTTTGTTCCCAGGGGGAGCTCAGTCAGTGAGATTCGGGAGGTTGGAATGTGGGAGGGGCGAAGGTAGAAAGCTTGTCTTATGTCTTCGATAAGGAAGCCAAGTATTATGTGTATAAAAAATGCTGCAACAGATAGACAAAGTAAGAAACGTCAAGTAACTGTATGACTTTTTAATCGTGCAGTTATAAGAAATGGTGCAGGCTAAGACGATGTTAATTTGCGGACCGCGGGTAGGTAAATAGCTGTCCTTATATAAAAAAACATGCATAATGCTTCGATAAAATAATATAGGATAATATAATGCATATGTAAACACTTATAAGATCCCAAAGGCGAGACCGATCGCATTGCAAATGCTTGTCTTATTCTCCTGATGCAAATGTTACATTTTCTTCTTTCCCTCCATATGCCTTCCAGCCTTCTATCTCCTATTCTTTTTTTTACCATATTTCTGTCCTTCCTCACATCATTTAATCCAATTTTACTTCATTCTTTCTGCTTCCATTTTTCTTTATATATATCTTTTTTCCTTCCTTTCGTCTTGCTATACTTGATTCCATCCATTGCTTTTTCTGATCTCTTTTTCTTCCTTCTTATGTCTTGTGTCTTTTCTCTTTCCTCATTTCAATCTTTCCTTCTTCCCATTCTTCCTTTTTATTTTTCTTACTTCTTTGCATTCTTGTTTCCTTCCATTTTTGTGCCATTTGAATCTATTTTACTTTTGTTGTTTTCTTTTTCCATTATCTTGAATTTTCTTTCTCTGTTTCACAGATTTAGTGTTTTTTGCACCTGCTGGATCCTATCCCTTCAAGTTTGGTCATGGTAGCTTCTGCTTCTGTCTTCTGACAAACCAGTGTGTCACAGATCAAAGTTAATAAGAGCCACAAAGGGCAATTTAATGACCCCAGTGTCACCCTAGCTGAAAGCCTTGGAGGGCGTGGCACAGGACGGAAACCACAAAATATTGTCAGATTTCCCAAAGAACATGAGAGCAGTAATATGACGCATGAACAAACAAACAAATGGATTTCAAATCAAAGACATTCAACACAGGGTGTAAATGCTCTGTAGGGGCCTATGGGCATTTCACAACCATCAACACCAACATCAAGGCTGTAAATATTATGAAGTCAGATGGGTCTTCCAGAGCGCATCTTGATACAGGACAGTAAAGAATAAACATTGGCAAAGTCAATAGGTCTGGTGTTGGCATCCAGCCTATTGTCTTTTTCAGTATTTGTTTTGTTTTCCATGGCTTTTTCAGAACTTTATTGTTAGTGAAGCTGATGACTCTTGTCAATTAAAAAAATTGTCTAAGATCAAAATATGTTTTTTGGTTTCAAAAAGACACATTATCATCGTAGTCCCTAGCACTTAAGGGAACTACCATTTGTGTGGTTGTGCTCCTTGTAAAGGGCAGAAGGCTGTCACTCACAGTGACGTAGGTCAATGGCTAAAGAGGGCTGAAGTGAGCTGCGCCACTGCCCCATGCGGTATACTGTAGTTGACTGTAGTGGGTGCAGTGGTCGCTGGTAATTTGAGCAAGGGCTGGGTCGGCCACACACAGACACACACAGTCACACTGACCCATCTTCATGCACACTCACTCATACCCATCCATTCACAAGCGCATACATACACACACATTCACGATACATGCGCACAAATACATAGGCATTCATACATACACATAAGCTAGCATGCACCCAACATTAAAATAAAATAATAACATTTCTGTGCTGCAGCAGTGATCTCGGGTGGTGGGAGGGAAACCTTAGTGGTTCCTGGAGGATTGAAACTGCTGCCTCCTCTCAGTGGCTAACCTTGTTTTTGGTCAGCCAAAGAGGGGGTGGCAGTTCCTTTGCTGTCACAGAGTGGGATGGGGTCAGTGAGAATGCTGACCCCACCCCACTCTGTGACAAGGGGCCACTGATGGACAGACCGTAACTGAACTTGACCATCTTCGTGGGTTGCCGCTGCCAAGGCTTGTTGGTGCTCCCGCCGGACACCGACCCCTCAGCACTCGACATCCTTCGTGGGACAGCTCGTATCCGGCTCCTGGTTGTCCTAGACATCTCCTGGTCCCTGCGGCTGAAGAGTCAAGCTCCCCGTCAACACACCTGAAGCACCTGACATCGGTAGGCATTCGTCTACCGAGCCCCTGGTCACTCTGGAGTGACCCAAACTCTGTCCCCTCTGCTTTCAGGTTCCTTCCTTCCAGAATCCAGGCTTGGATTCCACCGGACCCTTTTCACCTTCACGGCAGCAGTACTTCTTTGCAGCTCTCCATTGCGAACAACAGCAGTTTCCGACGCCACTTCAGACCTATGCACCGGCTCCTCTGGGATAGGTAACTCAGGTACTTCTGTATCCACGGGTGGGGTGGCTCTTCAAACTCTTAAGTTCCAACAGGTTTGCTCGAAGTCCTCCTAGAAGGGTCCTTAAACTTTAAAAGGGTAACCGCAACTTTCCCATAGAATTGTACAGAGCCCACGGTCATGTTCCCACACTGCACCCGGCCTCCGTGGGGTCCCTGTCTACTCACCTTGGGTGGTTCCTTGGGCTCCCAGTGATTCTACGTGCTCCAGACCTTGTCTTGATCTCAGTCGTGACTGTTATACCACTATTTTATTATATGGTTTGGTCTCCCCCTGGAGCTCACTGTGTATTGTGCTACTTACAACTGTTCTATTGATCTCGTATTGTGGGCTTTGTGTTCTATCTTCGTGTAGAGGATAGTAGAGAGTGTTATATTAATAAATACATATTTTTATATAACTACTTTGTGGTTCTCCTTCCTTTAGTCATTCAGGAGGTGATATTCTGGTAAAACAAGCTGCTTTACATTCCTTCAAGATTAAGCCTGAAGGCTGCTCTCCACAGCTAAGAAGGGTACGCTGTTCCCCAGAGAGATGGAAAAGCAAAGTAAGGGGGAGGTAAAAGGAGGGAAGTCCTCCTAAGTGGAACTAGAGTCCTCACACACCCAGCAAGCTAGGTGTCATGCTTCATCATATGGACTTGCTCCTCGTCGGGTCGGCGGTGCAATACCCGACGGGCACCCATAAAGGGGCTCTTTAACGGAGATCTTCTGTTCCTGCCGTATGGTGCCGTGGGTGTGAGGGCCCTAGAAGTGAGTGTAGATGCAAAATAAGTGGTTAAAAAAGGTTGGATAATCCAAAAGGGGAGTTTAATAGGCTGGTTATCCACCTTACTAAAAAATATAGTGGAGCGGCTGATCACTGGCTGAATTTACCAGAAGAGCAAAGCTCGACTCTCACAAATGGTCGACATGTTTCACGCAATATGATCAAACTATGATGCTATGCATTTCTTCAGGACCTATAGAAAACTATCTACACGATGTGGTGCGGTGGAGGAGTTCCTACGTACCACTGTTCCTATTTGCGGGCACGCAGTCCCGTCAGATCTAGTTGTAGCCTAAATAAGGATGACAAAAGCAAAGAAATTTAAAAATGATACTCTGTAGGAAACAGAGCAAGGTCATCCCTAGATCCCCAGACCAAGTAATCCATCAAATAAGTGCAGAGAAAATAATGTGAAATCATCATTAGTGAACAAGGAAAATATTTCTTTAAAATTCAAATATACAAATATACATCGTGACTGGAAGAATGACGTAATAAAAAAGGAATTCAAGCAAGTGCAAATTGTACTGTCTCACCTATCTAGGTGATGGCGCTAGCTCCTGTGATACCCTCAGTCCATGACACCGTAATGGTTGGTGTCCTAAATAAGGGGAAATGGAGCAATCATGAAAAGGGGAGAGACACAGCGACGGAGCCCACTCCACAGACCGGCGGGCCGGCAACCTCGCTTCCACCAAGATTCTAACAACGTGAGTCCGTAAGTTTCAACCAGCACGACACGGAGTCATGAAACGGGCGGTGAGGGTGGGCGCGACGAACAGAGAGAGTCCGCTCTGTCAGGACCCCCAGAGAAACACACCCGTCCACGTCCCACAGTTGACAGGTCGGACCCACTGTCCCAACCCGTAGTGCAAGGTGGGTGCCAGGCGCACAAATCCATGGGGGAACCTTTTAAGGAATATAGACAAGCCAGATCAAAGCCCGCTTAGGGTACTGGGCCTTCACAGTCAAAAGGCTCACTCACCTGTCCTATTGTGGACACAAGCCGGAAAATCTACCCCTGCGCCAGACTGAGGAACCAGAGCGGTGCATGACGGCTACACAGGAGTTTTAAAGACCGCTAGGCTGGTCAGAAAGCCGGGGCAGCTGGTGCGATTCTACGTGGCGTGGCGTCAAGTCACGTGGTGAACACGACGTCGGACCCAAGTACTCAGAGCTGCAGCCCTGAAAGCGTGGCGGCCATCTTGTAAAGGGCATTGATATCAAAGTAGAGGCAATATGGGGACACACAAGATACGCAAAAGGACAAGCCAGTTCAGGCAAAAGGCATAGTTGCATGAGTACACGTAGGGGTAATCCCCCTCCCTCCTCCTCCATGACTAGCGGACTCATGCACGCATCACCAGACACATAGCATTTCCACTATAAAGCAACACCATACCAATTCCATAAAAAACGGAAAAAGGTTAAAAGGTTGAGTGCGAATAGAGGGAAGGGGCAGCAGACAAATTAATGTAAAAACTATATGTATATGTAGAGAGAGTAAAACAAAACCATCCTATTAAGGTCAGGTTACTCACCCCGCAGAGTGCGGGGGGCTAGTGAATAAAGTACAAAGAATTCACTGGACACATTGGACACAAAGGGAATAGAAAAGTAAGTAAGGATGCAATGATGAAACCTAGCAGTATTCCTTAACGAAGCCCGCTATCCATTTTTCAGGGCGGCCCAGGGTATATTGTCATTGAGGCCGCATGTGTCAGTAGACAACCGGTACACCCATCTCTGTTCAAGTCTAAATAATGCTTGGTGACTGATCTTGGGGTGTGATTCGAGTACCATCCATTTGAGGGTGTCTACCTTGTGATTAAGGTCCCTAAAATGTGTATACAGTTTTGTAGTAGTTTTCATGCACCTCACATTGCTCTTGTGTTCAGTGATGCGTATCTTAACTTGCCTCATCGTCATACCTATATATTTTCTGTCACAAGGACATGTGATAAGGTAAATACATCTCGATGAGTTGCAGTTGGTGTGTCTTTTAAGTTTCCATAAGAAGTTATCAGTTAGTTTTATCTCCTTATGAACAGATGTCTGATCACAAACTGAGCATGTCCCGCAGGGATAGTGTCCTATAACTGGTGGTAAATCCCACAAGGTCCGTTGGACACCTAATTCCCTAGTCCTGGGCCGGGTATGAACAAGAATGTCCTTAAGGTTGGAAGTGCGTTTGAAGGCAAATCTCGGTGGGGGGAGACTCAAATCACCCGTGTTAACTATACCCCAGTGTTTCTTAATTGTTTTTTTGATCAGGGGGAATTATGAGTGAATGAGGTAACGCAGGTAAGTATCTCAGTCGGTTCTTTTGTCGAGACCTGGAGTAGTGCCTCTCGCGGATTATTCATTGCTCTTTTGTAAGAGTTATTAACCTGCTGAGCTGGGTAACCCCTCTCTCCCAATTTGTGTTGTAACAATTTAGCCTCTGTTTTATAATCAGACAGGGTACTACAGTTTCTCCTTGCACGAAGGAATTGTCCAAAAGGGAGATTATTCCTAAGTGCTCTTGGGTGATGACTATCATAGAGGAGCAAACTGTTCCTGTCTGTCGCTTTCCTGTATAAGGTTGTGCTCAAACCAGTATTGGTGAGTGATATCCTTAAGTCCAAGAAGGGGATACTAGAGCTGGATATAGTATGTGAGAACTTCAAAAAGGCATTCTTTGTATTAATCCAAGTACAAAATGCCTCACAAGTAGTCATGTCACCTTTCCATAGAATAAGGATATCATCAATATACCTTTTCCAAAATGTCAGATTGTCTCTGTAAGGGTTATTGGAATTCATAATGACATTCTCTTCAAAAGTGGCCATATAGAGACAGGCCACACTCGGGGCAAAGGTACTCCCCATGGAAGTACCTTGTGTCTGATGGAACAATAGTGTCTCATACTCAAAAAAGTTTTCAGTCAAGGCTAAGGCGGCACAGTCCATGATGAAAGGAATGGGTGTAGGGGAAGACCAGACCTCTTGGAGTAGGCTTCCCTCCACCGCCTCCAAAGTAGCACGTTGTGGAATATTAGTATACAACGCCTCTACATCCAGGGTGACCAGTAAGTCCACTCCAGCTCTACCATCAATACTGTCAATGATGCGGAGGACATCAGTGGTGTCCTGCACAAAGGAAGGTATCTTCTTGACCAAAGGCTGGAGAAAGTAATCACAAAATTTGGAAAGCGGCTCTAGCAAGGACCCTATACCTGACACTATTGGTCTCCCTGGGACTGGTGTACTATTCTTGTGAATCTTCGGGAGAGTGTAAAAGTAAGGTGTTTTTGGGTCCTTGGTCACAAGGAACTCAGCTTCCTTCTTAGTTATCCATCCACTACTCTCGGCCTCAAAAACCAAGGTGGCGATCTCAGCTGCCAATCTAGGTGTAGGGTCCACTGTTAAAGGAGTGTAGTGGTTGGTATTATCCAGTTGGCGTCTACATTCTCTGTCATAATCCGTAAGGGATTGGATTACAATGGCCCCACCCTTATCAGCCTGTTTAATGATGATATTAGGGTCATCTGCTAGTCTCTTGGCTGTCTCTTTTTCGGCATTTGATAGATTATGGAAAAAGGGAGTTCTAGGAATGTCAGTCAACTCCTTAAGAACTGCACCTTCAAATGCCAAAATCTCGGGGGGAATCATACTATTGTTAGGGGTGA
This sequence comes from Calotriton arnoldi, assembly GCA_963921515.1. Classification (NCBI taxonomy): domain Eukaryota; kingdom Metazoa; phylum Chordata; class Amphibia; order Caudata; family Salamandridae; genus Calotriton; species Calotriton arnoldi. The sequence goes on from CAWUFW010014201.1 coordinate 188,022, forward strand.
ACCTAGAAGGATTACGCAAACCAGTGTCATCTTGTTCAAGAGTGACTTTGTCATGAAAGAAGGCCTTAAGTCGTACCTTTCTGAAAAAATCCTGTAGTTCACACATCTCAGTAAAGCTGTCAGGTGATGGTGTAGGGACAAAACCCAAGCCTTTCTCTAAGACAGCCTTTTCAGTAATAGTTAGGGGTCTAGTTGAGAGATTAACTACTAGACCCTCCTCCCCCTGCTCATGCTCCTTGTCTCGACCGCAGGAGGGGTCTGGTCCTGCCATTGTACTCCCTTCTGTCCTCCTTTTCTTCGCCCTCTTCCTTTGCCCCAACCTCTGCCTAAAAAAGGGGGGTTGTTCATTGGAAAGTACTGTGGAGGGCCTGGAGGGTACATAGGATATTGCCAAGGTGGAGGAGCAGGACCATGAAAGATAGGCCCATTGTCATAGTTGGGGTATGGTTGGAAGTTGGGACGGCGTTGGTTGTAGTTGCCCCAACTCCCAGTACTCCCCGTGCTGGAGTCACTGTTGGATGATCCCCTTCTACTGCCATTGTCAGAACTATCATCAGAAGAGTAACTATTCTTAGATGTGGTATAGCCATCTTTGAGGTAAGGATAAACCTTTTCCTTGTCAAACTTGGCTACATCTTTTTGCAATTTCGCTACCTTCTGTTTTAATAGGTACTCTCTGTTCTCTGCGATTTCATTATTGATCTCCATAAGTTTAGATGAAAAAGCAGTTTTAGGAGTGGATGATTTCAAGGTAGCTTCCGCCGTTTGTATTCTTACAAGGAGGGCATCAGCCAATCTTTTAGCTGTGTTAATAATTAAGACCAGTAGATCTTTAGTACACTTCCATGATACTTGGCACCAATCCTTCTTAAAAGGCCCATCCTCTAGAAAGATTCTAGGTAAGATGTTAACTATGAGGCCATGGGGCGCAATATTCGCCCGTAAATATTCGGTCATTAAGGCTCCGTGTAATGTAATCTTGAGCCATTCCTTTTTCAAAAGCGTAATCGCTGTCCAGTCATCAGATAGTGACCCAGAGGCCACAGCCCCTCCAGAGCCTAAAAGGGAGGGTGCTGTTCTTAAAATGTCAGCGATAGCTTCCTCATCGAAACTAAGGCCAGGGGTATCCTCCATTGTAAAGGGGGGAAAACCAACTATCCACCCATAAATTAAGGACGTGGTATAGTGCAGAAGCTAATGGGCCAACCGGTATAAGTATACCGTGGTTGGTAACCTAATCAGAAGTCCCACGGGGGTAACCCGTGCAGGTACATGTCAAACAAAAAGAGGGACTAAGGGGGCTGTTTTACGGAGTCCAGCGTACATGCCCAGATACTGTAAACTAAGAAGGGTACGCTGTTCCCCAGAGAGATGGAAAAGCAAAGTAAGGGGGAGGTAAAAGGAGGGAAGTCCTCCTAAGTGGAACTAGAGTCCTCACACACCCAGCAAGCTAGGTGTCATGCTTCATCATATGGACTTGCTCCTCGTCGGGTCGGCGGTGCAATACCCGACGGGCACCCATAAAGGGGCTCTTTAACGGAGATCTTCTGTTCCTGCCGTATGGTGCCGTGGGTGTGAGGGCCCTAGAAGTGAGTGTAGATGCAAAATAAGTGGTTAAAAAAGGTTGGATAATCCAAAAAGGGGAGTTTAATAGGCTGGTTATCCACCTTACTAAAAAATATAGTGGAGCGGCTGATCACTGGCTGAATTTACCAGAAGAGCAAAGCTCGACTCTCACAAATGGTCGACATGTTTCACGCAATATGATCAAACTATGATGCTATGCATTTCTTCAGGACCTATAGAAGACTATCTACACGATGTGGTGCGGTGGAGGAGTTCCTACGTACCACTGTTCCTATTTGCGGGCACGCAGTCCCGTCAGATCTAGTTGTAGCCTAAATAAGGATGACAAAAGCAAAGAAATTTAAAAATGATACTCTGTAGGAAACAGAGCAAGGTCATCCCTAGATCCCCAGACCAAGTAATCCATCAAATAAGTGCAGAGAAAATAATGTGAAATCATCATTAGTGAACAAGGAAAATATTTCTTTAAAATTCAAATATACAAATATACATCGTGACTGGAAGAATGACGTAATAAAAAAGGAATTCAAGCAAGTGCAAATTGTACTGTCTCACCTATCTAGGTGATGGCGCTAGCTCCTGTGATACCCTCAGTCCATGACACCGTAATGGTTGGTGTCCTAAATAAGGGGAAATGGAGCAATCATGAAAAGGGGAGAGACACAGCGACGGAGCCCACTCCACAGACCGGCGGGCCGGCAACCTCGCTTCCACCAAGATTCTAACAACGTGAGTCCGTAAGTTTCAACCAGCACGACACGGAGTCATGAAACGGGCGGTGAGGGTGGGCGCGACGAACAGAGAGAGTCCGCTCTGTCAGGACCCCCCAGGGAAACACACCCGTCCACGTCCCACAGTTGACAGGTCGGACCCACTGTCCCAACCCGTAGTGCAAGGTGGGTGCCAGGCGCACAAATCCATGGGGGAACCTTTTAAGGAATATAGACAAGCCAGATCAAAGCCCGCTTAGGGTACTGGGCCTTCACAGTCAAAAGGCTCACTCACCTGTCCTATTGTGGACACAAGCCGGAAAATCTACCCCTGCGCCAGACTGAGGAACCAGAGCGGTGCATAACGGCTACACAGGAGTTTTAAAGACCGCTAGGCTGGTCAGAAAGCCGGGGCAGCTGGTGCGATTCTACGTGGCGTGGCGTCAAGTCACGTGGTGAACACGACGTCGGACCCAAGTACTCAGAGCTGCAGCCCTGAAAGCGTGGCGGCCATCTTGTAAAGGGCATTGATATCAAAGTAGAGGCAATATGGGGACACACAAGATACGCAAAAGGACAAGCCAGTTCAGGCAAAAGGCATAGTTGCATGAGTACACGTAGGGGTAATCCCCCTCCCTCCTCCTCCATGACTAGCGGACTCATGCACGCATCACCAGACACATAGCATTTCCACTATAAAGCAACACCATACCAATTCCATAAAAAACGGAAAAAGGTTAAAAGGTTGAGTGCGAATAGAGGGAAGGGGCAGCAGACAAATTAATGTAAAAACTATATGTATATGTAGAGAGAGTAAAACAAAACCATCCTATTAAGGTCAGGTTACTCACCCCGCAGAGTGCGGGGGGCTAGTGAATAAAGTACAAAGAATTCACTGGACACATTGGACACAAAGGGAATAGAAAAGTAAGTAAGGATGCAATGATGAAACCTAGCAGTATTCCTTAACGAAGCCCGCTATCCATTTTTCAGGGCGGCCCAGGGTATATTGTCATTGAGGCCGCATGTGTCAGTAGACAACCGGTACACCCATCTCTGTTCAAGTCTAAATAATGCTTGGTGACTGATCTTGGGGTGTGATTCGAGTACCATCCATTTGAGGGTGTCTACCTTGTGATTAAGGTCCCTAAAATGTGTATACAGTTTTGTAGTAGTTTTCATGCACCTCACATTGCTCTTGTGTTCAGTGATGCGTATCTTAACTTGCCTCATCGTCATACCTATATATTTTCTGTCACAAGGACATGTGATAAGGTAAATACATCTCGATGAGTTGCAGTTGGTGTGTCTTTTAAGTTTCCATAAGAAGTTATCAGTTAGTTTTATCTCCTTATGAACAGATGTCTGATCACAAACTGAGCATGTCCCGCAGGGATAGTGTCCTATAACTGGTGGTAAATCCCACAAGGTCCGTTGGACACCTAATTCCCTAGTCCTGGGCCGGGTATGAACAAGAATGTCCTTAAGGTTGGAAGTGCGTTTGAAGGCAAATCTCGGTGGGGGGAGACTCAAATCACCCGTGTTAACTATACCCCAGTGTTTCTTAATTGTTTTTTTGATCAGGGGGAATTATGAGTGAATGAGGTAACGCAGGTAAGTATCTCAGTCGGTTCTTTTGTCGAGACCTGGAGTAGTGCCTCTCGCGGATTATTCATTGCTCTTTTGTAAGAGTTATTAACCTGCTGAGCTGGGTAACCCCTCTCTCCCAATTTGTGTTGTAACAATTTAGCCTCTGTTTTATAATCAGACAGGGTACTACAGTTTCTCCTTGCACGAAGGAATTGTCCAAAAGGGAGATTATTCCTAAGTGCTCTTGGGTGATGACTATCATAGAGGAGCAAACTGTTCCTGTCTGTCGCTTTCCTGTATAAGGTTGTGCTCAAACCAGTATTGGTGAGTGATATCCTTAAGTCCAAGAAGGGGATACTAGAGCTGGATATAGTATGTGAGAACTTCAAAAAGGCATTCTTTGTATTAATCCAAGTACAAAATGCCTCACAAGTAGTCATGTCACCTTTCCATAGAATAAGGATATCATCAATATACCTTTTCCAAAATGTCAGATTGTCTCTGTAAGGGTTATTGGAATTCATAATGACATTCTCTTCAAAAGTGGCCATATAGAGACAGGCCACACTCGGGGCAAAGGTACTCCCCATGGAAGTACCTTGTGTCTGATGGAACAATAGTGTCTCATACTCAAAAAAGTTTTCAGTCAAGGCTAAGGCGGCACAGTCCATGATGAAAGGAATGGGTGTAGGGGAAGACCAGACCTCTTGGAGTAGGCTTCCCTCCACCGCCTCCAAAGTAGCACGTTGTGGAATATTAGTATACAACGCCTCTACATCCAGGGTGACCAGTAAGTCCACTCCAGCTCTACCATCAATACTGTCAATGATGCGGAGGACATCAGTGGTGTCCTGCACAAAGGAAGGTATCTTCTTGACCAAAGGCTGGAGAAAGTAATCACAAAATTTGGAAAGCGGCTCTAGCAAGGACCCTATACCTGACACTATTGGTCTCCCTGGGACTGGTGTACTATTCTTGTGAATCTTCGGGAGAGTGTAAAAGTAAGGTGTTTTTGGGTCCTTGGTCACAAGGAACTCAGCTTCCTTCTTAGTTATCCATCCACTACTCTCGGCCTCAAAAACCAAGGTGGCGATCTCAGCTGCCAATCTAGGTGTAGGGTCCACTGTTAAAGGAGTGTAGTGGTTGGTATTATCCAGTTGGCGTCTACATTCTCTGTCATAATCCGTAAGGGATTGGATTACAATGGCCCCACCCTTATCAGCCTGTTTAATGATGATATTAGGGTCATCTGCTAGTCTCTTGGCTGTCTCTTTTTCGGCATTTGATAGATTATGGAAAAAGGGAGTTCTAGGAATGTCAGTCAACTCCTTAAGAACTGCACCTTCAAATGCCAAAATCTCGGGGGGAATCATACTATTGTTAGGGGTGAACCTAGAAGGATTACGCAAACCAGTGTCATCTTGTTCAAGAGTGACTTTGTCATGAAAGAAGGCCTTAAGTCGTACCTTTCTGAAAAAATCCTGTAGTTCACACATCTCAGTAAAGCTGTCAGGTGATGGTGTAGGGACAAAACCCAAGCCTTTCTCTAAGACAGCCTTTTCAGTAATAGTTAGGGGTCTAGTTGAGAGATTAACTACTAGACCCTCCTCCCCCTGCTCATGCTCCTTGTCTCGACCGCAGGAGGGGTCTGGTCCTGCCATTGTACTCCCTTCTGTCCTCCTTTTCTTCGCCCTCTTCCTTTGCCCCAACCTCTGCCTAAAAAAGGGGGGTTGTTCATTGGAAAGTACTGTGGAGGGCCTGGAGGGTACATAGGATATTGCCAAGGTGGAGGAGCAGGACCATGAAAGATAGGCCCATTGTCATAGTTGGGGTATGGTTGGAAGTTGGGACGGCGTTGGTTGTAGTTGCCCCAACTCCCAGTACTCCCCGTGCTGGAGTCACTGTTGGATGATCCCCTTCTACTGCCATTGTCAGAACTATCATCAGAAGAGTAACTATTCTTAGATGTGGTATAGCCATCTTTGAGGTAAGGATAAACCTTTTCCTTGTCAAACTTGGCTACATCTTTTTGCAATTTCGCTACCTTCTGTTTTAATAGGTACTCTCTGTTCTCTGCGATTTCATTATTGATCTCCATAAGTTTAGATGAAAAAGCAGTTTTAGGAGTGGATGATTTCAAGGTAGCTTCCGCCGTTTGTATTCTTACAAGGAGGGCATCAGCCAATCTTTTAGCTGTGTTAATAATTAAGACCAGTAGATCTTTAGTACACTTCCATGATACTTGGCACCAATCCTTCTTAAAAGGCCCATCCTCTAGAAAGATTCTAGGTAAGATGTTAACTATGAGGCCATGGGGCGCAATATTCGCCCGTAAATATTCGGTCATTAAGGCTCCGTGTAATGTAATCTTGAGCCATTCCTTTTTCAAAAGCGTAATCGCTGTCCAGTCATCAGATAGTGACCCAGAGGCCACAGCCCCTCCAGAGCCTAAAAGGGAGGGTGCTGTTCTTAAAATGTCAGCGATAGCTTCCTCATCGAAACTAAGGCCAGGGGTATCCTCCATTGTAAAGGGGGGAAAACCAACTATCCACCCATAAATTAAGGACGTGGTATAGTGCAGAAGCTAATGGGCCAACCGGTATAAGTATACCGTGGTTGGTAACCTAATCAGAAGTCCCACGGGGGTAACCCGTGCAGGTACATGTCAAACAAAAAGAGGGACTAAGGGGGCTGTTTTACGGAGTCCAGCGTACATGCCCAGATACTGTAAACTAAGAAGGGTACGCTGTTCCCCAGAGAGATGGAAAAGCAAAGTAAGGGGGAGGTAAAAGGAGGGAAGTCCTCCTAAGTGGAACTAGAGTCCTCACACACCCAGCAAGCTAGGTGTCATGCTTCATCATATGGACTTGCTCCTCGTCGGGTCGGCGGTGCAATACCCGACGGGCACCCATAAAGGGGCTCTTTAACGGAGATCTTCTGTTCCTGCCGTATGGTGCCGTGGGTGTGAGGGCCCTAGAAGTGAGTGTAGATGCAAAATAAGTGGTTAAAAAAGGTTGGATAATCCAAAAAGGGGAGTTTAATAGGCTGGTTATCCACCTTACTAAAAAATATAGTGGAGCGGCTGATCACTGGCTGAATTTACCAGAAGAGCAAAGCTCGACTCTCACAAATGGTCGACATGTTTCACGCAATATGATCAAACTATGATGCTATGCATTTCTTCAGGACCTATAGAAGACTATCTACACGATGTGGTGCGGTGGAGGAGTTCCTACGTACCACTGTTCCTATTTGCGGGCACGCAGTCCCGTCAGATCTAGTTGTAGCCTAAATAAGGATGACAAAAGCAAAGAAATTTAAAAATGATACTCTGTAGGAAACAGAGCAAGGTCATCCCTAGATCCCCAGACCAAGTAATCCATCAAATAAGTGCAGAGAAAATAATGTGAAATCATCATTAGTGAACAAGGAAAATATTTCTTTAAAATTCAAATATACAAATATACATCGTGACTGGAAGAATGACGTAATAAAAAAGGAATTCAAGCAAGTGCAAATTGTACTGTCTCACCTATCTAGGTGATGGCGCTAGCTCCTGTGATACCCTCAGTCCATGACACCGTAATGGTTGGTGTCCTAAATAAGGGGAAATGGAGCAATCATGAAAAGGGGAGAGACACAGCGACGGAGCCCACTCCACAGACCGGCGGGCCGGCAACCTCGCTTCCACCAAGATTCTAACAACGTGAGTCCGTAAGTTTCAACCAGCACGACACGGAGTCATGAAACGGGCGGTGAGGGTGGGCGCGACGAACAGAGAGAGTCCGCTCTGTCAGGACCCCCCAGGGAAACACACCCGTCCACGTCCCACAGTTGACAGGTCGGACCCACTGTCCCAACCCGTAGTGCAAGGTGGGTGCCAGGCGCACAAATCCATGGGGGAACCTTTTAAGGAATATAGACAAGCCAGATCAAAGCCCGCTTAGGGTACTGGGCCTTCACAGTCAAAAGGCTCACTCACCTGTCCTATTGTGGACACAAGCCGGAAAATCTACCCCTGCGCCAGACTGAGGAACCAGAGCGGTGCATGACGGCTACACAGGAGTTTTAAAGACCGCTAGGCTGGTCAGAAAGCCGGGGCAGCTGGTGCGATTCTACGTGGCGTGGCGTCAAGTCACGTGGTGAACACGACGTCGGACCCAAGTACTCAGAGCTGCAGCCCTGAAAGCGTGGCGGCCATCTTGTAAAGGGCATTGATATCAAAGTAGAGGCAATATGGGGACACACAAGATACGCAAAAGGACAAGCCAGTTCAGGCAAAAGGCATAGTTGCATGAGTACACGTAGGGGTAATCCCCCTCCCTCCTCCTCCATGACTAGCGGACTCATGCACGCATCACCAGACACATAGCATTTCCACTATAAAGCAACACCATACCAATTCCATAAAAAACGGAAAAAGGTTAAAAGGTTGAGTGCGAATAGAGGGAAGGGGCAGCAGACAAATTAATGTAAAAACTATATGTATATGTAGAGAGAGTAAAACAAAACCATCCTATTAAGGTCAGGTTACTCACCCCGCAGAGTGCGGGGGGCTAGTGAATAAAGTACAAAGAATTCACTGGACACATTGGACACAAAGGGAATAGAAAAGTAAGTAAGGATGCAATGATGAAACCTAGCAGTATTCCTTAACGAAGCCCGCTATCCATTTTTCAGGGCGGCCCAGGGTATATTGTCATTGAGGCCGCATGTGTCAGTAGACAACCGGTACACCCATCTCTGTTCAAGTCTAAATAATGCTTGGTGACTGATCTTGGGGTGTGATTCGAGTACCATCCATTTGAGGGTGTCTACCTTGTGATTAAGGTCCCTAAAATGTGTATACAGTTTTGTAGTAGTTTTCATGCACCTCACATTGCTCTTGTGTTCAGTGATGCGTATCTTAACTTGCCTCATCGTCATACCTATATATTTTCTGTCACAAGGACATGTGATAAGGTAAATACATCTCGATGAGTTGCAGTTGGTGTGTCTTTTAAGTTTCCATAAGAAGTTATCAGTTAGTTTTATCTCCTTATGAACAGATGTCTGATCACAAACTGAGCATGTCCCGCAGGGACTAGTGTCCTATAACTGGTGGTAAATCCCACAAGGTCCGTTGGACACCTAATTCCCTAGTCCTGGGCCGGGTATGAACAAGAATGTCCTTAAGGTTGGAAGTGCGTTTGAAGGCAAATCTCGGTGGGGGAGACTCAAATCACCCGTGTTAACTATACCCCAGTGTTTCTTAATTGTTTTTTTGATCAGGGGGGAATTATGAGTGAATGAGGTAACGCAGGTAAGTATCTCAGTCGGTTCTTTTGTCGAGACCTGGAGTAGTGCCTCTCGCGGATTATTCATTGCTCTTTTGTAAGAGTTATTAACCTGCTGAGCTGGGTAACCCCTCTCTCCCAATTTGTGTTGTAACAATTTAGCCTCTGTTTTATAATCAGACAGGGTACTACAGTTTCTCCTTGCACGAAGGAATTGTCCAAAAGGGAGATTATTCCTAAGTGCTCTTGGGTGATGACTATCATAGAGGAGCAAACTGTTCCTGTCTGTCGCTTTCCTGTATAAGGTTGTGCTCAAACCAGTATTGGTGAGTGATATCCTTAAGTCCAAGAAGGGGATACTAGAGCTGGATATAGTATGTGAGAACTTCAAAAAGGCATTCTTTGTATTAATCCAAGTACAAAATGCCTCACAAGTAGTCATGTCACCTTTCCATAGAATAAGGATATCATCAATATACCTTTTCCAAAATGTCAGATTGTCTCTGTAAGGGTTATTGGAATTCATAATGACATTCTCTTCAAAAGTGGCCATATAGAGACAGGCCACACTCGGGGCAAAGGTACTCCCCATGGAAGTACCTTGTGTCTGATGGAACAATAGTGTCTCATACTCAAAAAAGTTTTCAGTCAAGGCTAAGGCGGCACAGTCCATGATGAAAGGAATGGGTGTAGGGGAAGACCAGACCTCTTGGAGTAGGCTTCCCTCCACCGCCTCCAAAGTAGCACGTTGTGGAATATTAGTATACAACGCCTCTACATCCAGGGTGACCAGTAAGTCCACTCCAGCTCTACCATCAATACTGTCAATGATGCGGAGGACATCAGTGGTGTCCTGCACAAAGGAAGGTATCTTCTTGACCAAAGGCTGGAGAAAGTAATCACAAAATTTGGAAAGCGGCTCTAGCAAGGACCCTATACCTGACACTATTGGTCTCCCTGGGACTGGTGTACTATTCTTGTGAATCTTCGGGAGAGTGTAAAAGTAAGGTGTTTTTGGGTCCTTGGTCACAAGGAACTCAGCTTCCTTCTTAGTTATCCATCCACTACTCTCGGCCTCAAAAACCAAGGTGGCGATCTCAGCTGCCAATCTAGGTGTAGGGTCCACTGTTAAAGGAGTGTAGTGGTTGGTATTATCCAGTTGGCGTCTACATTCTCTGTCATAATCCGTAAGGGATTGGATTACAATGGCCCCACCCTTATCAGCCTGTTTAATGATGATATTAGGGTCATCTGCTAGTCTCTTGGCTGTCTCTTTTTCGGCATTTGATAGATTATGGAAAAAGGGAGTTCTAGGAATGTCAGTCAACTCCTTAAGAACTGCACCTTCAAATGCCAAAATCTCGGGGGAATCATACTATTGTTGGGGGTGAACCTAGAAGGATTACGCAAACCAGTGTCATCTTGTTCAAGAGTGACTTTGTCATGAAAGAAGGCCTTAAGTCGTACCTTTCTGAAAAAATCCTGTAGTTCACACATCTCAGTAAAGCTGTCAGGTGATGGTGTAGGGACAAAACCCAAGCCTTTCTCTAAGACAGCCTTTTCAGTAATAGTTAGGGGTCTAGTTGAGAGATTAACTACTAGACCCTCCTCCCCCTGCTCATGCTCCTTGTCTCGACCGCAGGAGGGGTCTGGTCCTGCCATTGTACTCCCTTCTGTCCTCCTTTTCTTCGCCCTCTTCCTTTGCCCCAACCTCTGCCTAAAAAAGGGGGTTGTTCATTGGAAAGTACTGTGGAGGGCCTGGAGGGTACATAGGATATTGCCAAGGTGGAGGAGCAGGACCATGAAAGATAGGCCCATTGTCATAGTTGGGGTATGGTTGGAAGTTGGGACGGCGTTGGTTGTAGTTGCCCCAACTCCCAGTACTCCCCGTGCTGGAGTCACTGTTGGATGATCCCCTTCTACTGCCATTGTCAGAACTATCATCAGAAGAGTAACTATTCTTAGATGTGGTATAGCCATCTTTGAGGTAAGGATAAACCTTTTCCTTGTCAAACTTGGCTACATCTTTTTGCAATTTCGCTACCTTCTGTTTTAATAGGTACTCTCTGTTCTCTGCGATTTCATTATTGATCTCCATAAGTTTAGATGAAAAAGCAGTTTTAGGAGTGGATGATTTCAAGGTAGCTTCCGCCGTTTGTATTCTTACAAGGAGGGCATCAGCCAATCTTTTAGCTGTGTTAATAATTAAGACCAGTAGATCTTTAGTACACTTCCATGATACTTGGCACCAATCCTTCTTAAAAGGCCCATCCTCTAGAAAGATTCTAGGTAAGATGTTAACTATGAGGCCATGGGGCGCAATATTCGCCCGTAAATATTCGGTCATTAAGGCTCCGTGTAATGTAATCTTGAGCCATTCCTTTTTCAAAAGCGTAATCGCTGTCCAGTCATCAGATAGTGACCCAGAGGCCACAGCCCCTCCAGAGCCTAAAAGGGAGGGTGCTGTTCTTAAAATGTCAGCGATATCTTCCTCATCGAAACTAAGGCCAGGGGTATCCTCCATTGTAAAGGGGGGGAAAACCAACTATCCACCCATAAATTAAGGACGTGGTATAGTGCAGAAGCTAATGGGCCTCTACTTTGATATCAATGCCCTTTACAAGATGGCCGCCACGCTTTCAGGGCTGCAGCTCTGAGTACTTGGGTCCGACGTCGTGTTCACCACGTGACTTGACGCCACGCCACGTAGAATCGCACCAGCTGCCCCGGCTTTGTGACCAGCCTAGCGGTCTTTAAAACTCCTGTGTAGCTGTTATGCACCGCTCTGGTTCCTCAGTCTGGCGCAGGGGTAGATTTTCCGGCTTGTGTCCACAATAGGACAGGTGAGTGAGCCTTTTGACTGTGAAGGCCCAGTACCCTAAGCGGGCTTTGATCTGGCTTGTCTATATTCCTTAAAAGGTTCCCCCATGGATTTGTGCGCCTGGCACCCACCTTGCACTACGGGTTGGGACAGTGGGTCCGACCTGTCAACTGTGGGACGTGGACGGGTGTGTTTCTCTGGGGGTCCTGACAGAGCGGACTCTCTCTGTTCGTCGCGCCCACCCTCACCGCCCGTTTCATGACTCCGTGTCGTGCTGGTTGAAACTTACGGACTCACGTTGTTAGAATCTTGGTGGAAGCGAGGTTGCCGGCCCGCCGGTCTGTGGAGTGGGCTCCGTCGCTGTGTCTCTCCCCTTTTCATGATTGCTCCATTTCCCCTTATTTAGGACACCAACCATTACGGTGTCATGGACTGAGGGTATCACAGGAGCTAGCGCCATCACCTAGATAGGTGAGACAGTACAATTTGCACTTGCTTGAATTCCTTTTTTATTACGTCATTCTTCCAGTCACGATGTATATTTGTATATTTGAATTTTAAAGAAATATTTTCCTTGTTCACTAATGATGATTTCACATTATTTTCTCTGCACTTATTTGATGGATTACTTGGTCTGGGGATCTAGGGATGACCTTGCTCTGTTTCCTACAGAGTATCATTTTTAAATTTCTTTGCTTTTGTCATCCTTATTTAGGCTACAACTAGATCTGACGGGACTGCGTGCCCGCAAATAGGAACAGTGGTACGTAGGAACTCCTCCACCGCACCACATCGTGTAGATAGTTTTCTATAGGTCCTGAAGAAATGCATAGCATCATAGTTTGATCATATTGCGTGAAACATGTCGACCATTTGTGAGAGTCGAGCTTTGCTCTTCTGGTAAATTCAGCCAGTGATCAGCCGCTCCACTATATTTTTTAGTAAGGTGGATAACCAGCCTATTAAACTCCCCTTTTGGATTATCCAACCTTTTTTAACCACTTATTTTGCATCTACACTCACTTCTAGGGCCCTCACACCCACGGCACCATACGGCAGGAACAGAAGATCTCCGTTAAAGAGCCCCTTTATGGGTGCCCGTCGGGTATTGCACCGCCGACCCGACGAGGAGCAAGTCCATATGATGAAGCATGACACCTAGCTTGCTGGGTGTGTGAGGACTCTAGTTCCACTTAGGAGGACTTCCCTCCTTTTACCTCCCCCTTACTTTGCTTTTCCATCTCTCTGGGGAACAGCGTACCCTTCTTAGTTTACAGTATCTGGGCATGTACGCTGGACTCCGTAAAACAGCCCCCTTAGTCCCTCTTTTTGTTTGACATGTACCTGCACGGGTTACCCCCGTGGGACTTCTGATTAGGTTACCAACCACGGTATACTTATACCGGTTGGCCCATTAGCTTCTGCACTATACCACGTCCTTAATTTATGGGTGGATAGTTGGTTTTCCCCCCTTTACAATGGAGGATACCCCTGGCCTTAGTTTCGATGAGGAAGCTATCGCTGACATTTTAAGAACAGCACCCTCCCTTTTAGGCTCTGGAGGGGCTGTGGCCTCTGGGTCACTATCTGATGACTGGACAGCGATTACGCTTTTGAAAAAGGAATGGCTCAAGATTACATTACACGGAGCCTTAATGACCGAATATTTACGGGCGAATATTGCGCCCCATGGCCTCATAGTTAACATCTTACCTAGAATCTTTCTAGAGGATGGGCCTTTTAAGAAGGATTGGTGCCAAGTATCATGGAAGTGTACTAAAGATCTACTGGTCTTAATTATTAACACAGCTAAAAGATTGGCTGATGCCCTCCTTGTAAGAATACAAACGGCGGAAGCTACCTTGAAATCATCCACTCCTAAAACTGCTTTTTCATCTAAACTTATGGAGATCAATAATGAAATCGCAGAGAACAGAGAGTACCTATTAAAACAGAAGGTAGCGAAATTGCAAAAAGATGTAGCCAAGTTTGACAAGGAAAAGGTTTATCCTTACCTCAAAGATGGCTATACCACATCTAAGAATAGTTACTCTTCTGATGATAGTTCTGACAATGGCAGTAGAAGGGGATCATCCAACAGTGACTCCAGCACGGGGAGTACTGGGAGTTGGGGCAACTACAACCAACGCCGTCCCAACTTCCAACCATACCCCAACTATGACAATGGGCCTATCTTTCATGGTCCTGCTCCTCCACCTTGGCAATATCCTATGTACCCTCCAGGCCCTCCACAGTACTTTCCAATGAACAACCCCCTTTTTTAGGCAGAGGTTGGGGCAAAGGAAGAGGGCGAAGAAAAGGAGGACAGAAGGGAGTACAATGGCAGGACCAGACCCCTCCTGCGGTCGAGACAAGGAGCATGAGCAGGGGGAGGAGGGTCTAGTAGTTAATCTCTCAACTAGACCCCTAACTATTACTGAAAAGGCTGTCTTAGAGAAAGGCTTGGGTTTTGTCCCTACACCATCACCTGACAGCTTTACTGAGATGTGTGAACTACAGGATTTTTTCAGAAAGGTACGACTTAAGGCCTTCTTTCATGACAAAGTCACTCTTGAACAAGATGACACTGGTTTGCGTAATCCTTCTAGGTTCACCCCTAACAATAGTATGATTCCCCCGAGATTTTGGCATTTGAAGGTGCAGTTCTTAAGGAGTTGACTGACATTCCTAGAACTCCCTTTTTCCATAATCTATCAAATGCCGAAAAAGAGACAGCCAAGAGACTAGCAGATGACCCTAATATCATCATTAAACAGGCTGATAAGGGTGGGGCCATTGTAATCCAATCCCTTACGGATTATGACAGAGAATGTAGACGCCAACTGGATAATACCAACCACTACACTCCTTTAACAGTGGACCCTACACCTAGATTGGCAGCTGAGATCGCCACCTTGGTTTTTGAGGCCGAGAGTAGTGGATGGATAACTAAGAAGGAAGCTGAGTTCCTTGTGACCAAGGACCCAAAAACACCTTACTTTTACACTCTCCCGAAGATTCACAAGAATAGTACACCAGTCCCAGGGAGACCAATAGTGTCAGGTATAGGGTCCTTGCTAGAGCCGCTTTCCAAATTTTGTGATTACTTTCTCCAGCCTTTGGTCAAGAAGATACCTTCCTTTGTGCAGGACACCACTGATGTCCTCCGCATCATTGACAGTATTGATGGTAGAGCTGGAGTGGACTTACTGGTCACCCTGGATGTAGAGGCGTTGTATACTAATATTCCACAACGTGCTACTTTGGAGGCGGTGGAGGGAAGCCTACTCCAAGAGGTCTGGTCTTCCCCTACACCCATTCCTTTCATCATGGACTGTGCCGCCTTAGCCTTGACTGAAAACTTTTTGAGTATGAGACACTATTGTTCCATCAGACACAAGGTACTTCCATGGGGAGTACCTTTGCCCCGAGTGTGGCCTGTCTCTATATGGCCACTTTTGAAGAGAATGTCATTATGAATTCCAATAACCCTTACAGAGACAATCTGACATTTTGGAAAAGGTATATTGATGATATCCTTATTCTATGGAAAGGTGACATGACTACTTGTGAGGCATTTTGTACTTGGATTAATACAAAGAATGCCTTTTTGAAGTTCTCACATACTATATCCAGCTCTAGTATCCCCTTCTTGGACTTAAGGATATCACTCACCAATACTGGTTTGAGCACAACCTTATACAGGAAAGCGACAGACAGGAACAGTTTGCTCCTCTATGATAGTCATCACCCAAGAGCACTTAGGAATAATCTCCCTTTTGGACAATTCCTTCGTGCAAGGAGAAACTGTAGTACCCTGTCTGATTATAAAACAGAGGCTAAATTGTTACAACACAAATTGGGAGAGAGGGGTTACCCAGCTCAGCAGGTTAATAACTCTTACAAAAGAGCAATGAATAATCCGCGAGAGGCACTACTCCAGGTCTCGACAAAAGAACCGACTGAGATACTTACCTGCGTTACCTCATTCACTCATAATTCCCCCTGATCAAAAAAACAATTAAGAAACACTGGGGTATAGTTAACACGGGTGATTTGAGTCTCCCCCACCGAGATTTGCCTTCAAACGCACTTCCAACCTTAAGGACATTCTTGTTCATACCCGGCCCAGGACTAGGGAATTAGGTGTCCAACGGACCTTGTGGGATTTACCACCAGTTATAGGACACTATCCCTGCGGGACATGCTCAGTTTGTGATCAGACATCTGTTCATAAGGAGATAAAACTAACTGATAACTTCTTATGGAAACTTAAAAGACACACCAACTGCAACTCATCGAGATGTATTTACCTTATCACATGTCCTTGTGACAGAAAATATATAGGTATGACGATGAGGCAAGTTAAGATACGCATCACTGAACACAAGAGCAATGTGAGGTGCATGAAAACTACTACAAAACTGTATACACATTTTAGGGACCTTAATCACAAGGTAGACACCCTCAAATGGATGGTACTCGAATCACACCCCAAGATCAGTCACCAAGCATTATTTAGACTTGAACAGAGATGGGTGTACCGGTTGTCTACTGACACATGCGGCCTCAATGACAATATACCCTGGGCCGCCCTGAAAAATGGATAGCGGGCTTCGTTAAGGAATACTGCTAGGTTTCATCATTGCATCCTTACTTACTTTTCTATTCCCTTTGTGTCCAATGTGTCCAGTGAATTCTTTGTACTTTATTCACTAGCCCCCCGCACTCTGCGGGGTGAGTAACCTGACCTTAATAGGATGGTTTTGTTTTACTCTCTCTACATATACATATAGTTTTTACATTAATTTGTCTGCTGCCCCTTCCCTCTATTCGCACTCAACCTTTTAACCTTTTTCCGTTTTTTATGGAATTGGTATGGTGTTGCTTTATAGTGGAAATGCTATGTGTCTGGTGATGCGTGCATGAGTCCGCTAGTCATGGAGGAGGAGGGAGGGGGATTACCCCTACGTGTACTCATGCAACTATGCCTTTTGCCTGAACTGGCTTGTCCTTTTGCGTATCTTGTGTGTCCCCATATTGCCTCTACTTTGATATCAATGCCCTTTACAAGATGGCCGCCACGCTTTCAGGGCTGCAGCTCTGAGTACTTGGGTCCGACGTCGTGTTCACCACGTGACTTGACGCCACGCCACGTAGAATCGCACCAGCTGCCCCGGCTTTCTGACCAGCCTAGCGGTCTTTAAAACTCCTGTGTAGCCGTTATGCACCGCTCTGGTTCCTCAGTCTGGCGCAGGGGTAGATTTTCCGGCTTGTGTCCACAATAGGACAGGTGAGTGAGCCTTTTGACTGTGAAGGCCCAGTACCCTAAGCGGGCTTTGATCTGGCTTGTCTATATTCCTTAAAAGGTTCCCCCATGGATTTGTGCGCCTGGCACCCACCTTGCACTACGGGTTGGGACAGTGGGTCCGACCTGTCAACTGTGGGACGTGGACGGGTGTGTTTCTCTGGGGGTCCTGACAGAGCGGACTCTCTCTGTTCGTCGCGCCCACCCTCACCGCCCGTTTCATGACTCCGTGTCGTGCTGGTTGAAACTTACGGACTCACGTTGTTAGAATCTTGGTGGAAGCGAGGTTGCCGGCCCGCCGGTCTGTGGAGTGGGCTCCGTCGCTGTGTCTCTCCCCTTTTCATGATTGCTCCATTTCCCCTTATTTAGGACACCAACCATTACGGTGTCATGGACTGAGGGTATCACAGGAGCTAGCGCCATCACCTAGATAGGTGAGACAGTACAATTTGCACTTGCTTGAATTCCTTTTTTATTACGTCATTCTTCCAGTCACGATGTATATTTGTATATTTGAATTTTAAAGAAATATTTTCCTTGTTCACTAATGATGATTTCACATTATTTTCTCTGCACTTATTTGATGGATTACTTGGTCTGGGGATCTAGGGATGACCTTGCTCTGTTTCCTACAGAGTATCATTTTTAAATTTCTTTGCTTTTGTCATCCTTATTTAGGCTACAACTAGATCTGACGGGACTGCGTGCCCGCAAATAGGAACAGTGGTACGTAGGAACTCCTCCACCGCACCACATCGTGTAGATAGTTTTCTATAGGTCCTGAAGAAATGCATAGCATCATAGTTTGATCATATTGCGTGAAACATGTCGACCATTTGTGAGAGTCGAGCTTTGCTCTTCTGGTAAATTCAGCCAGTGATCAGCCGCTCCACTATATTTTTTAGTAAGGTGGATAACCAGCCTATTAAACTCCCCTTTTTGGATTATCCAACCTTTTTTAACCACTTATTTTGCATCTACACTCACTTCTAGGGCCCTCACACCCACGGCACCATACGGCAGGAACAGAAGATCTCCGTTAAAGAGCCCCTTTATGGGTGCCCGTCGGGTATTGCACCGCCGACCCGACGAGGAGCAAGTCCATATGATGAAGCATGACACCTAGCTTGCTGGGTGTGTGAGGACTCTAGTTCCACTTAGGAGGACTTCCCTCCTTTTACCTCCCCCTTACTTTGCTTTTCCATCTCTCTGGGGAACAGCGTACCCTTCTTAGTTTACAGTATCTGGGCATGTACGCTGGACTCCGTAAAACAGCCCCCTTAGTCCCTCTTTTTGTTTGACATGTACCTGCACGGGTTACCCCCGTGGGACTTCTGATTAGGTTACCAACCACGGTATACTTATACCGGTTGGCCCATTAGCTTCTGCACTATACCACGTCCTTAATTTATGGGTGGATAGTTGGTTTTCCCCCCTTTACAATGGAGGATACCCCTGGCCTTAGTTTCGATGAGGAAGCTATCGCTGACATTTTAAGAACAGCACCCTCCCTTTTAGGCTCTGGAGGGGCTGTGGCCTCTGGGTCACTATCTGATGACTGGACAGCGATTACGCTTTTGAAAAAGGAATGGCTCAAGATTACATTACACGGAGCCTTAATGACCGAATATTTACGGGCGAATATTGCGCCCCATGGCCTCATAGTTAACATCTTACCTAGAATCTTTCTAGAGGATGGGCCTTTTAAGAAGGATTGGTGCCAAGTATCATGGAAGTGTACTAAAGATCTACTGGTCTTAATTATTAACACAGCTAAAAGATTGGCTGATGCCCTCCTTGTAAGAATACAAACGGCGGAAGCTACCTTGAAATCATCCACTCCTAAAACTGCTTTTTCATCTAAACTTATGGAGATCAATAATGAAATCGCAGAGAACAGAGAGTACCTATTAAAACAGAAGGTAGCGAAATTGCAAAAAGATGTAGCCAAGTTTGACAAGGAAAAGGTTTATCCTTACCTCAAAGATGGCTATACCACATCTAAGAATAGTTACTCTTCTGATGATAGTTCTGACAATGGCAGTAGAAGGGGATCATCCAACAGTGACTCCAGCACGGGGAGTACTGGGAGTTGGGGCAACTACAACCAACGCCGTCCCAACTTCCAACCATACCCCAACTATGACAATGGGCCTATCTTTCATGGTCCTGCTCCTCCACCTTGGCAATATCCTATGTACCCTCCAGGCCCTCCACAGTACTTTCCAATGAACAACCCCCTTTTTTAGGCAGAGGTTGGGGCAAAGGAAGAGGGCGAAGAAAAGGAGGACAGAAGGGAGTACAATGGCAGGACCAGACCCCTCCTGCGGTCGAGACAAGGAGCATGAGCAGGGGGAGGAGGGTCTAGTAGTTAATCTCTCAACTAGACCCCTAACTATTACTGAAAAGGCTGTCTTAGAGAAAGGCTTGGGTTTTGTCCCTACACCATCACCTGACAGCTTTACTGAGATGTGTGAACTACAGGATTTTTTCAGAAAGGTACGACTTAAGGCCTTCTTTCATGACAAAGTCACTCTTGAACAAGATGACACTGGTTTGCGTAATCCTTCTAGGTTCACCCCTAACAATAGTATGATTCCCCCGAGATTTTGGCATTTGAAGGTGCAGTTCTTAAGGAGTTGACTGACATTCCTAGAACTCCCTTTTTCCATAATCTATCAAATGCCGAAAAAGAGGCAGCCAAGAGACTAGCAGATGACCCTAATATCATCATTAAACAGGCTGATAAGGGTGGGGCCATTGTAATCCAATCCCTTACGGATTATGACAGAGAATGTAGACGCCAACTGGATAATACCAACCACTACACTCCTTTAACAGTGGACCCTACACCTAGATTGGCAGCTGAGATCGCCACCTTGGTTTTTGAGGCCGAGAGTAGTGGATGGATAACTAAGAAGGAAGCTGAGTTCCTTGTGACCAAGGACCCAAAAACACCTTACTTTTACACTCTCCCGAAGATTCACAAGAATAGTACACCAGTCCCAGGGAGACCAATAGTGTCAGGTATAGGGTCCTTGCTAGAGCCGCTTTCCAAATTTTGTGATTACTTTCTCCAGCCTTTGGTCAAGAAGATACCTTCCTTTGTGCAGGACACCACTGATGTCCTCCGCATCATTGACAGTATTGATGGTAGAGCTGGAGTGGACTTACTGGTCACCCTGGATGTAGAGGCGTTGTATACTAATATTCCACAACGTGCTACTTTGGAGGCGGTGGAGGGAAGCCTACTCCAAGAGGTCTGGTCTTCCCCTACACCCATTCCTTTCATCATGGACTGTGCCGCCTTAGCCTTGACTGAAAACTTTTTGAGTATGAGACACTATTGTTCCATCAGACACAAGGTACTTCCATGGGGAGTACCTTTGCCCCGAGTGTGGCCTGTCTCTATATGGCCACTTTTGAAGAGAATGTCATTATGAATTCCAATAACCCTTACAGAGACAATCTGACATTTTGGAAAAGGTATATTGATGATATCCTTATTCTATGGAAAGGTGACATGACTACTTGTGAGGCATTTTGTACTTGGATTAATACAAAGAATGCCTTTTGAAGTTCTCACATACTATATCCAGCTCTAGTATCCCCTTCTTGGACTTAAGGATATCACTCACCAATACTGGTTTGAGCACAACCTTATACAGGAAAGCGACAGACAGGAACAGTTTGCTCCTCTATGATAGTCATCACCCAAGAGCACTTAGGAATAATCTCCCTTTTGGACAATTCCTTCGTGCAAGGAGAAACTGTAGTACCCTGTCTGATTATAAAACAGAGGCTAAATTGTTACAACACAAATTGGGAGAGAGGGGTTACCCAGCTCAGCAGGTTAATAACTCTTACAAAAGAGCAATGAATAATCCGCGAGAGGCACTACTCCAGGTCTCGACAAAAGAACCGACTGAGATACTTACCTGCGTTACCTCATTCACTCATAATTCCCCCTGATCAAAAAAACAATTAAGAAACACTGGGGTATAGTTAACACGGGTGATTTGAGTCTCCCCCCACCGAGATTTGCCTTCAAACGCACTTCCAACCTTAAGGACATTCTTGTTCATACCCGGCCCAGGACTAGGGAATTAGGTGTCCAACGGACCTTGTGGGATTTACCACCAGTTATAGGACACTATCCCTGCGGGACATGCTCAGTTTGTGATCAGACATCTGTTCATAAGGAGATAAAACTAACTGATAACTTCTTATGGAAACTTAAAAGACACACCAACTGCAACTCATCGAGATGTATTTACCTTATCACATGTCCTTGTGACAGAAAATATATAGGTATGACGATGAGGCAAGTTAAGATACGCATCACTGAACACAAGAGCAATGTGAGGTGCATGAAAACTACTACAAAACTGTATACACATTTTAGGGACCTTAATCACAAGGTAGACACCCTCAAATGGATGGTACTCGAATCACACCCCAAGATCAGTCACCAAGCATTATTTAGACTTGAACAGAGATGGGTGTACCGGTTGTCTACTGACACATGCGGCCTCAATGACAATATACCCTGGGCCGCCCTGAAAAATGGATAGCGGGCTTCGTTAAGGAATACTGCTAGGTTTCATCATTGCATCCTTACTTACTTTTCTATTCCCTTTGTGTCCAATGTGTCCAGTGAATTCTTTGTACTTTATTCACTAGCCCCCCGCACTCTGCGGGGTGAGTAACCTGACCTTAATAGGATGGTTTTGTTTTACTCTCTCTACATATACATATAGTTTTTACATTAATTTGTCTGCTGCCCCTTCCCTCTATTCGCACTCAACCTTTTAACCTTTTTCCGTTTTTTATGGAATTGGTATGGTGTTGCTTTATAGTGGAAATGCTATGTGTCTGGTGATGCGTGCATGAGTCCGCTAGTCATGGAGGAGGAGGGAGGGGGGATTACCCCTACGTGTACTCATGCAACTATGCCTTTTGCCTGAACTGGCTTGTCCTTTTGCGTATCTTGTGTGTCCCCATATTGCCTCTACTTTGATATCAATGCCCTTTACAAGATGGCCGCCACGCTTTCAGGGCTGCAGCTCTGAGTACTTGGGTCCGACGTCGTGTTCACCACGTGACTTGACGCCACGCCACGTAGAATCGCACCAGCTGCCCCGGCTTTCTGACCAGCCTAGCGGTCTTTAAAACTCCTGTGTAGCCGTTATGCACCGCTCTGGTTCCTCAGTCTGGCGCAGGGGTAGATTTTCCGGCTTGTGTCCACAATAGGACAGGTGAGTGAGCCTTTTGACTGTGAAGGCCCAGTACCCTAAGCGGGCTTTGATCTGGCTTGTCTATATTCCTTAAAAGGTTCCCCCATGGATTTGTGCGCCTGGCACCCACCTTGCACTACGGGTTGGGACAGTGGGTCCGACCTGTCAACTGTGGGACGTGGACGGGTGTGTTTCTCTGGGGGTCCTGACAGAGCGGACTCTCTCTGTTCGTCGCGCCCACCCTCACCGCCCGTTTCATGACTCCGTGTCGTGCTGGTTGAAACTTACGGACTCACGTTGTTAGAATCTTGGTGGAAGCGAGGTTGCCGGCCCGCCGGTCTGTGGAGTGGGCTCCGTCGCTGTGTCTCTCCCCTTTTCATGATTGCTCCATTTCCCCTTATTTAGGACACCAACCATTACGGTGTCATGGACTGAGGGTATCACAGGAGCTAGCGCCATCACCTAGATAGGTGAGACAGTACAATTTGCACTTGCTTGAATTCCTTTTTTATTACGTCATTCTTCCAGTCACGATGTATATTTGTATATTTGAATTTTAAAGAAATATTTTCCTTGTTCACTAATGATGATTTCACATTATTTTCTCTGCACTTATTTGATGGATTACTTGGTCTGGGGATCTAGGGATGACCTTGCTCTGTTTCCTACAGAGTATCATTTTTAAATTTCTTTGCTTTTGTCATCCTTATTTAGGCTACAACTAGATCTGACGGGACTGCGTGCCCGCAAATAGGAACAGTGGTACGTAGGAACTCCTCCACCGCACCACATCGTGTAGATAGTTTTCTATAGGTCCTGAAGAAATGCATAGCATCATAGTTTGATCATATTGCGTGAAACATGTCGACCATTTGTGAGAGTCGAGCTTTGCTCTTCTGGTAAATTCAGCCAGTGATCAGCCGCTCCACTATATTTTTTAGTAAGGTGGATAACCAGCCTATTAAACTCCCCTTTTTGGATTATCCAACCTTTTTTAACCACTTATTTTGCATCTACACTCACTTCTAGGGCCCTCACACCCACGGCACCATACGGCAGGAACAGAAGATCTCCGTTAAAGAGCCCCTTTATGGGTGCCCGTCGGGTATTGCACCGCCGACCCGACGAGGAGCAAGTCCATATGATGAAGCATGACACCTAGCTTGCTGGGTGTGTGAGGACTCTAGTTCCACTTAGGAGGACTTCCCTCCTTTTACCTCCCCCTTACTTTGCTTTTCCATCTCTCTGGGGAACAGCGTACCCTTCTTAGTTTACAGTATCTGGGCATGTACGCTGGACTCCGTAAAACAGCCCCCTTAGTCCCTCTTTTTGTTTGACATGCTCTCCACAGCTACCACTAAGATAGCTTTCTAAAGGTTATCTTTGACCTCATACATCATAAGGGTCATTTGGACTGGTACAGGGTGCTCACTTTAACTAGTGGACAGCATATACCAGGCCAACTTCTCACAGGTGTGTAGCCAAGAAACTCCTTAGGATAGAGCCAAGCCCATTACCTGATGTGGGAGAACGAAGGACCCCGTATTGGTCTCGAGATGGACACTCAGCAAGGGATGTCAGACCACTGCGTGGTGGAGTGTCTGCATGCCTAGAGCTCAGCGTCTCACATCAGCGTGTCAGCATGAAAGTCATTCTCCTCTGGTTTGCCCAGTGAAGATGTAGTGCTTATATCACTGAAAGGTACCCTCATGGGTTCTACCTAGAAGTGTACTGTGGGCATGTCGGGCAAGGATGACGATAGAGGTGGCCCTTATTCAGAGTTATTATGCAGAAGATGGTAATCCTGCTGAGATACTGAGAAATCCTCATGCGTAAGACATGAGGCTAGTTTTTTGGAGAAAACCACACGACAGTCATGTAGCACCTAACTAGGTAAAAGGTCAGCGTCAGTCCCGTAATGTAGAACAATAGTAGGACAGATGTAGGTAAAAGGTCGTTTAACTACCTAGGCTTATATTGGGGTACATTTGGGTTCATAAAAGCCCATGAGGCAGTTGGAAACATCCATTGTTCCATTGCGGCTTGTGCTAGGGCCGGAAAAGGGCTGCAGCACAAGCAGCATTGGAAAAATTGATGTTTTCAAACATTCATGGACCTTGTGCCAGGCATCATGTGGTGCCTGGCACAAGGGGTAGGTATGTTTGGGGGGCACCACTGGTGCCCCCAGGCCTCATAGCAAAGGCATTGGAGGGATGGGAGCCCTGCTAGGGGGCCCCAAAGTCTGTTTTCAACAGCCTTTCCATGGCGGTCGGACCACCATTGAAAGGCTACCTGAAAGGGACATCGCAATCCCAACGGCGGTGCCTCATCAGTCACTGCCCCTATTGTAGGATATTATGCTCCGACCGATGGTTACGGGCTCCTTGAGCCCGTCAGAGGCATCAGTCGGTTCCTCTGTCCGCTGCCTCCGACTGCCCACATCATAATGCTGCAGTTGGACCGTGGCACCAGTTGTCGGTCGGACCGCAACCGATGGCCTGTTGGTTGCGATAAGACCGACATCGTAAGAAGCTCCTTAGTACTTTTAGGGGGATATTCATGAGAACGTGCGCTAAACATCTCCAAAAAATGTTAACGCAACTTTACACATCGCAGTCCATCACACGGAAAACAACCCCGTGTTAACGTGGAATCACAACATGGCGGTACCATGCGATAGTCTGCCGAAAACGCGGCCAATGTCCGCGATACAACCACCTCGAAGGAGATAAAAACACAAACCACAACACCAAAAAACGTGCGATGAGCCCATTCGCGATGAGAAAAGCAGCGATAAGCAGCGCCAGGCCCGCGACACACACACGGCAGGCGGGAATAAGCACAACAAAAGCAGGAAAAAGGAAGACAAACCAAACAGAAAACAACAGCGAAGCACAATGGAGGCAGCCGGAGCTAGTACACAACCCCACAAGCCCGATTGGCAACAAAACATTGTACATGGCAGTCCATAGTCAGTAAGTCCGTTTTTTTATATAGCGCAGCTACTCACCCTTACGGGTCTCAAGGCGCTGGGGGCCGTAGTGGAAATTAAGTGAGCTATTGCCCAGAGTCACATGGTGCTGAGCTGAGCAGCCACCGGAGCCGGGGATCGAACCGTGAACCCTGTGCTCCGAAGTCAGCTGCCCTGGCCGCTGCACCACACCTCTCCACTATCCACTCTCCATCGTGGACAAGGTGAATGCAGCCGGAGAGCGGAGGAGGACAATGGAAGAAAACCAGAACAGCTGAAATGATGCGAAACGCACAAACAAGCAGAAACACGCCAACAACCAGAAGGCAGCAATGCAAACCGGAGGTGGGAGTCCAGCGCCACACCAGGAGCTGGATGACATGGAGGAAATGGTGTCCACCACATCAGTCGGGAGATGGTGGCAGGAGTCGGGGACCGGAAACTGCTCAAAATCAACTGACACAACAGCAACAGGGAGAGGAACGACCAGGGACTGGGGGACGGGGGAGATGGGCACAATGGCACACATGCACAATTAAGCACAGCACAACTGCAGACAAACCATGCCCAAGAGTAACAACAGCAACCAAGAGCACAAGTCACACAACTCGGCAATATCACACCACTGAACAAGCACAGAAGTGAAAACCACACTGCCTGAAAGGGAGAAGGGTGAGCCAAATCAGAGCTGAAGGGACATCTCACACACAATGCAGCACACACACATAGGAAGCAGAGCACCCCAACATCGAACACAATGTGGTACAAACAGCAACATTTGCACAACCGAAACACAGGACACAAGTGCACCCGCTTGTGGCCGGTAAATGGCCATACGCATCTGGCAAAGCACGAAACAGGGACATGATAATGCACAAGTACCAACCCACAGCCCTGATGGGGTAGCAATGCACGTATGGCAGGGACCCAGATAGGCCGTGACACACATTGGCATACAAATCAAGACTCATCACAGTTGGAGACAAGTGAAGGTGCGGAAACTTTATCAACAATTGCGTGTCAGTACAGCCAAGAGAAGTGCCACGACATGCAGACCAATGCAGCAGCATGTCTGAATGAGGAACGTTGGAAAGCGCCCATGTCTACCCCGGGGGAGTCCATCACCCACACAAGTGAGTGCCAACCCGCATTGGTTGTCCGCTCATGGATCCGGAGTTCAGGCCAATGCAGCCATGTCCACTGTCGTCTTGGGACATGTGACCAGATCCCCAACATGCAACCAGGCGTCGGGACATGTGCAATGGGTCACATTCAGTTGTGGTTGCAGGTACCTTGTCACTCGTCCATGAACGCGAGTGCAGCAGCGTAGGCCAACATTTCCAATGAGAGCTCGTCGTCCACCACATCTAACATGTCGGCGACGTAACCCATCAGCTGTCCCGGACAGATGTGCCGACTCCAACCCCTGGCCCCAATTGGCACTAAAGCCCAATAGGGGAGCGGCTCAATGTGGTCACTGCACATGACGACTTGTGCAATCTCCCAGGTCCAGTTGCCAGCATGCATGCCAAACATCCAGGCATGCCATAAACGGGCATCACGGTGATACTCCTGGGCCAACAGGGGGCGCACACACAGGTCGAAATCCAGGTCAGCTACCGTTACATTGGAGAGGCAGACATCCATGGTCCACTCGAATATGCACGAGCGACAATGCAACACAGGCTGAACGCAGGTGCCGTTGGCAAGGCGGAAGCTTAGCCAGTAACTGATCCGCAGCACTGCCAATGGCAGTGCCCCCAGTACATGCAGCAGACGTGCACGGTACAGGTCCACGTGACTGGAGTTGCACATGTATCCGGGATGGTCTGCCATTGCGTCAGTGGCTCTGCTTGAAGCGGCACTGTGCTGACCCGCGCCAGTCCTGTGGATGAAATGCCACAGCTCGGAGCAATGAGCAGTGTCTGTGTGCAACGGGTGCAGGCCTGGGGTAGGGTGGGAGTACGTGTGAAGGCCATTTGGCGCACGCTAACTACGACCAAGGACTTCTGCGTGTGGGATGTGTACAAGTTGGTCTCACGTCGGGCAGTGCGTAGTGTGGGAGTCGCCAGCAAATGCTATCATATCTGTCAGGGGGTGCTGGGCACATGCAAGTCCCAGCTCGGAGCTGCAGATTTGCTACTGCCTGATAGTTCAGACAAAGGACCTTACATCCCTACAGTAACTTCACCATCTGCTTGCATACAGGAGATGTACAGAGGCCTGTCGTGGGTGGGGTGGGATGTCTGCGACCCTGGGAATCATGGATAATATGCCGAGCACGTGGCACATGAGCGGCCACACTGGGAGTCACGTTGCCTCACAGCTGCTCCTCCCTCCCACGAGCCCCCACACTTGTGTGCGCTGCGCGGTTGTATCACGTGCACCCCTACGGCACCCCATTGTCATCCCTGCCTGCGCATGTCCAGCGGCATGCCAACAACACCGTGAAGCTGGCCGTTGAGGCTGTGCGGCCACGTGAGTGTAGGCCAATGGTCTGGACAGGGCGGACACAGGTGTACAGTCCATGGCTGGCTGTGATCGCGCTGCGATTGAGGCTAGGCATCTGACTTATGCAGCCGCAGGACTGATACACATAACACTTGGCATGCATGAGCCAAGACCCCGAGCGGTCTTGTACTCCAACATTTCCCCGTACGTGCGGGCCCGCCCTCCGGGTGCATGCTACATTGCAACTTCGACTACTGTGGCCCCGGTGGCGACAACACTCCAACACCGAGACAAGCTTACCGCACTTCCTGCTCAAGGCCAGACCAGAGCCACGCCCTGAACCCCCTGCCGAATCAGCACACCCCTGCGCTGACCTGACGTACGCCGGACCAGCACACGCCGCTTGTGCATGCAGGGGGGGGCAGGCGAAGCTACATGTCCAAGGTCTCAGCCACTGCTGAGGTGACATGGTATCGTCAGCTGAAGACAGCACACTGTGATGTTGCAGGGCTCGGGCCCATCATGCCGACATAATGACCACACGTGCACCCGGCCACTTTTATTAGCAGGCTCACATGTCGAGTGACATCTGTGTTGGATGTGTGTGTACACCAGCCGTCATGGAGTTCCTGGTGCAGTCAGAAAACGACAACAGTGTACATCGTTAAGGACACAACCATTCAACCATAAAGGCCCCATGACTTGAGCTGCACAGAGTTAGTGGCCCCGGATGCACAGCGTCCTGCACGGGCCTACCGCCACAGGCCGCTGACTTGTGGTGCACTGGGGCAGGGTCACGAGAGCAGAGCATGTTCTCGTAGATGACAAAGGGGGTTGTCGCGGAGTGTCTCGGTGGACAGTGGAAGGTGTACCTCCAGGGCATGATGCAGAGGGCAGAACCACACAGAAACAGTCACTATGGTGGAGATGAATGGAACAGACACATGTCGAACACCAAGTCCGGCCCATCAAGATGATGTTGCAGACCACCCCCAGGCCATGGACTCAGATGCCACCAAAGTCCAACCAGAACGTGCCCATGACTCATTGCACACAGAGTTAGTGGCACCAGTGCTGATTGGGGAGGCAGCCTGCGATGAGGCGTGTCCAATGGTGTGGACTCCTTCATATCTTTCCCAAGACACAGTTCCACATGTGGGACCTACTGGACCGCAGTTTAGGCCTGAGGCAGCGGTCAGCAGGGGCCATTCACCGAGTGTCGCCGGCTTACGTTGGATGGTCCCACCGGCCTGTGTAGTTCAGGTTCAGTGGCACCACGGGACGCGGACTTGCGGTGAACAGGGTTAGTGGCACCACGTGTCGCAGGCTTGCGATGCAGACTTTTGCTTCACTGATCGGAGGGAGTATAGGGATGTGGACGCTGCCACAGACTTGGGGTCACTGCCATTCAAGACTCAGGACACAGTTCCACATGTGGGACCTACTGGGCCACAGTGTAGGCCTGAGCCCTCATCCACGTGTCGCCGGCTTGCGTTGAACAGGGTCAGTGGCACCACGTGTCGCCGGCTTGCATTGGACAGGGTTAGTGGCACCACGTGTCGCCAGCTTGCGTTGAACAGGGTTAGTGGCACCACATGTCGCCGGCTTGCGATGCAGACTTTGCCTTCACTGATCGGAGGGAGTTTAATGATGTGGACGCTGCCACGGACTTGGGGTCACTGCCATTCTTAACTCACGACTCAGTACAACATGTGCCAACAACTGGGCCGAAGAGTACGCCGGTGGAGTATGTCAATGAGAAAGGAGTACTGTGGGCCAGCGTCGTGGAGGCAGGTGAGCGGAGCCTCCTTGGTGCGCTGGGGCAGGCATGGCGGGTCTGGGGACCAGCGGCCTGGGGTGCAGCAGGCGCACAGGGACGCAGGCCCCACCCCGCACGGCGCCGGCCTCGTGGCGGGCTGAGAGGCGCTGCCGTGGCAGACACGTTGGCCCTTCCGAAAGAGAACCACGCCCAGTGTGATAGGGTTTTTATTCACACCCCTACGCAGGCCTGGCATACGCAGGGCCAACCCCCTCTGCCCGCGCATACAGGGGGGGATGTAACGTGCCACATTTCCGCGTTCTGCCCCACAGCCTGTGGGGACATGGTAGCGTCCACTGGCCACTACACTCCATGCACCAGCAGTTAATGTCCACATGGCCATTTCCGTGGTTTGCACATTTGAGTCTGTCCGGCACCTCCACGCCACACCTGGCATTGGGTAGGTTCTCATTCATTAGTCACTTGCCACTCTCGCACATGCCTGCTCCAAGCCTCTCCTCACATTCTGCTATTGTGTGGCTGTGGTGCCATGCCGTGGCTGGGTTGTGTGCATGGCAAGCCCAGGTTCCCAATGGAGTTGTGTCGTCGTGTATGGTCGGTTGGCATGTTGTGTGGCATGTTGCATGTAGTTCTGCTGCGTGCCCATTGCCAGTGTCGTGAGTTGCATGACTGTGGGGTGGAGGTGTGTGGTGTGTTCATTTGGTACTTACCAACGAGCACTGCATTTCCATAGGTGCCATCCTGGGAGCGCTGGTTGATGATGGACTGTCGGGCGATGTAGGAATCATGCACTCTGACTGGGGAGTTGGCCACGACATTGTTGAGGAGTCCCGGGTGGTCCACTATTGCCTGCACATTCATGGAATGCGTGTGCTTTCTGTTGCGGTAGTTGTGTGCAGTGTCGGCAGGGGGCACGAGGTGTACATGTGTGCAGTCTATTGCCCCCGACACGTGAGGGAATCCAGCTATGGCGTAGGGGCCTTGCTTGGTCTCCAGCTGCTCCTGCGCAGTGTGGGTGAAGTGGCGGTGCTGGGGTACCAGGCTGATGAAGGCATCCAGGACAGGTGTGATGGACTTGGATGGGGCTGGCTGTGAGACTCCTCCCACTCTGGCAGTTGTGGGTTGGAAGGTACCAGAGGCCAACATGTGCAGCACAGCCGGCAGCTTTGTCTGCGGGGGGATGTTGGTTGTCAGCTGTGTTGGTACCGTCAGCAGGTGGGCGATGTGGTTCAGGATGCGGGGGATGGTTGTCCTTTTGGGCCTGTAGTGGGCAATGTCCTCCTCTGGCGTTGGGTCTGGGCGGCTGGTGCATTTAAGGTGGATCCGCTGTCTTTGTGTATGCTGCCTCTGTGGTGTTCCGGGGGGGGGCGGGATGGCATCTGTGGGTCTTCAGATGTGGCTCTTGGCTGGGCTCCCTTTCATGCTGCAGGTAGTCGTCCTGCTTAACACCAGCAAAAGGCAGGTGTTAATTCCCTGCTGCTACCGCGGCTTATCGTCTGTTTTTGGTTCGCATCGCAGATCTGGCAGTTCGTTGTGAAAGTGGTGTTGTGGTGTTTTTGTGAGTTTTTGCACGGGAACGCCTACTCTGCATCTCATTAGGGTTAGTTGGTGGTGTCACCCGTGGAGATAAATTTTGGGGCAGTTATCGCGGGAATACTGGTGATGTCTGCAGTTTGCACACGCTTGTGAATGGGGCGTTAAATCTATCTCCACTTTTGATGCGTTAAGGTGGCGATAACTCGGAGATAAGTCCTTGTGAATATGCCCCTGAGTTTACTAGTTGTATTTTTAAAGTTGTGAAGGATCAGTTAAGGGAGGGGCACAATTAATTGGGGAGGGTAAAACAATTTAAATTTACTATTAACTTGGCCTGGGTAGGGTTCGCAAAATCATGCTACGCAAATGTCTGTGAAGTGGTTAAAAAACTCCGCCCGCTACATGGAATTCTGCAGCCAAGCAGAGATTCCCAGCACACCCATTCGCTTTGTGTTTAACATCAAACCCAACACAGAATACGTCCTCACACACAAAATGGCACGCAAACAGCAGTCTGTAGTTCGCATGGGCACGGCCATCTTGTTTTTTTTCTCTGTTTATATTGCTGGGCCTGTTTTTCAATCCCTTCTTAATATTTTTAATAATCCACCCTCCTAATTCATCTACCCCTCATTTGTATTTATTACATTAGTGTGTGTCTTTGTGTCTGTGTATTTTACGTTTTTTTCTGACTTTTTGTATTTTTGTTTATTTTTCCCTGTACTTCCTTATTTCTTCCTTCCTTTTCCTGTTACTTTTCTTTACCCAACTCTATGCCATGGCAACCTGGGGAGTGGCGGCACCAGGCCCTTCTGAACATCCAACAGCCGCCTACCTTGCAGACAGCAGCGCCACAAAGGGGGTGCACCCTCAGACAATCTTTTGTTAGGCGTCCCTTCCCGCGTTTTCCTGGCACCAAGCTGTCCAGCCCCCCCCCCTGCAGCCCTACTTAATGGTGGCCGCTGTGCAGTGAAAGTGGAGGCCACTAACCCTTTAGTGGGCTTGCTCCTTTCTCAGCGTAGCTCCATCCGGTAGCTGCTGCTGTTCCTGCTGCTGCTGACTCAAAGGTCAGGAGTTTGAGGCCCCCTCCACCTGCAGGCTCCTACCTGCACCTCATCCCTGGTAGTCCAGGGGTAGAGCATCACTGTTCTGCCGCTTGACTGCCCTTCTGTCTGTCTCTCTCTGCTCTTTCTGTCTCTCTTTTTGCTTTTTTTCTATTCTCCCTCTCTTTTATCTTTGTCTGCCTCTGCCTTTTTGGGCTCTGCTTTCTCTGTCCTTTTTCCACTTTTCTCCTGCTTTCTCCTTCATCATTTGTTGCCCCAGCCGCTGTGATCCCCCATGGCCCCACCCCCCTCCAGCGTCCCTTCCCGCTCCAGCATTTTCCCGTCTCCCAGCTGTCCAGCCCGCCCCGCAGCACTACTTTATGGTGGCTGCTGTGTGGCCCCAAAGCGGGTGTGCCACTGGCGTGTCAAAGGCATGCCCATCTACACCCATCCACTCCTGGACCGCACCTAGCGCCAGGGACCCTGGTTCTCAGACCTTCCACTGCTACAATGGCAACACCTTCCTCTCCCTCAACCCTGGACGCCACGCTGCCTGCCACCTAGCGTTAACGAAGAAGACCCATGGATCCTTTGCCTCTAGCTGTCCAGCCGACCAACAGGGCACCCAACTGGATTAACTGCCTTCTCCACCGAACTCTCCTCGACAGACCACCACTGCATGCATCTCACCTTCATCATGTCCACCTCATAGCCCCCCCTGTCGCAGCTGGGGCAAGGCCACTGAAGAACTTCTCATCAACTCCCTCAGCACAACCACTAACGCCAACACCACAGTGCGCAACCTCGACCAATGGATTTCCGACTGCACCGACACTCTGGCCCCCCTCAAGAAGACTTTTTACTAGGAAATACTCCCCAGCACTGCGAGGCGCCGGGGCTGACTTCGTGGCCGGGGCGGGGATCGGCGCTGCCTCTCGGAAGCAAGAAGCTGAGGGCGAGAAACTAAGTTTCGCGGTCTCGTTTAACCCCCCACCCGCCTCGAGGGCTCCGCAGACGGCGGCTCCAATGCTGGCCCTAGCGGGGATGACGAACAGGGAGTGCACATGAATAGAAAATAAACTGAAGGATACCGACCCTCTTGAAGTGATCCCTTTGTTCAGGGTGAGGACAACCTTCCCCGATCCTGGTGTATTTAAAGAACCCACATATACCACATATTACATCGAACCGTAATCTTGTCTGACTCAACCTTGTGGAGTGGTGGTGCTCTGACATCGAACGTAGCATGTGAAACTTTCATGCTACTAAGCAAATATCGGATAACGACAAGCACTGATAGGTACCAGCAAGAAAACGATGCAGTTTTAAGTCTCCTCCTAATTCATGTGATGTCCATCTAATTGGGACACCACTATTAGAATATACGTCCCCTTGGCTCAGTTGACTGTGTGACTCTGTACCCCATTTGGACAAGGTCCTGATGAAGGTGGTTCACAAATTGTGTTAGCCCACCGAAACGCGCGTCGATCTTGTGGGTCCAGACCTCTAAAATTGTTTAGCTGTGAAAACTAGTTATATCTGTTTGTTTTCCCATTTATCCGGATGAGTACATGTGTCTTGTATGAGTGTGAACGATTGTGTAGAGTGAATGCTTGGGGTACAAGTTTAGGTGTGTTGTGCAGGGGCTATTAAATGTATTTATTTTTTCATTCCATGTTTTATTTTTAACAAAAAGAAAAAAGAAATTAAAAATATTGATGTAGGTTTTGTTAATACATGTAAAATATTATGCTCAAAAATAATTTTGCTTTATAAAGGAATAAGATGCTATTAAGAACAATAAATCAATTTCAATAATCACATGCATTTTTGATATATTCTGTTTGGTTGTTTACCCAGAGTGGATTAATTCTTTTGGAAGAAATACAGGTCAAAGGGGAGTATTTCCTAGTAAAAATACATGGTTGCTTTTCCCCTCTTACTCCCAGACCTTATTGTTTGATAGAGGGGGTCCCTTGTTTTCACATATCCCCTCAAGAAGATACCAAGCAAGCAACACTTCACGAGTTCAGACGTACCTGCCAATGACTCGAGAAGAGATGGAAGAACAACAAAACCCCTGAAACCCACTCAACCTTCAAATCCACCATCAACGCACACCACCTCCTCCTCAAAGCTACAAAGATAACGGCCTTCCAAGACAGAATCAACGCCAAAGCACACAACTGCAAAGAACTCTCCATCATCGTTAAGGAGTTTGCCAGGCTCAACAGTGAGACCACAGACGTCGCACTCTCTGAAGACCAATGCAGCAAATTCAGCACCTTCTTCCACCACAATATCAGGCAGATCTATGACAGCTTAGACGCCCTAGACCTTGCCACTATACCCACCACCACCAGATGCAAACACGCCACACCCCAACAGACCGTGCTCAGCTGGACCCTGCTTACAACAGAGAGCACACTCAAGACCATGAAGGGCATCCACTTAGGAGTCCCGTCGGATTCTTGCCCGTACCACATTTTCCACAGAGCAGCCGCCACCATCGCCCCTTAGCTTTGCAGCACCATGAACTGCTCTATCAAAACCGCCACCTTCCCCAATGACACTCCGAGATCAACCACCTACTGAAGAAGCCATCCTCAGACCCGACAGACCTCAAGAACTTCAGACACATCTCCCTCCTCCCCTTCCCAGCCAAGGTCATCGAGAAGGCCATCAGCGCCCAAATCTCTGAGTTCATCGAAGTGAAACACATCATGGACACCTCCCAATCCGGCTTCCGAAGCAACCAAAGCACAAAGACCACACTCCTTGCCGCCATTGACGACATCCATTCCCTCCTAGATCAGGTTGAGACCGCAACACTCATCCTACTGGACTTCTGGGCCGCCATCGACACCGTCTCCCACCGCACCCGAATCACGAGACTCCACGACGTCAGCATCCGCGACATGGCACTGGACTGGATCCACTTCTTCCTCACTGGCTGGACTCAGCGTGTTAGAATACCCCTGTTCCTCTAAGAACCTACAGAGATCAGCTGCGGAGTGCCCCAGTGTTCGTCCTTGAGCCCCACCCTCTTCAACGTCTACATTGCCCTCCTCCCAGACATCATCAGAAGCCACGGACTTAACATTGTCTCCTACGCCAATGACACCAAGCTTATCCTGTCCCTCACCAACGAACCCACAACCGCCAGCACTAATTTCCACAGTGGAATGAAGGCTGTCGCCACCTGGATAAAAGACAGCTGCCTCAAGCTCAACTCAGACAAGATCTAAGTACTCATCCTGGGCCCCTCCCCTTCAGCATGGGATGGCTCCTGGTGGCAAGCCACTCTGGGACCCATCCCACAGCTACGGACCATGCATGCAGCCTTGGCATCATACTGGACTTGTCACTCACAATGAACCGCCAAATTAACGCAGTTTCCTCAGCCTACTTCTACACACTCTGCCTGCTTCAAAAGATCTTCAGATGGATCCCCACAGAATCCAGAAAGACTGTCACCCACGCACTCATCACTAGCAGACTCGACTACAGCAACACACTCTACACTGGTGTCACCCAGAAACAGCTCAAGAAACTACAGCAAGTTCAAAACACCGCTGACAGACTGATCCTCGACATCCCACAGCCACATCACGCAGCACCTCTGACAACTCCACTGGCTCCCAGTCAATAAGTGAATCACTTTCAAGCTTCTCACACATGACTACAAAGCGCTGTACAACATAGGACCAGCATACCTGAACCGCCGCCTCTCATTCGACGTACACACCAGATAGCTCCGTTTCACCCAACGTGCTCTAGCCTTTGACCCCAGGATCCACAAGTCCAGAACCGGAGGAAGTTCATTCTCCAACCTTGCCGCCAAGACCTGGAACACCCTGCCCCTCCACCTCAGGCAATCCATGTCGCTGACCGAATTCAAGAAGGACCTTAAGACCTGGCTCTTCTAATGATTCTGGACACCCAGAGGAACCAGCAGCCACCCCCAGCACCTTGAGACCCCTACTGGTGAGTAGTGGCACTTGATAAACCCATTATTGATTGATCGATTGATTGAGGTGGAGGTGGCAGCACTGTTTTATTTTGTGCAGTGCCATCTCCTCTCCGTGCTTGCAGCAGGCCCGGCAGTGGGTACCCCCTGCAGGAGCATCGGCTGTGTTGGGGCAGGGTGTGCAAGTATGTGGGGCGCACCAGCCATGTCCAGTGCACTATCCAGCAGCTGATGCACCGCTGGGCACATGTCTTAAACTGGGAACAGGAGCTGCTCAACCTGCTAGGCGTCGAGATTGCGGGGCTCGGTCAGTATTCATTATTTGTTGTGTTTGTGTTCTACAATGCTAACATTTGTTTCCGAATAGCACGCTGCTCACACGAAGAGGTAAGTTATGTTCAGTTTACATTAAGAATATTATTATATGATTCAGTTTGAGTTAGGTAGGTGCACGGTGCTACCTAATCATACTCGTCGGCGCTCACTTTGGCTGATTATTTAAGAAGCCATTGCAGACTTCTCTGTCCTCCTGTCAGCATAGTTAATTAGTGATATCAGTGAGTTAGTGTTCTCTGTGACCTTCTTTATATAGCTCGTACATTACCAAGCAATTTCACAGTGATGTGTAGTACTAGCATGCATCTATGCATTGCAAAAAGGGAGACTAAGTTGGTACATCATGGGGATTGAGAAATGAGAATAGACTCAAAGATTATTCATTGCAATGCATTAGTTCCAAATGTCATTTTTTTAAAGAAAATTCAGAATGGGGATTTTAGGATTAGTATGGCCAACTCAACAATAGTAGATACTAGTACTGTAGGCGATCTGGTACAATCTGCTACAGTGTTACTGAGCCTGCCATAATTATTTTGTGGAGATTAACTGTAAAACGAATCTATTTTTATATCTTCTTTATTTCTTACAACAGCATCCAAGGGAAAGAAGAGGGGCAGCGCACAGGTGGGTCAGAGAAGACCTGGGGAGGAGACACCGACCACCAGCTCCATTGCTGAGGGCTCTGCTCAGCCCAGTAAGTCCTCCTATCAATTAGTATTATTATTATTTCCTTAACTTTTGCCTCTGCCCACTATTTTATTACTTTTAATTATGCTTTGTATATTTTTTTATTCTGTCTTCTTTGTTTTCCATCTCCCTTATCTAGTCCTGTTATCCCTGCATTTTTTCTCATTTAATGTTTTTATTGTTTTTTAGCTGACTTTTTCCGGTCTGTGCTATTTTGTTGTTTTCTTCTGCTTTGTCGTTCCTGTTTCCCTCTCTTTCCTATATAGCTTGCGGTACTGTAAGACTAAGAACAGATTTTTGGTACTCTACTGTCCTACTGTGAAGAGGGTAGGCCCAAGTAAACTAGTATTTTTTTTTTTGTGTTGACATTTTTTATTAGCATTTCATAAATACAATACATAAGTGTCCGAGGACAATAAACAAAATAATATACCAGTAAATGTATAGAAGAGAGATGGATTATTTCAATAAGGCATATATATCATAATATCCGATAAAGTGATAAATGAACAAACAAATTCATTTTAGCACAAATTAAGTAGTACATTAATGGAAATATGAGCAAAATCGGAATCTGGATGTGAAAATGAACGTAAAATATCATAATAGTTATTCCATAAATTTTCAATAAGAAGGAATAAAGTATTAAATAGTTGAAGAATAAATTCTGAAAAATTGATACAATACGGAATAAAATTATTGAATTATTAAATTATCAAGTTATTCAGTTACTAAAATTGTGAATTACATTGTAGCACACATTAAGAATATAGGAAAAAAGATTAAATGTAAATAGAGTGGCAGTATGATAGTAGAATAATATAATCATTTATGATGTACATTGTCCCTTATGATATAATTGTGCGATTATACCATATAAGTTAAAGTCGCCATACTATCCCAACTATGGTATCTTTATCTACATCCGCATAACTGAAAGAGGAAATGAAATATAAATAATTTAGTTTGCTGGAGTATTCAGTATAGGATTGACACTATTGCTTCTTACAGAGATATCATTGGTTTGCAGAAAAGGGGTCCAAACTTGATTAAAAAGGTCTATTTGATCATTTAGATTATAAATAACTCTTTCATATGAGGCAGTTTGGATCATGGCTACCAACCAGGATTCTTGAGATGGTGAAGTCGGAGATTTCCATTGTCTTAATATACATATTTTAGCAGTAGCCAATGCAGTATGTAAGAGGCGGCATTGTGGTTTAGAAAAGGATTGGGAGTTTCGGAAGTCATGTAGAAGGATTGTGGTCGGTGTTAACGGTAAGCATATGGGTATAGTGTTATGCAAAGTCTGACCTATATAAGACCAATAGGATTGAACCACAGGGCAGGTGCAAAGAGTGTGAACAATGTCACAACCAGGAGCGTCACATCTCCAGCAATTAGAATGTGGAAGTAGTCCTGCTTTGTGGAGCTTTACCGGAGACCAATGCCAATCATGTAAAATTTTAAACAGGCAACATTTCAGCCTGGCTTCTCGGGCTCCTTTGTCTGAATTTTCCAACAAGTCTATCCACTCCTGATCTGCATAAGAAATCGATAAACGGGCTTGCCATTTGGTACGAAGATCATTTGATAAGGGATGTGAAAATAAGTGTGATGTAAATAGTTTGTATAAACCAGATGTAACTCGCTTGTGTTTCCCCCAAGTATATAGATATGATACTACTGGTGAGGTTTGCAGCAACCGTGAATGTGACCCTAGAATTTTATTAAGACAAGTGTTGAGTTGTGTATAATTCGCCTCTTGATGTAATAGAAGACCAAATTCATCCATCAATTGTGCAAAAGATTTGATATCACCATTGTGTAAAAGCTGATCCAAAGAAAGAATGCCTGCTGATTTCCAATGGGGCCAGGATATAGTTTTCCCTTTAATACGTATTCCTGTGTTGTTCCAGATTGGGGCTTTATCATGAATACGAGGGTTACAACCTAGCAAACGGTGTGTCCTCTGCCATGTTTTGCGCATTGCAACCAATAGCGGGTTATGGGGGTCAATGCGACTTGTACCTGTCCCGTAAAGGGCATTTAGACCCAGTTCTGTGGATAACAAATGTCTTTCTACAAGTACCCATTGTGGCGTGTTGAAATTTTCAGTTAGCATGTGCGTTGTTTGAGATAATTGTAATGCCAGAGTGTAGTGCTCAATGAATGGAAGACTCAAACCCCCATGAGAATGATGCGCTTTCAATTTATTCATAGCTCAACGAGTTTTCATAGATCCCCAAATAAAGGATTAAATCTTAGAGTCTATGAGGCGCAATGTGGATAAAGGAATGTGAAGAGGAAGCATTACAAGTGTGTAAATGAAACGTGAAAGTGTGACCATTTTGACAGCTTGAACTCTACCCCATAAAGATAATCCCAATATCTTCCATTTTTCAAAATCATGTTGCATCTGGGTAATTAAAGGGCCTAAATTATCTGCAACCATCCGTTCTGTACCTTTATTTACCAAAATACCCAGGTATTTTAACCGTGAGTGTTGCCAATGAAAAGGAAATCCTTGTATAGCTGCTTTTGTGGTTCCGTCTGATATGGGAAGGGCCTCACTCTTATCCCAGTTAATCAAGTAAACTAGTATTATAAATATTTACCATGTATGTTTGATAAGAAGGCTTTCTTTTTCGTGCTCATGCTCTAATAGTTAACAAAAGAATGGACATTGTCAGGGACCACCCCACAGCCCCCAATGTTGTGCTGTGCAATTCATCTATACAGTATACCATGCAGTTCCCAAGAAGGTGCAGCATTGGCTGGAAAGTATGAGGTCCCATTGCATTTGCCAAACAACACCATACGTCTTTCATTGACCATTATTATTCCACCCCTTCATTGTGCTTCAATGACTCAGAGTCATCATCATCATAGGTCATAGCTCTGCCCCTCCATTATGAAAACCTTTTGGTTGGGTTGACTACCTGGCTTTCTAACATTGTGAACCAACCAAATGCCCAGAGTGATATTTTTGATAGAAGATACTGCAGTGCTAACCGAACTGTAGTATTGCGGTTGTATTTTGTTTTATTAAAAAAAATTAAGGGGAGGCGTATCTGGCATCCAAAAAATATATAATGTTGTTTTCTAGCCACACAGAGTGCCACGCGCTCAAGTGCTGCTGCAGGATGAGAAGGAGATTCGGTTGGAGGGAGAGAAGCGGCGGCTGGGACGGGCGGTGGTAAGTCACATTGCTTGCTTATTGACAATTACTATTATACTCACTAGTTACAAGGGCATCGTCGTGACTTGTGATTGTGAACCCCCGACTTTACCAGCTGCAGCAGTGGTTGAATTATGGCCAAAACTATCTGCAACTTAGCAAATGCTCACATAATGTATGCTTAAAATGATGGCTATTTGCAAACGGGAAAGAGTGGAAGGTTAAAAGAAAGGATTGGTGAAATGGTTTATGACTGTAAGGAAAGGATGGGTGAGTGGGGGAAAGGATGCATGGGTGAGTATTTGGTAAATGGATAGATAGGTGAAAAGATGATTGAAAGAAAGGGTGGATGCTGAATGCATGGATTGGAAATTTTGGTGAAAGAGTGGATGAGAGAAAGTAAAGCTAAAATCATGGTGGCTATGGGTGAATGTAGTTGGAAGAATGAAAGGATGATTGAATAAATGCTTGGTTGAATAAACAAGGGAGCTCTCTGGAAAGAGGCATTCTGATCACCTACTTCACATACTTTGTTTTATGGTTATACAAGCTATGGTTCATAGTGGGGGTTATTTTAATTTTTATTCAAATCCCTTGACTCACTGTTTTTGTTAAAAGAGGCAGATATGTATCCCACCCATGATCATTCATCAACCCCCTCCCTTCCCATGGCATTTCGACACCCATGACCGAAGTGCAGTATGAGTCAATTCATGGCTGCAGTGTTAGCTGTGCAATGTACGTCTGCTTCAGTTAATGCAGCATTACAAAGTTTTCAATGCATTGCAAACTGAGCACACAATGTGCCAGATGTATGACCCTTCCATTTTGTGAGTCGCGACTCGCAAAATGGAATGCACAACAGTGTCTTAGACGCTGTTTGCGATTCCTAATGGGTTGCAAACAATTGGCCTCATTACTATTCATGAGGCAGGTCACAATTTGCGACACCATTGGGAATGGCCAGCACTCACAGGAATGGTGGCCTGCTGGGCTCACCAGACCACTATGTCTGTGACTGCTTTTTAAATAAAGTAGTTTTTTTTAATGCAGCATTTAAAAAAGAAAAATGAAACATTTCTGTTTCATTTTTAAAGAGTAACAGTCCTGCTCTAAAAAAATATCTTCGCTGCGACTCGCTATCAGGAAGGGGTATGCCAAGGGCGTCCCTTCCTAATATCGAGTCACAGGGGAATGTACGATTGTTTTGCGACCGCAATTGCAGTCGCAAAACTCTCACAGTTTACCACCTACTTCAAAAAGGTGATAAGCCACTCGCAAACGGGAAGGGGTCCCTAGGGGACCAGCAATATACTGCTACTGTGCCACCCACTACTTCATTTTAAACAAAAGTTTGCAGAGAGCATTGCTTACAATTTTTCTTTTTTCTTTTCTCAATATGGCTACTCCTGCTGGACCACCCATACTACCCAGAAGGCAAGAGATAGCGGTCCGTCTGCAGCAGCAGAGGCTGGACACTAGCCAGCTGGAATATCGCAGGGCTCCAGTGCAGCCGGTCACACACAGCCTCCAGCCTCCCAACCATTCTATCATCAGTGCCGCCCCCACCTGTTAGGGCGCCTGACTAGAACTGCTGCCACCCCCTCCTGCTCTGACTCTGAGAGGACATTTCTGCAGCCCATCCTGCAGGCGAATGAAGAGCCAGCTGGGCAGGAAAGAGTGGAGCCTGAACAGACCCAGACACAAATGGACAATGCCATCTTTTAGCCCCTTTTTAAATGTATTTATTTTAGTGGGATGGACTTGTTGTGGGTGGGTAGGGTGGGAAGGGAATTGGGACTGGGTTTTTTCTTTCTTGGACTTTTGCTTGGACATTGGTTGGCGATCGGTCAATTTGTTTGGGGATAGGGGTTGGCCTGTTGTGGGTGGAGAGTGTGGGCATTTTTGACAAAAAATAAAGAGAAAAATTGAATTTCTTCACGATTTATGCATTAAGTAGTTTATTTGTGTATTAATTTTACTTTGCCCTGCTGCCTTTATACTCAGTCTG
This sequence comes from Calotriton arnoldi, assembly GCA_963921515.1. Lineage (NCBI taxonomy): Eukaryota > Metazoa > Chordata > Amphibia > Caudata > Salamandridae > Calotriton > Calotriton arnoldi. The sequence goes on from CAWUFW010014201.1 coordinate 230,520, forward strand.
TTTTTTTTTTAAATCTACTTATAAAAGTGTATACCGGTTAGTTAATTATAGTTAGTTATATACCTCTGTAACTAATTTGACCATTAGGGTGATGCTGCCATGAGTCACGACTTATATTGCCTACAACAACCTAGATAAATGACTACTTATCTACAGTAGTAGTTAGTTGCTTACTTACTAACTTAACTTGTTCACTTTACTCCATAGTTCTTTTACATGGAAATAGATGAAGCAATAACAGGGAAGGTAACACAACTTCACAAGTGAAGTACAGCTGGCATCCAGGTAAGCTCCAACTGTAGCATTAATCGGAAGGATTATCCATTGCAGGCCACTAAATGAAAATAAAAACACTAAGTTAGTGGGTTATAAATTATGGCATTGCTTTACAAAGAAGTACTACTACATGACACAACTAAGAATAACTCATAGTGATAAAATGTCAAAAGATAGCATTAGCAGTAACTTCTTCTGAGCGATGGGGAGCTCACGAAATCCTTGAGTCATGAAAAGTGGACTCAAAGTCTGGAATGGAGAAGGTTCAGCGTTTACGCAACACAAGGCCTGAATGGTAATGCTGATGATCTTCAATATCTAAAATACGGACACTATTATGCGCCAGTGGGTAAATGGGGCCAGTGTGGTCTATTCCTTAGGCAATAAAAGATCCTGCAAGGAGTTGATGTCGCTTTCACCACATTCACCCCACCAAGTGTGTGATCCATTTAGGGTGTAAATTAAGTTGCACCTCAATAAATCACATAGCCTCGGGGAAGAGTGTAAGGGATTTGATGAACGGATTTGGTGACAGGTGTGACAAAGACAAATGCTACACAAGAACTATATTCATCAGGGTGATGACCAGCACATCAACTCCATCAATCTGTAGTGTATGGAAGCAAAGGAATGTGTATGACACAATACATTTAAATGCAGTGCAAATAGCCATTCTGCCCAGAGACTCAAGTTATCAGATATCTAAATGTTCTATCTTCTAGGTTGGAAAAAATCAAATTATGGAGGAGTGAACCCACCCAGGTCTAAAAATACGATTGTTAAATGAAAAATTATACTATATTGCTAAGGTAGGTGGTACATCTGCATTCTCCTTGGGAATGTCCATCACTCTTGGGTGCCTGTGTGGACTGGTCCTGTAGGTATGCAGGAGTGTTGAACTCAGCTTTTGCCTTTCGTTGGTGCAGGAGATGAGAAGGCCTGCGGATTGTAAAACAGAAACTGTATTGTAATGTAGAGTCAAGGAGAAGGACAGAAGGAAGGTAGCTTTGTGAGTATTGTACAAAGAAGACTCAGAGGCAAAGCAAAAAACAGACACACACAGCAGCTTTTCGCAAATCAACGCACCTCTCGCCATTCCACATAGCTAAGTACTAAGCCTCAGAGTCATGATTTCCCTTTGAAGTCAACAACATTTTTCTTGTAGCTGTTCAATAGGTAGTCCCTCCCTTAGTTTTTCCAACCTCCTCTTGACTATGAGTAACTTTGTCCCAGTCCCAACTCGAGCAAGATAGACATGTAGTGCACTGCTGTTGAAGATCAAGTAGAAAAACAGAATTGCAGTATTTTTGTATAGGTTTTTGTTTGTTAACTAAAGTGACTGATCTGGTCTCTGAAGAACCAGAAAACAGGAGTGGACCCTGCAATTTAATCTGGCTAAGTGTGAAAGGGCCAATCACCTCCAGGAAAAATGATCACCCATCATTAAGGCCCCAAACATTGGAAATCATCTCAATCAAATTTACAAATTACATTTAACACCCTCCTTCACTGTCTGCCACCACATGAATCATCAGTCATCACTCACAATCACTCAATAATATATAGGGCTCCCTTTTAGTTTTGGGTATGTATTTTTTCGACATTTCCATCTGTATTTAGCTATATTTATTTTTTGCTAATCTTGTCTGTAGTTTTCCAATTTTATTGTGTTTTCTGTATAAATGAAGCTGCAATGGGAATTTTTCCACATTTATTTGACTGATAAATGTATATTCGAATTTGAATGTCCAAAAGGTTTCAGCAGTATACAGTGCAAAAGCGTTATCTGAAAACACTTGCATTGTAGAACAGCATAAAAACTTTAGATCTGCACTGAATTAAGCTTAATTAGGAAATCTATTGTCTATTTTCATCTCCCCTACCTGTCAATCTGTACACCCACTGACCTAGCACTCATGATTGACAGTAGAATAAATCATCCAAAGATATATTTATTTGCAAAAAATGGAATACTGGGAGCCCTAATAATATATCACTCATTTGTGCAATAGTTACCTGTTCCAATCCAAGCATGGTGGTAGGTACATAATTGTATCTCCTCTTTGATGCAAGCAACAGAATGGAATTTGGCAGGCTTGTAAATCAAACAATCTTCTGGGGCAGCTGTTCTAAGTGATAAAAAAGAAGGATCATAGGAGTAGACCTTACAGGTTAGTTTTGCTAAGTAAGTTTGTAAAGGCCAATCACCTCCAGGAAAAATGATCACCCAATATTCAGGCCCCAAACATTGCAACTCAACTCAAACAAGTTTCCAAATTACAGTTGAACACCCTCCCTCATTGTCTGCCACCACATGAATCATCAAACATCACTCACAATCACTCACTCACCATTGCAATAGTTGTAGTTACCGCTTCCAATCCAAGCACAGGTTGGTTAGGTAGAAGGTCCACAATTGTATCTTTGATGCAGGCAACATTAGAATTTGGTATTAGCACTCTTTTAAATAAACGATATTCTGGGTTAGCCCTGCTAAGTGATGCAAAAAAGGATAGGTCTGCGAGGGAGTCAGGCATTGTCTCAAATGTCATGAAAGAATTGTGAAGGCTTCTTCACTGAACACTGGTCCAAATGTAACCCGGTAATATATGTGGGTCAAAAATGGTGGGGCAGCATAAATCTGACACATACATAATGTTCCAATGGCTACTTTTTTTGCAAAGAAAGTAGTTCTACAAGAAATAAGTAAATGGTTTAATGGTGGCACTGTTCTACTTAGTCCGAGAATTAGAGTTTGTCCTCAAACTCAGGTGGTTCACCCAGAAGTTGGTTAGTGAACACACTTGATCCTGACCAATCCTCCTCCTCCTCCTCCTGTGCTGTTTCAGGAACGATGACATTTCGTGGTATGAAATGCTGGTACATTTTGATCATAGTCAATCTCTCCACATTTTGAGGTGGGAGACTGGCCCTTCTCATTGTAACAACTGCACCAGCTGCACTGAACACACGCTCAACAGACACACTGGCAGTAGCATAAGCCAATAAGCCAGATACTTATTTTTCCAGCCTGCTGAGCTCTGGCCATTGGGGTGTCTTCCCATACCAATACATTAATGGGGTTTAATCCACATAGATCTCTTTTAGATCATCCAGATACTCCTAGAACATCCTCTGGATGGTCATTGGTGCTAACACTTGCTCAACCTGTTTTGCTATCGCCTCTGCACTGGACTTAAGCCCTGCCAATTGATACCAATTCAATGCAGAGGTTGGGTCCAGTCCTTCTATTGCTGTTGTTGCTGGTGTTCTGGTTGGTGGTGTTGTTGGCTGCTGTGAGACAAGACTGCCCTCTCTGGAAGATGATGGTGGCACCCCAGAACTGCAGGGTGGAGCTCTAAGTTCTAGCTGTTGTCCATACAGGTTGCCGGCTCCCTCAACAATCTACCTCTTGTATTTTGAAACATCCCATTCAGAAAAAAGGAATGAAAGTGGGAACAATGTATTTGTATCGTGGATCAAGTAGTGTGGCACAGATGTACTGTTTAGACAAGATGATGTTATCTTGCAGCCTTGAATTGGAATCCAATTGAAAGAATAAGCTCTCAAACAGGGCATGTGCTTCTGTGTTTTCATTCACACCTACATGGGCTAACCTTTCAGGCACGTTGTTTAGCTGGTCCTGTAGCAGATGCAACAATGGGATAGCTTGGCCCATCGTACTGTCCTCCTTGCTAAGTTCCTGTGTGAAAACCTCAAAAGGGAGTAGCATCTGTGACAGGCATTTTACTAGGCTCCATTTGTCTGCATCCATGCTCATAGCTTTCCCAATTGCATCTGTTTGCACTGCTCAGACATTGCAGCATGTAATAGCCTGAGTTCCAATGTGTTGGCACCTCCTGTATCAGGGTTTTAACTGCTACTCTATTAGCATGCTGAATAATCTGCAACTGCTTCTAGGCTTTAAAAGAATGGCTGAAATGAGTGCAGATTCTTCTGCAGGTGGTCAGTATGTTGCGGACTATTCTTTTTTGAGAAAGTCTTTCACTACCAGGTTGATGCAATGGGCCAAACACATGACCCTGAAATAGCCACCATCTGCCATGGCCTTGACTAGGTTACTACCATTGTCCATGGCAACATGTCCAATTCTGAGACCTTTGGGTCACAGCCATTCAGAGACCTTGCTGTTACATTTGTCCAAGATGTTTACAGCTGTAAGTGATTTCTCCATGGCGAACATGGCCACTGTTGCATACCGCCAAACATTCCTAAAACTTTCTTAAGGGCCAAGACCTGTTGATATATTTTACTTTACCCCCTCAAAAGAGATCAAGTGTGCAATGATTCACATGTAATCAGTCACCTGACAACTGGTCCACATGTCTGTTATCAGGTGGTTAGTGTGTATAACACTTTGCTGCAAAGCTTGTCCAACCAATTGCAGCACCTCGTGATGCAGCACTGGAACAGCAACTCTGGCAAAATAGGTCCAACTTGGAACCTTCCATTTAAGGCCGATGGCTGGCACAAATTCTAAGAATCCAACTCCTTCCACAAAAGAAAACAGGAGGAGTTCCAGCACTAACATTTTTGCCAGCTTCCCATCGTACAAACTAGCTGCTGGATGGTTGCGGTCGTAGGGCCTCTCCTGCCTAAATATGCCCATAATAGTAGCCTGTATGTTGTTTGGCTTTTCTGGGTTCACTGACGCAGGTGACTTTTGAGAAGTAGGCAGTGGTAAACTCAGTGCATGTCATGGTGGGGCAGTCATTGTATGCCATCAATCTCACTCTGAGCCTTCTTATGCCATTGTGAAGTCGCTGAGGTGGGTTATTCTGCTGGGGCACTGCTGGGGACAGTACTTCTTTGCATGAGGATGTCACTCTCTTCTTCCTCATCATCGACTCCCAACATGATTGGACTTGTAGATGATGTTTCCCTGCGCTCCTCACTTTCACCCCACACCAGATATACTCTTCTTAACAGAAACATGGCTAACCAATGACTCCGTGGCAATTCCTGTTACTCTATGCTCGCACAGAATAGACCCTGTGGCAGGGGAGGTGGTCTAGCAGTGATATTTAAATCGGCTTTTTCCTGCACTTTCTCACCCCACGATATCCCTGATTGTGAATGTGCACTGTTCAAAATTTGTATATCACATAATTTCACCCTCACTGGGGTTTTCATTTATCGCCCTCCAGGGCCGGCCAGGGCCTTTCAGGAAGCCCTGGCTCTCACTACATCTACCTTGGCCCTAGAGACAGCCAATTTTAGTATCATGGGCGATCTTAATTTATACCTGGAAGGCCTTGACTCCCAGGAGATCACTAACTTCCTGGGAGACATGGATGCCTGCCAACTAACTCAACTAGTAGAGGGCCCTCACATCTCGCAGGCCATCTACTGGATCCAGTATTTTCTAATATACGTTCCCTCAAAGTCCACGCCCCCCTCCCACTAGCTTGGACGGATCACTTTCTCATCCATATGCGCCTTGGTCTAGCCGGTGTTCCTCTGCAGATTCCTCATCTACTTTCTATGAAACGACCCTGGCACAAACTGGACGCCCCAAGCTTTGTGTCCAGTCTAAAATCATCCTGTCCCGCATGGCCCACAGACTTAGAGGAAGCGGACAGAGCCTTTAGGAGTTGGATTAACAACTCACTCGACCACTGTATCCCTAAGAAACTGACCTGCACCAAGCGCACGCAATCGCATGCCTGGTATAACGAGACCCTAATGTTGGAAAAAAACACTGTAAATCTCTGGAACGTAACTGGAGACGTACCTACGACCCCATAGCTAAAAAGATTTACAGGCTATTAAAGCCTACCACAAACTTGTTCAAAAGTCTAAAGCTGCATTCTACACCAATTTGATCACATCGAGTCCCAACCCCTCCAAAACCATTTTCTCTCTCATAAATGACATGACAAAACCCCCAGTAGGAACTAACAATATCATATCTACCAACCTGCATTGCGAATCTCTGGCACGCTACTTCATCAATAAAGTTGAGTGCATCTACAGGACACTCAAGGCCAGAAGGGCTGCCCCCAAACCTTGGCCGTCAAACTGCTCATCCAATCTCCCCTACTCTCTACAAGACTTACCATCTATGTCCTGTAAAGACCTGGAAACTCTGTCAGCAAAGGTGAAATCAGGCTACCCTGATGATCCAGTAAAACCAGACACCTTCAGGAAATTCCAAGACTGCATTATGACGGAGGGTAGGGAACTGATCAATAGATCGCTCCAGTCGTCAGTAATTCCCAAATCTTGGAAACATGCCAAGGTTGTCCCTTTACTGAAAAAGCCATCACTGGATGCATCTCTCCCGGAGAATTTCCGGCCAATCTCCCTACTTCCTTACTTGGCCAAGGTCATGGAATCTCATGTTAACATCATCCTGACCATGTATTTGGAAGTTAATGAGATTCTGGACAGGTCACAAAACGGGTTCTGGCCTAAGCATAGTACGGAATCCGCCTTGTTGGCAGTTACAGAGCAGCTGAGGGCATCGCTTGACGAGGGCAACACCTCGGTACTGGTCCTACTCGATCTGAGTGCGGCCTTTGACACGGTCTCCCATGAGATTCTGCTCCAACGACTCAGGGAGATCGGGGTCAGCGGCATGGCCTGGGCCTGGCTTGCGTCTTTTCTATCCGATCGCTCTTTCCAGATCCACGCCCCCCCTTACCAGTCCAGTACTTACCCCCTCAGCAGTGGTGTCCCCCAAAGCTCTGCTCTGAGCCCCACGTTGTTTAACGTGTACGTCCGCCCTTTAGCCCTCCTGGCCAAAGCCCGGAAAATTAACATGATATCATACGCGGACAACACGCAACTGTTATTCACTTTCTCCAATAACCTAGCCCAAGACCAACTGAAATTCCGTGATGATGTCTTGGCCATCTCAGATTGGATGGCGGAAAATTACCTCCAACTTAATTCCTCAAAAACGAAGGTGCTTTTGGTTGGCCGGGACCCCCATAAATGGGACTACCAGTGGTGGCCCGCTGCACTGGGCACTCCACCCCAGCCGAAAAGCGCAGTCAAGAACCTAGGGGTCCTGATGGATAACTCCCTCTCCTTCGAGCTTCACGCCAAAAAAGTGGCAGGTACATGCTTCGGCCACCTACGGGGGCTGAAACCCATTTTGGGGTTTTTTGACGCTCCCACCCGACAAGTGATCAACCAATTGGTGGTTCTGTCACGTCTTGACTACTGTAACGGACTACTACTGGGCGCAAATAAAACGGTTATGAAGAGACTTCAAAGGGCACAGAATGCGGCTGCCCGCACTCTTTTCGCCCTCCTTAAGCATTGTCATACCTCCCATCTCCTGTAGCACCTACACTGGCTGCCGATTGAACAGAGAATTCAGTTCAAAACTCTCTGTACCACCCACAGGATCCTACACGGCCAGGGCCCCCAGATATTGCAGGGGCTCTGCACACTATACGTCCCAACGTGAGCACTGCGCTCCGCAGATCTGCATCTGGCATGCACTCCTAGGGCGCGCAGGAGCAGAGCGGGGGGGCGCTCGTTTAGGTTCCTGGCCCCAGCCCCCAGCCCTATGGAACTCTATTCCAATCATGGCGCGCAGCACAAAAAGATCATTGGGCATTTAGAAAACAGATTAAAACCTGGCTGTTTTCATCCATCTAGCGTGCGTTGCCCACATTCTGCAAACTCTGCGAGTGGAGTTTATGGCCCAGGCCTACTATTAACACATTTAATGGATCTGAAAGAAATTTGGCACCAATTTAACATTTTTAATTTCTATTGTGTATCAAGTTTCAGGTAGAGCCAAGAAAGGGGAACAAAAAATGTTTCTTCTGCCAATAATTTTGCACATTTGAATGAATCTGCATGTTGTTCGGAAGTTAAACCCAGTAAATAAATCTCAGGTTTCAGGGCAGAGGTTAGGAGGTCAAACTGGGTGGACAAAAAAAGCTAATTTTCTAATACCTTTGGCACAGTTTCATGGATCTGTAAGAATCTTGATAAACACTTAAAAAGGTTGAGCATACTCTAGATTTTTGGGTGTCACAAAAATCTGTAGGAGGGCACAGGTAAGGGAAGATGGGTCGAAAAGGTTTTCATTTGCCAGTAACTTGGATGTTGTTTCATGAATCTGGATGCATTTAAGCAGGCTGTTAGAATTTAAGGCCATTGTAAGGATCTCAGGTTTGAACAAGGTCTAACACCTGGCCCAAAATTAAAGAGGGCATGGGGGTTTGAATAAATCTCCATGCAGTGGAAGGGTGGCCACGGGGCCTAGACAATAGCCGGGCCATGTGGACAATCCACTGGGCCTTACCGTGGGTGTAAGACCCCCAAAGGGCATGGTGTTTGGCAGCTGAGAAAAATAGCTCCCTCCTCTTATTAAGCGTGTATTTTGTTTGTATTTGGGTTCGAGACGTGACGTTGAACCTGGACTCAAGGAAAGCTTGTGTACAATCCGTTCTGATAAGTGTCTTTTCATCCTTTACAGCCCAATGGATAATGTTTTTGTATTCATTTCTTGACAACTACTGCACCATTCTTCCATTCTATGACATCACACACTGGCTGAGCAGCAGGGAACAGAGAATCTACGGAGAGAACGCATTACAACCAACAGCAGGTTATAACATTTCCTTCTACTCATTTCCCCAGTTCTTAATAGCAACCCATGGACTGGAGCCCCAGCTCCAGGGCAGGAGCATGGAGGAGGAGCAAATCTATAGAAAAGGGAAGTGCATTCATTACAAAGAAGCAAGAATAGAGATTAACAGCTGTAAGAGAGCAAGGATTGAGAAAAGGAAGATTTTGGAGTGGAAATGAGATTGACAGGAATAGCTGAGACAGAAGAGTGTGATAAATGGAAATAGAACATGAGGAACGAGAGAATGAGAAAGTAAGGTGTTTCAAATTAAGGGATTGAGATGGAGGTTATGATTGAAAGGTAGGTTATGTGAGCGGGGAACCCAGTATGTGAGTGTAAAAAAGCAGGAGTTAGTTAAAGGGCTAGAAGTCACAGTGTGTGGGAGAAAGTGAGAAAACAAACATGAGCGAAAATTGGCACGAGAAACAATCAGTGGGAAACAGTTAGCAAGATTAAAAGAGTAAAAGAAAGAAACGAAGAAAGAGAATGGGGAGAGACTGGTGGCAAGTGGGAGTAAGCGAGAGTTGGGAGGGCGTCGGGAGAAAGAACTTGAGGGGAGCAGGAGAAAAGCAGTGGAAGACAGGGGGAAACAAAGAAAAAAAGATGCAGAGGGTGATAGGAAGGAAGAGGGAAATGAAGGGAGACAGTGTGAGAAAAAGGAACCAGAGAGTGGTGTGGGAGAAAGCATGTAAGAAAGGATGAATATAGCCAGACAGAGCAAGATCTTATAAAAGATAACAGTCAGAGAGTGAGAAATAGAAACTGAGAGGCAGGCCTAGATGAGCAGCAGGAGGCTGAGAGAGGAAGGGTGGAGAGTGTGAGGGAAATATACTCAGTAAGAGAGAAGGAGGCAGAAGGAGACAAGATAAAAGAGTCCATTCGTTTTCTCATTCAAACTATGCTTGGGGGAGAGAACCCAAACGTCCTCCTTGCCGAAGTAATGCATGCTCACTCTCTGCTATTCTGGTCAACTATTTATGTCCCACCAGCTTCAGAGATCACCAGCCCTTTAGCTGTTGGAAGATGTATTTCAAGCAAGATAACATAATGATGTAAGATGTCTTGTGGGGAAAGGACAGGAGTAATTGTGTCAGTTTAAAAAGGCTCCAGATGGATGTAGGAAGAGACAGCACTGGGCTGCAAAAGCAAATAAAAGACAATAAAGCAACATCGCTCAGACAATAAATGGCTCAGACCTGATACAGAATAGAAACTTATGTGGATTTAAATGGAGTGTGCTCCTACCAACCCCTTCCTTATTGCTTCAACATTAGTTACAAACTACCAGGAGGGGTTATTAGAGGCACTGCCTACTAGTAAGGCTACACAAGGGATGGCAAAACGCCCAAAAACATGTCTCCATATTATCTTTTTTTTTTTTTTTTTTTTTAAAGTCTTTATTGTAGACATCCAACACATACAATCCTTTATACACCAGGTTTATCCAAACAATATTTCCAAAACATATGTGGAAGATGTCTAATATATATCTTAATACCCAGCACCCCCTATCCTACCCCTACCTCCCCCACCCAAACCCAAATGGAGCCCATGGCGGTAACATAACATAAATTGAGCTATAACACAACCATAATGTACATTTCTTGGTAAAACCCTTAATATAGTTACAACCTAAATAATACCAACAGTCTAAACATCCTATGCTAATCCCTTAACTTATATCAACACAAATCAGATCAAATCCTGACCTCATTCGTCCAATTCGTTATTGGAAGCCAAATTGCAAGCCCCCTCCTTTTAGCATTAAGCCCCCTTCGTTTATACACCTCTTTCTCCCACCGATATGTGGCCAGAAATTTCCCCAGCCAGCAATAAACTGAGGGGGTCCTTGTCCAGCCACCCGCTGGCCAAGGAAAGCCTAAACACTGCCATAGCTATAAATAACAGAGCTCTATTTGGTTCCGGCATGGCTTGATTACTGACCCCCAACATAATTACCTGCGGTGAAAGTTCCACCTCAAACCCCAGCATACCTCTTAGGTATTTGCCCACCTCAGTGATTAAAGGTACAAGTCGAGGGCAAGTTGCAAACATGTGTACACTATCAGCAGCATAACAGTGACATCGAGAGCAAAAAGAACCACGCGAGCCTCCCCATTTTGCTATGCGGGCTGGAGTAATGTACAAATTAAGCCAAGTTTTGAAACACTGCACTTGTAGGTTTGCCGAGAAGCATGCCGTTTGACTTAACAAAAGAGAGTCCTCACATACCTCTATCCCTGCTTGCAACAGATTCTTCCAGCGATTAGTATGTTTAATAAAGTCATCACTCATTAAATTACTAAGCATTTTGCAGAGGGAGAAAGTGTTAAAGATGTCCCTAATATTGCTTCAAGTAAGGGGATTTTCTGACAACTGGATATTTTTTAGAAACAAAATCCCTAATTTGTAAATATTTAAAAAATACTTATTACCTAACCCGAATTTGCTCTTGATTGCATCAAAAGAAAGGATATTATCATCCTCCATCAGATCTCCAATAAACCTTACTCCTTTATTCATCCAAACTTTCATATAGCCATCTAGTAGAATTTCGGGTAGTAGGTTATTGTCTGCCAGAGGAGAGTATCTATGTATCCTACCTAGTTTAAGTTTCTTCCTGATGGACGTCCATACTTTAAATGATCCCAGTAAAACCTTAAATTTTACTCTTTTAAAATAAGCAAAATCAATATATCGAAGAAGGCAGCCAGCTGAATCCGATCCCAAGAGTAACCTATATATAGAAGGGCTGGATGTTTCCTCTATTGATGTTGGTTCTTTCCCCAATATTGGTGCCATTCGCTGCAAAGCTGCTGCCCAATAATAAACCTGGAGATTAGGTACCGCCCAGCCACCCCGATTTCTAGGTAGGGACATATATCTCAGCGCTCTGCGGGGGCGGTTCCCGGCCCACAAAAACTTGGAAATTACTTGATCAAATGCCGAAAACCAGCTCTTGTTTATTTCCGTTGGAATAGCTCTAAAAAAATAGAGAAGTTTTGGTAAAAATAACATCTTGATGACATTGCATCTCCCTAAAAGAGTGAGATGCAAATTATTCATTCTATTAAAATCTGTTCTAGTCTTGTGTAGCAGAGGTTCTAGATTAATCTGTACGATTTTATCGACATTGGCAGAGATCTCAACCCCCAGATATCTAGTATTTTCCACTACCCGTGTATCAAACATAGCCACATTTGAGTTTTTAACAATCATGGTCTTATCCTCATTAAGATGATACCCCGAAATTTGACCAAAATCTTTTGAGGCTCTTTCAACCTCTCTAATAGCTTCTGATGAATTGGCTGTGATTATTGCGATGTCATCTGCATATGCAAGAATCTTAGTATCCCCTCCCATCGAAGGGATGGCTGAAATCCTATCGTTCCCCACAATTTTCCTGATTAAGGGATCTATATATAGGGCAAATAATAGCGGGGAACAGGGACACCCCTGCCGCGTACCTCTTGTTATTTTGATTGGCTCCGATGTGTACCCCATCATTGCAATTCTAGCCCGGGGTCCTGATATAAACATTTAATTGCTCCAATAAAATCCTTCCCCAAGCCGTATTTCCCCATAACTGCCCATAAGAAGGGCCAGGAGACCCTATCAAATGCTTTCTCCGCATCAAGTAATATTACAGCCATAGGGTCTCCTGACACCTTCGTATAATCAAACAGCGTAATTATACGTTGAATATGATCAGTCGTGCCCCTACCTGGAACGAATCCGTGTTGAAACGGGGAAACTAATCTTTTAATGACCGCTGCCAATCTGGTTGCTAAAATTTTAGAAAAGATTTTCACATCGCTGTTAACCAGCGTGATTGGCCTATATGAACCCAATTCTGAGGGGGGTTTACCTTTTTTAGGAAAGACTATTATATTAGCTGTCTTCCAGGAATCGGGAATCAGCAGTTCTACTTGTGCTCTATGAAAAACTTCCAGCATAAGAGCCACAAGCTGTGTCTTAAATTTTTATAAAATTCTCCTGGGATCAAATCCGTGCCTGCAGCTTTGCCTGAAGGAGTAGAATCTATTGCTGCTCTGAGTTCATCTAATGTTATTAATGCACTAAGGCTGTTTTTCTCCTCACAGGATACTTGATCAGGTAATAGCCCTTCTAAGTAATCCTCAATATCAACATCTTTGTTTTGAATATCCTCGGTATACAAGTTTTGATAGAATTTTTGAAATGCCATGAGAACTGCATCAGGGCTATTTACCATACCTATGTCTGGATCCCTGATTTCGCTAATTCTAGACTCTACCGTTTTTTCCCTTGTACGTACAGCAAGTACATGGCCCACTCTCTCATTGTTCTCATATACCCTGCTCCCCCATGCCGTATATTTCCCAGCTGCTTTTTTGGTGGAGATCTCGGAGATTGCAGACCTAGTAATTATAATTTTTGATTGAGCCGTCCCCGCATCTCCCCCTTCGGCCAGAACCCTTACTAGATCGGCCTCCTCTTTACTCAAATCCTCATACAGGGTATGTACCAAGATATTATCCTTCTTCTGTGATTCCCATCCATATTTCGATGTTTCCCCTCTAATCCCAGCCTTCAAAGCATCCCAAACTATACCTACGTCTGTACTCCCTAAGTTCTCTGCTATAAACCTAGGGATCCATTCATTAAGGTGTTGTTGATACCCCTCCTCGCTTAATAAGGCCCTGTTAAATGTCCATCGTGTCTGTTGGGATTCTAATCTGATATCAATTTCTATTACCAGGGGGTTATGATCAGACATAACTTTTGGAAATTTACTAATCTTACAGCCTAATAGCATCTCCTGGGATACAAAGAAATAATCTAATCTCGCATGCACTTGATGTGGTGCGGAGAAAAAAGTGAAGCCAGGGTCATCCTCCGTCTGTTCTGCCCATACATCCGCTAACCCATGCAGTGACCTTAATTGCATCAGGGATTTAAAAACCTTTGGTTTACAACCATGGTACATCACCCCTCTATTCCTAGATACCTGACAGCTCATATTAATGTTCATATCCCCACATATAATCAAAGGTAAAGGCCAACCCACTAATTCAACATTTAGCCATTCGAACAAAGCCGGGTCATCCAAAACGGAACCATAAATTGAGCAAAGGGTAAATATCTTATGGTCCAAACAGCATTGTGTTATTACCCATCTCCCCAATTTATCAGCAGAAGAGCGCGGGAAACGACCCAACCCTTTCTTTGCCAAAATTGCCACCCCTCTTGTCTTTGTAGTTTGTGTTGTGGAAGCTACAATTTGATAGCCCACCATCCCCAGTGCCCCCTTGTTACAAGCTTCCACATGAGTCTCTTGAAGACAAATAATGTCTGCCTTTAGGAATTGAACCTCCAAGCTGATTCTCCTTCTTTTAACAGGATTATTCAACCCGCATATATTAATAGAGGCTATTCTTAACTTCCTAATTGAAAAAAATAAGATAGTTCCAAACCAGATAAAGATGCAATTAGTGAGATAACCGTCTCCAACTCATACCAGTGCCCATAGAAAAACCCGCCCAAGATACCACCCCTCACCCACAGGCTCCAACCCATCCCCCCTCCCCACCCTGATCAAAAAGGCAAAAAGGTCCAAGGACCCTTGTGATGCCTCCTGCATGATGTGTGCCCCTAGCCGCCTCCTACAATAAAAACAAAATCATTAAAGAGAGAGAAAAAGGACAGAGCACCCAATTACCCCACTCTAGAGTCAAGTCTTATTTTTCGTAAGTTCTTGCAGAAACTCCTGTGCCTGGATCTCAGAAGAAAAAACTCTAATCGCCCCCTTGCAAATGACTTTGAGCCTGGCAGGATTCATAAGATAGACTTCGCAGCCCAGTTTCTGGAATGGGGAGATCAGCAGACGCAATCTCCAGCGCCTCTCTACCGTAGCATGACAAAAGTCAGGCCGAACAAAGAAGGAGTGCCCCGCAACTATCTTCCTAGCATCAGGTCTCGCTTTTTCAAATATAGATTGTCGAAGGAGGAAATTACCGAAAAAAATAAGAATGGCTCGTGGTTTGTCATCTTGCCCTGGCTTTTTCTAAGCATCAAGGGAAATCGATGCACCCGCTGTATTTCAGACTCCCAGTTCCAATGACCAAGGTCAGGAAATGCCTCCTTGAATAGCGTCAATACAAACCCCGGATGTCATCGCCTTCTGCTTTCTCTGCAATCCCAAGTAAACGGAGGTTGTTACGGCGTTGTCTATTTTCAAAATCTTCCAGCTTCCAAAAAACATCAGACATCTTACTATCATTAGATTCAGTTAATCGGGTGGAGGTTTCAACGTCGCCCTCCAGTTGCACAACGCGTTCTTCCAAAGCTGTGGTGCGTACTGAAGTCTCGGTACAGGCTTTGCTAATTTTACGCACAGCACCCTGTAATTTTCTAGTGGCTAAATGAGCCCTTTTATGTTCAAGAGATGCCTCAATCTGCATCTGCTTCAATGTTGAATATATCAGATCCATTGTCGGTTGTTGAGTTTGTAGTTCCATTATACCATGATCTTTAGTCGTACCCTCTGGGGCTCCAAGCTCATCCTCTAGACTCCTCCCAAACTGAGTGGCAGAGTAGTCCCACTTTAGCTGGCTAGACTGACTGCAGTCGGACGTAAGCCCCCTGTCTTTATCTGACTCCTTTATACTCTTTTTCTTTTTGCGCACAGGTATGCGTTTTTGAGTGGCAGGGTTGGTGAGGGGGTGCCGCTGTCCCCCTCTGAGAAATCTTCATCAGAACCACCCTTGCTGCTGAAGTTGGATAAATCCGAATCATCAGTCAATGAATAAAACTTTTCCCCATTATCCGGGATCTTTAGATGTTTGCCGGCTGCTTGGATGGTAGCCTCCGGTTGCTCCTTATGGACAGTAATGTTAATTGCGTCACATACTTCTTTGAAAATAACATCCTGAGAACCAGAATTCTCGGGTTGCCCCTCTTTCCCAGAAGTAGTTTGTACTAACATTTCAGAGTGCCCCCAGATATAGAAGCAGGGCCTGCAATACTCACAGTTAATTCAGGGAGATCTCTATTAAATTGCTATCATTTTGCATGTCCTCGCTTGGTACCAAACTCTTTGGACTGTCTGCATGAGTTTTACCTTTAAATACTTTCTTTTCGCCGGATAAATAAGGGGCTCCCCTTCCGGCAAACATCCCAGGGACAGTTGGTTGCTTTGGTCTAGTAACCATAGCGCCAAGACGCTCACCACAGTGCTTCCCACTAAGAGTTTCCTTGGACAGCCCTTCTTTGTCCAAATCTGCTTGTAAATTGACTCTCTGACTCAGGCTCTGGTTCAGCCCCTTTCCATCCGCTGCTGCACGCCGATTCACTGATACAGGCTTTTGAACGAGGGACAGGCAAGATGGCGGCTGTGTGAGAGCTGTGTGGAGCCGCTTTCCCTACCTCGGCGATTCAGCTATGGAATGAGAGAAAAATGTATATGTTGATGTAACTCGGCATTATTCATTGGCAAAGCAACTCAGCACGTGCCTGGCAGGGGCTTCAGCTGTAAATCTGGTCGTGGAGTACAAGCTGATGAGGCTTTTGTCGGCGATCGGTGTACTGACGGCTCGAGCGTCGAGGTTTCTACTTGCAGTGGTACTGGCAGCATCCGGCGCTCGTCAAGCGGCATTGGGGAGGCCCGGGACAACTCGCCGATACATTGTATCACGAGGATTGTATCTGCCCCCGGCGTGGATAAGCGATATTCTGTGGCAGTAGAGAAGAGGCTGACAGGATCCGCTGCTATGCCGCCAAAGATCAAAGGGTTGACGCGAGATGGCAGCGCGACTGGAGGAGTCAAGCCTGTATCGGTGAATCGGCGTGCAGCAGCGGATGCAAAGGGGCTGAACCAGAGCCTGAGTCAGAGAGTCTCCATATTATCTTTTACCATAAAAGCCCATATGGAGACATTTTTTGTGGAAGTCCAAAACGCGCATTTGGGGAAATCACAAAAACCAGTTTGAATGTGGGAACGATTGAGGAATACTCGGACGGAGAATTGGTGATTGAACCAGAGCCATCTGAGGTTTTGTTTTTTATTGAGTTATTGAGTTATTTAACAGATTCATATGGCTGACCAGTGCCCCTGGCGGGCATTAGGGTGCTTTACATGGAATTACAAAACAGCAGACATGGGAACTGGAATTACATTATAGGAGGATGTAGAGATCAGGGAGAGAAAAGGTAAGTCTTAGTTCACATGGAGAGGGAAAAGTTTATATTTTTTGTGCATATGAGAAGAGCGGATTTACTTCTGATGTGTAGGAGTAAACATTTCGAAAGACTTTACTGTGGGTGAGAGTGACGGTGAGAAGCCTACATTTGCCAGGACATTTAAAAGTGAGGGGAGAAATGGATTCTGTGGTTGCATGCGATGAGGAGGAATTCTATTGTGTGTTGGTTGAGGCTAAAGACGTTTTCACGAGTGGAGTTTTCAAGATGTAAGCAGAGAGTGTGGATGGTTCAGGTAGAATGCATGTTTAAGTAGACCTCTGTTGCATTTTTGTATTGGTTGAGCGGAGTTTCCTGATTCTCCAAAGGTCATAGCCAGAGCCTCCATGTAGAGAGCGATCAGCGCTTGTGACAGAATCTAGCCTTGAGGAACGCCACAGATCTTTGCAGTTTTTCTGAGATCAAACTCTCCATGTTTACCACTTCCCCGCATAGAGAGACAGGAGGATAACAAGCTCAGGATGTGGTAATGTGTTCTGAAGTTGTCTGGCTTTGGCAATGATAGGTGAATGATGATGTGGTGTTAGTGAGGCGGTAGTGACATGATGGTGACTGTTAGGGGCATATTATCAAGCCCCTATCGCCACCACAACGTCACTTTTTGTGACGTTGTGGTGGCGATAGGGTCAGCTCCCTATTATCAAGGCAGCGTTAAGCCACTTAACGTGGCTTAAAGCCACGTTAATTGGCTTAACGCTGCCTTGATAATAGTGCCCCTTTCACGCTAAATTTAGCGTAAAAGGGGCGTGCAGTGGGTGTTACGGTGGGCGTTCCACCGCTACACACATTCACTTCGACGCTGCCACCTATTATCAACAGAGGCGATAATAGGTGGCAGCGCCGAACTTAAGACCAGGAAAATCCTGGTCTTAAGGTGGCGATACGAGGAGAAATGCTTCATTTCTCCTCGTATTTTGCTTTTTCCATGTGTGCTGCCTTGTGCAGCACACATGGAAAAAGCAAAATGCCAAGGTTTGCTTATGTACAGGAAGGTGTCCCTTCCTGTACATAAACAAACCTTTTTTTAAAATGCCATTTTGTAACTTACATGTGTGCTGCATGAAGCAGCACACATATGGTGCAGCCTGGCGCTTCCAAAGTGGCCATGAGAGGCGTTAAGCCAGGGAGGCTCACGCCTCTCATCGCCACTTCCTTGCTAATATGCCCCTTAGTGCAATAGTAGGATTGACCTGTAGGACTGTGGTGTTTTAGCACAGTGGTGGTAGTGTGTGATGCTGTGAGGTAGGTGTACACTGATGGGGTTGGAAATCATGGTGACAATCGTAGCGCAGTGGTGATGGGTGGTGATGGGTGGTTGTGAAGTGCTGGTGGTTGGCATTGTGTACTGACAGAAGAACAGTGCTGGTGGTGGAAGTGCAGTGAAGTGGGGGTGGATGCAGTAGTGTACTGTGGTGGTGGGTGGTTGTGAAGTGCTAGTGGTTGGTATTGTGTACTGACAGAAGAACAGAGCTGGAAGTGCAGTGAAGTGGGGGTGGATGCAGTAGTGTACTGTGGTGGTGGGTGGTTGTGAAGTGCTGGTGGTTGGTATTGTGTACTGACAAAAGAACAGTGCTGGTGGTGGAAGTGCAGTGAAGTGGGGGTGGATGCAGTAGTGTACTATGGTGGTGGGTGGTTGTGAAGTGCTGGTGGTTGGTATTGTGTACTGACAGAAGAACAGTGCTGGTGGTGGAAGTGCAGTGAAGTGGGGGTGGATGCAGTAGTGTACTGTGGTGGTAATGTTTTTTGGGTTTTTAATTGAAGGATTAGGTTCGCACCTCAGAGTGGAGTGGTGACACACTGGTGTGCTGTGCAGTGATGTGAAGAATGCAGTGATGCATTATGGGTAGAGTTGTGCCGTAAAGGGTAGGGTGGTGCTGTCAGGGTGGTGGGCATCATGCCCCAGGCCCTGCACATTCCAGTGCCACACTCTGCTTCAGCTAAAGTTATTTTTAGATTCTTAAATGAAAGCAAGCCTACCATCTTCTTTAATTAAAATACTGTTTACCTGACCACAACGTTAAGTGGCGCCAGATGCCATATTTTTCTCTGGGTTTCTACTTTTTTTTAATACCTAGAAAGAGGTGCTCTGGCACCTGGCAGAAAAGGAACCAGTGCCCAGGGGACTCACATTGCAGTTTTGCCCAAGGCCTCGCAAAAACACCTGACAAGCCTGGTGCTTGGGTGCTACCAAGTATGTGGTAGTAATGTAAAATATCTAATAATAAGTGTTTCTACAAATCCCCATAAGAAGCTTCTGTCCAAGGACACAAACGGAGCAGGTTACAAAAGATATATTTTCATTAGATATTTTATGTTTCTACCAAACAAGTGAGTCTGCATTTTCCCATAAATTACTACTGTCCAAGGACACAAAGAATGAAACAAACACGCAAAAGTGTGATCTTAAAAGTACCCCTATTCTGTTAGCCAACAAGGGTACTCAGTCACTTCCACCCAGGAAGTGCCTGCATTTGTTGACTTAATTGGCAAAATGAAATCTTCCCATGCTGGTGGCCCTGAATCCATTTTGGCTACAATATTTAAGGACAGTGTAGTAATCGCGGCAAGAAGAAGACAGGACTCCAAGTAATTAGAGATGAGGGTTGCAGTTTATTCTCTGATGAAGATCCCATCCACAGCCCAGCCTGGTCCTTTACAAACTGTCACTATTCATACTAATACATGCCAAACCCTTTGATGACATATAAAGGTTCTGATGACCATATTCTATTACAGGTGATCCAGCGCGACTAATATAAATTCTTCTCCTTTGGACATAACCTCCAGGTAAGGATCACTCACAAACAACTATACCATATGACGGTGGGGCCCATAACACCGCATAACGATACACTCCCTCAATCGTTCCCTGGGTCACATCCACTTTTACCAAAGAGAAGAACTAAATTGCTGGAGGAACGGGATACCTTATTAAAATTAAACAGGATATTTTCTTAAACATCATACATAATCAGTTTTAATCCTGTCGGTTCTAAGACATCAAAGTATTCCGCTCTTTGGTCGATGGACCAACTAGTAGAATAAGTTGATGGTGATTAAGACCAGCTCAATCACATTCAAAACCTATTAAAACATTACACTTATTATTGAGCTAAAGAACCACAGACTCGTAGTTTAATTATAATAAAGTTTATCTACTTTCTTTAAATGCATGAATAAGATTCAAATTTATTAATCGTTTTAATACATTTCAATATCATTATAAGAAATAAGCTTTTAGGAAAAATGTTATGCATACCCCTTTTAGATGAAGAATAAAAGTTCACCAAAGCAGATAAATTGTAGATCACAGCATGGAATTCCCAAAACTGACTGTCTGTCCCGCTAAACAGACCTCCTCGACGGACCTCCTATACAGGTTTCCCGCATCGGTCTCGTTCCTTTCCCAGTCAAGTTTTAAGTTTAAAATGAATAATTCTATTAAGAAAAATGGCCTATAGAAAATAGCAGCAGTTTCTTCAGCATCAACGTTCAGTGCTCAAAAATTATGCATGAATAGCGCTCCTCCTACTTAAGAGTAGGTCCTCTTATACCCTACTACTAGCTTACTAAACATAAAGTTGCAATCTTTGGGGGCGAGAATCACGCTAATTGGTCCATTGGAGGGGTGGCAAGAATCACCTCATTGCCCTCCTTGTTCAACCGGTTCTGAAATTGTTTATGATTTCATCCTTTCACACGACCTTTGGGTAATAGCAGTCCGATTGACAGTTCATTTATTGTATCTCTTTTTCTCTACTCATTTTAAACAGTCCATTGTTAATTCACTGATGCTCATCCCCTGTTCTCACGGATTCACGCTGAGTCTTTCTTGGCATTCACCTCGTGTCAGGTCAGCCTGACCTTGACACTTCTCACTCTGGGCTCGACTTGTACCCACGTGATATGTTTCTGCGGCGTTCTTCTGCTTAGAAGCCATCTTTGCGTCTGCGCATTGAGCCCATCTGCCTCGGCAGCCATTTTTACAGCACGGCCTAACAGGCCCGAACGAACTATCATGAAGACAAACACAATCATAATTAAAATAGAGAAAATAAGCCTTTCTGTTTCCCACCCGTCATTCTAAGTACCCCAATTAGGTGTTACCTAGCAAGAGCGACATTTAAAGCCATGTTTACTTACCATCCGCATTCTTTTGCCACAATACAATTTTACTATATAGCACAAATCATGCAATATTACTCTAATTAGTACGCAAATCACTATATTAGTATTATTTCACTTTTACAATTGTAAATAGGTTAACTTTGCACATAAATTGCGGATACCACTTATGTAAGTGTTTACCAAAAGATGTAAAATGTTGATTAGTCGATCAAACAATTAGCAACATTAATTTATTAGCATGAATATTAGGGGGTTCCAAAAGTTTTTCATTTACCTCGCTCCATCACAGGCAATGAAGAAGAATCAGATACCACAGCCAACCATTTATGGTGGGCCAAATTCTTAGTTCTTTCTTCAAATTGGTCACAAGTAGAGGCCTAATACCAGAATCTTGGCCTGGCGCCATTATAAAACCAATTCATGAGAAAGGTAATAGTTCCAACCCTGCAAAATATTTATGCTAAAACCCTTTTATTATACCTTGAAAATTGGACTTTGAATCAGGTATCATCCAAAGAGAGCAGGGAGGTTTTAGGGAAAATTATTTCACAGTGGATCCCTGTCTGGCCCTTTGGACGTTGGCAAGACAGTTGATAAACTCTTTTCGCAAACTATGTTGCAGCTTTGTCAACTATGGAGGTGTGTTCGATCTGGTAGACTTGTTAAGCTGTGCATTAAATCAAAAGATCACAATCTTCCTCCTGACCGCTTTTGATCCGAAAACTCAATTCGCAAAATTGGGTGCAGGTGGACGTAAATGGAAATGGCATACTGACCAATAAAATTCCTATTAAAAATGACCTTCATCGCTTCAACGATGGGTCCCACGGCTCTCACGGTCCAGATTTGGCATTCGACACTGGGTGAGATGGGATGGAAAAATAAAATTACACAGGCGACTCCCCTGTGGGAATCCCAACTTCTTGACAGTCTGGGTGAGAGACAGGGGTTTGACAAATGGGATTTGCTGGGCGTTTCAACAGTAAGAGACATATGGAGAGGAGGGGATGTAATACCATTCACAAACTTGCAGAAAGATTGCAACTTAGCCCCCACTGAGACGTTCCGCTACCTCTGACTCTGATATGCCCTGCGGGCAGTCCTGCCGAAAGGGGATCCCGTTCCGGAATCATCCCCTCTTGAAAATAGATTGTTGGAGAAACATGTGACCAAAAGGCAATCTCACTGACATACAAGAAATTGATAAACAATGCACCAGATCAGCTGACCCATTTGAGAGAGAAATGGGAGAATGACATCCCAGACATACAAGAGGAGGACTGGATGGAGGCACTGGCGTCTCCCTGAGAGGTCGCCATTAGAGCCCGCTTTCGTTTGGTGCAACTCAAAATTCTCCATAGGGCCTACATCTCATGCATCACATTGGTGAAGATGGGGAAACAAACTGGAGCTTTCTGTCGTAGGGGCTGTGGACTGGAGGGCACATTTTTCCATATAATATGGGCTTGCCCCAAAATCAAAGAGTATTGGGCCGCAGTACTGCAGTGTTTAAACAATGTGTACAGGAGTGAGTTGCTCAGTTCGGCAAAATGGTGTCTCCTTAATGTGTGGGAGGAAACAGATTTGGGGAGAGGAGACCAAATAGGGGTGACCCTCGTACTGATGATTGAAGAGAAACATAGCAAGAGCATGGGGTTCTGATACAACTCCCTCCTTGTCGGATTGGAAGAGAGACATGGACTGGTGCATGGTAGCAGAGAAGACGGTCTATATTAATAGAGGATGCCCCGGCAAGTGGGGGAGGGTTTGGAATAAATGGAATGACTTTAGAGGCAACCCTTGTACACCGCTGAGATCACTGAGGAGGTGGGAGGAAACCCAGGAGGGAATGGACTGAGTAAGAGAGGAAGGAAGTGATGCCTTGCAAGTGATGTTATACAAACGCTAAGCAGGTTGTAGATGTGCCCATGCGAAGTGTGAATATGACGTCTAGGGGTAGGGTTTTGAGTAAGAACAGGAAGATTGGCGCTCAAACTAGTACGCGTTATGTAAGTAATGCTACACAAAATTGTGCGGTGCTGCCAGGTCGGAGGAACAACCCAATAACCTCTGTGAATGTGTGAGTCAAAGAACCCACACTGTACAAGTAAACACAATCCTGGGCACACGTATTAGGGGTAAAACCAGTAGTATGAGAGTCTCGTTCAGATAAATCACAGTTGTTGATGTCTGGATAGAGTTCAGTAATATTTATTGAGAGAGAACAAAATTATAGAAACAAAGCAACCAGCCGACGTGTTTCGTCACAAGTATAATGCCTGTGACTCTTCAGGGCTGGGAAGGATACAAAAATTAAAATGAGGGAAAGAAAAAAGGGTGGGCTATACAAATAATAAAGATATTTTTAGGGGACGTTTGGGAAGGGGAATAGACTTTGAAAATAACTTGAATAACATTAGTTTAAAAGGTGCACAATGAAACCAGTGACTCTCGTGAAAGTGCCGCTTTCATGAAGGAATCTACATGAAAAAGTTTGCGGGAAAACATGGTTGGAGATGAAGTGACAATTGAAATGTGCAGGGCATAGGTAAATAAGTGACATAGTGGGTTTCAAGTGTTTGTATGTGATGGAAACTGTTGTTAATCAACAGAATACACTAGCAAAAAAGGATTACTTTCAATCATACATTGAGATGTAAAGACAATCGTAAAGAAGATAGCATTGGTAATTGGTAATGCTCAAATCATGAGAGATCCAATTAACATGCGGTATAATGAATAAAATAAGAATTTGACTAATCAAAACAACTTCGCGATGCATAGGACCAGGGGTCCGAAGTAGAGTGTCAAGAAAATTGAGGAAAGGAAATTGATCCTTCAAAAGTGAACGGATCGGGGAGGAGATCAACAGAGAGAACCCCATTGAAACATAAGGGATAGGTACCTTAGTGGAGTGTTCCATGCGAGAGAGTAAGGTTGCGAAAAGCGGTGTGATCATCAAAATCGTCCCGGGGTTAGGGGAGGACTGAAGAATGTAGGTAAGCCAGGTATGTTCCAGAAAATAATTAGGGCAGGTGCAGAGCCACGAGTCCACCTAAGGTACGTGGCACGTCAAAGGGGGGCCCTGCTGAGGAATGAAGAGAGGGAAAACTAACTTGAGGACCCATCGTATGTCAAAAACGATTGGAAAAGGAGACGAGTGAGGGCACTAACCTGTGTGTTAAAGGGAAGGCCGTCCAGTAAACTGTGCCTGCAGTCGTAAAACTAATGATGCCGTGTGTGGCAGTAAGGTACAGCACTAAAAGAAACATGAGAGTAGTAAGTAAATGCAAAAAACAACAATGAGGTGGAAGGAGAGGGGGGGGCGGCGTGGGGAGGAACTTACCCTGTAAAGGGCTGTCGACGACCATCCAGGAAGATGGGCGTGTAGAGAAGGCGGGTGCGCCTACAGGGAGCCACGGCAGAGGCAAGAAAGATAAAAGGAAATGTATTAGGGGAAAATGGAGAAAACGGAGGGGCTAATGAGCCCGGTAAGTCTGTTTAAAGTGGCCAACTAAGACGCCAATTACCTGTGTGTAGAATGATGAAGGCCGCCGGAACCTGTATCCTTATCTGAACCGGATGTGGAAGGCTGCGGAAAGGTTTGTATCCGCTAGATATACCGGCGCGGTAAAGAAAGACTAGACCGCGCACCGGTATGCTGGTAGGTTGCGAAACACGCATGCGTGGGTGCATGTCAAGCGGAACTATGACCTCTTTGTAGAGGAAAAGTAGTAAATAGATTGAATAAAAAGTTTAAAGCAGTGTAAGAGGGACGAATTTAATGAAAACTGGAATTAAGATGAAGGAAAAGAAATTGATAGCCAAAATGAAAATATCGGGCAGGAAAAAGAGGTAAAGGAAAAGGGAAAGAAAAGGCTGTGAAACAGTGAAGATGTGAAGCAAGTATAGGAGGAATAAAGGCACCGGGAATGTCCTAAGGGTGGGGTGCCCTTGACTGAAAATGGGTAAAAGAGCGCAGAAAGCATGGAGAGAAGACAGTGGACAGTGTGACTAAAGTAGGCATAGAATGACGGACCAAACATTACGTGCAAAACACATCAGTTATGCAACCATTGGTTAGCGAAGCCGGGTGGTAGAAAACCACCTTAGGTGACACACTGGGTCTAGGAGAAAAAAACCATTTAAAGATATATGTTAAGTTAAAAAGTGACATGCCTACGAGCGAATTGATGGAAATAAGTCACTCCATGAGTAGCGTATCAGAACCAGAAAACAAGCAGAAAAGTGAAATTACTGTGAAATAAATACGCTGTAAGTTATCAAAAGCAGTCCATGTGTGGGTGATCATTCACCCAGGAAGTAATGGAGCTCATTGTCCGTGTTAAGTCCGTGTTGTAATGTCCGTAGACGCATGATCCATGTTGCTTCCAGACGCCTGAGTCTCAGTTCTCTGTTGCCACCTCTGGCGCTGACCATTGCTACATCAAATCCGAAGAAGGAGAAACGTTTTCTGGTTCCTTGATTGGGGCAGGTGGCCGCATGTACGGCCATGGGGTATCTCGTGTCTTGGTGTAGTAACGCTCTGAGGTGCTCTCCAATGCGATCTTTCAGTGGTCTGATTGTACTCCCGATGTACCAGCGTTTGCAGGCACACTCGAGAATGTATATCACAAATTTAGTGTTGCAGTTGATATTACACTTGATTTGGTACTGTTGCCCGTTTACTGCTGTGAAGTTCTTGACTCCATTCTGTGCTAATCTGCAAACCCCGCAGCACCCACATTTGAAGAACCCCAAGGTGTGGTTAGTAAGCCACATGCGGCCAGTACCGGGACTTGGTACACTAGGGCTAAGTCTTGTTCTTAGTGTTTTGCCACGTCTGTAGGTAATTTGGGGTTTGGGGGTGATGACCTCTCTAAGGGTGGTGTCTGCCAGTAGAATGCCCCAGTGTTTAATGAGGCTTTTTTTCATGGCTAGGCCCATGTCACTAAAATCGGTGATGAGTCTAACGGGTTGGTCCTGTTCTGTGGTTTTCATCTGGTTTTTGAGTGTTTCCTTCCTTTGTATTAGATTGATTCTCTTTTCAGCTGTACAGATTGTCCGGGCACTGTAGCCTCTGGCTTTAAATCTGTGTTTCATATTTGTCAGACAATTCTGAAATTCTACTTCATCACTGCAATTCCTCCTTGCTCTGACGAATTCCCGTAGGGGATTGCCTGAATTTGATGGGAGGGGTGGGAACTTTCCGCGTGTAAGATAGTTTTGCATGATGTCTCTTTTCTGTGTAAACGGCTATGTAATGTGTCTGACTTAATGTAGATCTCAACGTCCAGGAAGGTGATACTGGAGGTGCTGGAGTAACTTGTGAATCGCATATTCATGTTGTTAGAATTAAGATGTGTGCAAAATGCGTCTAGTTCATATTGTGATCCTGACCAGATTAAGAGACAATCATCAATGTAGCGTCCCCAGTAAATTATGGAGTCTACCCAGGGTGCCCCTTTGGGGCCCAGATCCATTTAGATTCTAAGACACCCAATTGTCACTTCATCTCCAACCATGTTTTCCCGCGAACTTTTTCATGTAGATTCCTTCATGAAAGCGGCACTTTCACGAGAGTCACTGGTTTCATTGTGCACCTTTTAAACTAATGTTATTCAAGTTATTTTCAAAGTCTATTCCCCTTCCCAAACGTCCCCTAAAAATATCTTTATTATTTGTATAGCCCACCCTTTTTTCTTTCCCTCATTTTAATTTTTGTATCCTTCCCAGCCCTGAAGAGTCACAGGCATTATACTTGTGACGAAACGCGAAGTGTGAATATGTTGTATCTGTGGTGAATGTAACTGCAATGCTGTTTTGTAAATAAAAAGATTTTGTTTTAAAAATGACCTTCATCAGGGATGTGTTTTAGATCCCCTTCTTTTTAGTTTATTCCTTTCTGGTCTCCCAATTAACCTTGCTGTGACTAAATGTTTCTCCCCTAAAATCAGAGTGTATCACGTAACGTTTCTTGTCTTATGTATACTTTGTCCTCATGGACTATACTGCTATTGATCTGCAGCATATATTCAATGTCCTCCATGCATAGTGTGAGATGAATAAGCTTACAATTAATATAGATAAAAATAAAATTTTAGTCTTCTCACTAAGACCTAGGAAGTTTGTATGGTTTCTTAAAATCTTCTTGGAGGCATATAAGTATCTTAGGTTGGGCTCCCCAGGGCCTTTGAAGCCTTGGGGAGGGGGTTCAAACAGCCCCCCTCCCCTTTATGAAATCAGCCCCACGGGTAGGCTCCTCATGGTATAAGCTATTTAAATGATAATAATCAAAAGGAGCTAGCTAAACGAATAAACAAATACTCTGGAGATGTATGTCTGGAAAAACAATTTTGTTTTGTATGAAGGCCCTCACCCACCAACCTGGTTGGTGGCATGCTTCATCATCGGGCCCCACCCGATGGTACCGAATGTACCCCGGGTGTGCTGCGACGTCTGCTTGCAGCGGAGCGGATTTTGTAAAGTGAGTGTGCAGTAATAGCTGTGGTGAGTGTGAAAATAAAAACTGTCCAATGAGTCCCAAGGTCCACCAGGGGAATTTTATTCATGGGCTCATGGCAGTATTAAAAAGCAAGGCTATGGATATTGTCTGGGGTGATTATTGCCCCTTATATCCAGTGAGGTCAACTAGTTTCAGCCAGGCCTTGTGGTAAAAACTGGCTTTCATCAGGACCGGTATGTGTATTGTGAATTAAAAGAGGGGTCTATAGAATGTACAGGCTCCTATGTGCCGCACACGCTATGGTGCGAGAAATGTAAGAGGATGGTTTCCTCTAAAGTCGTGCCTAAAAAGAGACGAACAAACATAAAAGACAAACAAACATCCAGGGTAAGGCATATGATAGAGCACCGTAAACATCACAGTGACTTGATATCATCGTGCCTTAAATCGGAATAAAGCGATCCGTGTCGGTATGTGAAGCTCAATGATCGTAGTTGAATTTATGCGTTATTGTGCTAGTCAATTTCAACAAATAGTGGCATTGAAAACATGCAGGCACGGAAAACTAAGCGGCTTACTCTTATAGTCTAAGAGACTGACTCCATGAGTCCCCGGCGGGGGTTCGACTTTCAGTCACACTCTAGTTGAGGTTAGAAAGAGGAAAATAATCAGGGGGGGGCCCTTAGCGGTCACGCATATATGTTAAAACAGCAGTTTCTCGCGTTATCTTACTTACTTCGTCACAGTCTAGAACCCACAGTACCACCTACTTGGTCGTTACGGGAACTCCGTCGATGTTTGCACTAGTTTCTGCGGAGTTTAAATACGCGTCGGGTGCTGCAGCTGTGTACGCTTTCCCGCCGCTGCGCTGAACGTCATTCATAGACCGCAGCTGATGTCGATGATGCGAGTAGCGTCTGAGAAGAAAAAGAAAACAACGGACTACACAAAAACTGCCCAGCGTGACTAGCGTCTGGGGAAAAGAAGTAGAAACAAACAACAGACTACACTCGTATGTGGTCTCCACTAGGATGCTATATACATAGGTGATTCTATTTCATACAAAACAAAATTGTTTTTCCAGACATACATCTCCAGAGTATTTGTTTATTCGTTTAGCTAGCTCCTTTTGATTATTATCATATCCCTTGGGGAAATGAACTAGTCTACTTTATTCCTCCCTCTCCTTTTGATATTTACTGATATAGCAGCGCACAGCTGTGAGAGTAATAAATATACCTAATTTCTGTCATTATGGCGGAACATGCAGGCTTGACTTTTACTGACACTGATGTAAGCGAATTACTCGCTGATCCCCCGTTCCAGGCAGATTTTAACATATCACAAACTATAGCTCAGACTACAGACTGGGATGCATTAACTGAAAAGAAGCGCAATAGAATTCGCGCAATTTTACATGGGGTTATTCTCACCGAGTATTTACGCACTAACACTGCACCCAAAGGCCTCCTGGTAACCAATGCGCCCAGGATCTTCCTGGAGGATGCCTCCTTCAGGAAGGACTGGGCACAGATTGCCTGGCATTGCACAAGAGACTGGCTGGTACTAATAATCAGGACAGCCAAACGACTCTCGGACGCCATGATTATTGAGATCCAAGCTACAGAGAGCCATTTCAAAACTACTATTACTTCCTTCAAAAAGAAGTTAGAAGAATCTAACAAAGAGATTGCGGAATATAAGGAATACCTTACACAAGCAAAAATTACGAAATTCCAGAAAGATCTAAAAAGATTCAATTATGCCAAGGTATACCCCTATTCCGATGATAACTATACAGCTCTGGAACAACCGGACAGATCATCAGACACCTCAGGAGATAACACCTCTATCTCTAGTGGCTCCAGCAATGGTTCCTTCAAACAGAAAGGAAGAGGACGAACACCCCGGTGGACACAACCATGGAACATTCCACCACATCAAGGTCAAAATTATGGACCGATACCTTTTCCACATCCACCACAGAATCCCTATTTCGGGTGGCCCCCTCAATACCACCAAGCACCCCAACCATTTTTTCCATACCACCAGAGGCCTCCTTTTTAGGGCAAGGCCGGAGAGCCAGGGGACGCAGAAGGAATCCACAACAAGTCCACTGGGAGGAAGAAGGCGGACCAGTCAGCGCCAATACAAGGAACAGGAAAGACCCTCAACCGGGACCGAGCGGAATCCGGTCATAACATCTTGTGAACAACCAAAACCAGTGTCCCTGGTTTTTAATTTGTCATCTACCCCTCTTACCCCTGCTGAGGTAAATGTCCTTAATAAAGGACTTTCGTTTGTCCCTACTGCACGATTGGACAAATTCAATCTTCATTTAGAGTTGGCGGACTTTTTCCGCAAACTCAAGCTCAAAGCCTTCTTTGAGAAAACCCCTTTACCAGACTATACAACCAATAATAATGAAACGGGTTTACGAACCAAATCAACATTTATTCCCCCACCATCAGGAGTCCCGGTTGAAATCAGTGCCTTTGAACAGGCAGTTTACAATGAGGTTGAAAACTTGAACCAACCCAATATTTACAATAACCTCTCAAGAGAAGAGAGGGAGGCAGTACACAAACTACAGAACAACACCAATATTATCATCAAACCCGCGGACAAAGGGGGCGGAGTGGTCATCCAGAATAAAGAGGATTACAATTCTGAATGCCGTAGACTGCTCAGTGACGGTCGCAATTATAGACGTCTTGAGGTTGACCCAACGAGCACTCTGCAAACCACTATTGCTCTATTGGTTGAAAGAGCAGAACGCCACCAAGATATTTCCAAACAAGAGGCAGACTACCTCTGCACTAAGATTGTAAAAATTCCCTACTTTTACACAGTACCTAAAATTCATAAGGAAGTTAGACCGCCACCTGGACGACCTATTGTTTCTGGAATTAACTCTCTTCTAGAACCGTTGTCAAGATACTGCGACTTTTTCCTGAATCCAATAACTCAGAAAGCGTCCACTTACATCAAAGACACAAAACATCTGTTGTCTCTCATTAAAGATATGAATTTTGATCCCACAACTCAACTTATGGTAGGGTTAGACATTGAAAGTCTATACACCAGCCTCCCACAAGATGCCACTCTGAAGGTCCTCCATGACATGATGATGGAGACGACCTGGGATTATACGACTCCTAGAGGTTTTATTCTTCAATGTGCCACACTGGCCCTTAAAGAGAACTATTTTGAATTTGAGGGTGAATTGTACCTCCAAACGAATGGGACCTCAATGGGCAGTGTTTTTGCCCCAAGTGTGGCGGGACTATATGTCTACCATTTTGAAAAGACCCATATCTTACCTACCACGAACCCCTATACTAATAACATCTGCTTTTGGCGTCGTTACATTGACGACATCCTGATGATATGGACTGGCACTATGGAGTCACTAACTAACTTTCTTCTTTGGCTCAATGAATGTGATCCCTACTTACGGTTCACTAGTACAGCAAATGCCCAAAGTATAACTTTCTTGGACCTCATTATTGAAGCAGAGGCTGGAACCTTGAAGACCTCTACTTATTACAAACCCACAGCAAGAAATTCGCTGTTACAATTTGAAAGCTTCCATCCACGTCCTCTTAGGGAGAACTTACCATTCGGACAGTTTCTCCGCATAAGACGAAACTGTAGTTCAATTACAGATTTCCAGAGACAATCAACAGACCTCGCTCTGAAATTACAGGAACGAGGGTATCCCAACAAAATTATTGAAATAACAAAGAAACGTGCCCGTAACCAAAACAGGGAAGCTCTCTTGGAAGATTCCTTACGAACCACTACATCAATACCACTCACTTGCGTCACTACATATAACGCAGTATCCAACAAGGTAGCCAAAATAATACGCAAGAACTGGAGAATCCTCAATACAGGACCCAGAGATTGGGATCCACCCCTATTTGCATATAAAAAGGCCAGTAGCTTAAAAGATCGTCTGGTATCCACCCGTCCTAAAAAACATAACATCGCTGATAACACTGTCCTTAATGCATGGGGTTTACCTAATGTGACCGGTCATTACCCTTGTGGTAATTGCAGTGTATGCCATCTTACACAACCAAGCAAAACACTCGATTTGGAACCAGGTAGAAAGTGGCATCAACTGAAACATACGAATTGTAACACCACAAACGTAATATACTTAATTGAATGCCCATGTAAACTTCGGTATATCGGTATGACGACAAGAAAAGTAAGGACAAGAATTGTGGAGCACCGTAGCACCATCCGGTGCAGAAAATCAAATAGCAAACTGATGGATCATTATTTGGAAAAAGGACACACTCCAAACGACTTATCATGGACAATAATTGAACATATACCAATCTTCAATATCAATAACGATAAACTTATTCTCTCTAAAGAACAGCGCTGGATATACCGTCTTTCAACCCACACCCAAGGATTGAACGACAATATTCCCTGGAATAGTCTTAACAATTGAGAGAGCTAGGCACAGTCTGACTCCCGGCCTGAGAATATAGGGGTATTCATATAACCCCTCATATGGCCCCTATACGATCTGATACATACCAAGATACAAGATCTTTGCATTCTGTCCCTAGAATCAAGTGAGTCAGACCGTCCTAACGTTGAGAGATAAGACATACATAGTCTGCCTGAGACCATACCTCTTGTTACTGACCAGTCTTTTAATCTTCCCATTTTTTAACTCACATAGTCTAATCTGCCATGTATTCTTTTGAAAAAATATTATATCCCCCTAAGACATGGAACTACCAGTGTACCTCAAAAGTATATTTCTCTTAAAATAGAGACCACACACGAGTGCTATCCACTGTCTGTATCTATTTTTTACCCCCGATACTACTTATGTAGGGGGAGCCTTTTTCCTGTGAAATAGAATCACCTATGTATATAGCATCCTAGTGGAGACCACATACGAGTGTAGTCTGTTGTTTGTTTCTACTTCTTTTCCCCAGACGCTAGTCACGCTGGGCAGTTTTTGTGTAGTCCGTTGTTTTCTTTTTTCTTCTCAGACGCTACTCGCATCATCGACATCAGCTGCGGTCTATGAATGACGTTCAGCGCAGCGGGCGGGAAAGCGTACACAGCTGCAGCACCCGACGCGTATTTAAACTCCGCAGAAACTAGTGCAAACATCGACGGAGTTCCCGTAACGACCAAGTAGGTGGTACTGTGGGTTCTAGACTGTGACGAAGTAAGTAAGATAACGCGAGAAACTGCTGTTTTAACATATATGCGTGACCGCTAAGGGCCCCCCCCTGATTATTTTCCTCTTTCTAACCTCAACTAGAGTGTGACTGAAAGTCGAACCCCCGCCGGGGACTCATGGAGTCAGTCTCTTAGACTATAAGAGTAAGCCGCTTAGTTTTCCGTGCCTGCATGTTTTCAATGCCACTATTTGTTGAAATTGACTAGCACAATAACGCATAAATTCAACTACGATCATTGAGCTTCACATACCGACACGGATCGCTTTATTCCGATTTAAGGCACGATGATATCAAGTCACTGTGATGTTTACGGTGCTCTATCATATGCCTTACCCTGGATGTTTGTTTGTCTTTTATGTTTGTTCGTCTCTTTTTTAGGCACGACTTTAGAGGAAACCATCCTCTTACATTTCTCGCACCATAGCGTGTGCGGCACATAGGAGCCTGTACATTCTATAGACCCCTCTTTTAATTCACAATACACATACCGGTCCTGATGAAAGCCAGTTTTTACCACAAGGCCTGGCTGAAACTAGTTGACCTCACTGGATATAAGGGGCAATAATCACCCCAGACAATATCCATAGCCTTGCTTTTTAATACTGCCATGAGCCCATGAATAAAATTCCCTGGTGGACCTTGGGACTCATTGGACAGTTTTTATTTTCACACTCACCACAGCTATTACTGCACACTCACTTTACAAAATCCGCTCCGCTGCAAGCAGACGTCGCAGCACACCCGGGTTACATTCGGTACCATCGGGTGGGGCCCGATGATGAAGCATGCCACCAACCAGGTTGGTGGGTGAGGGCCTTCATACAAAACAAAATTGTTTTTCCAGACATACATCTCCAGAGTATTTGTTTATTCGTTTAGCTAGCTCCTTTTGATTATTATCATATCCCTTGGGGAAATGAACTAGTCTACTTTATTCCTCCCTCTCCTTTTGATATTTACTCATAAGCTATTTAAACACAGCCCAGCCAACATTTGTTTTCCAATTCCACAAGAGTCCTGTGGGATCTCTGAATTTTTTTGCCCTTTTTTTTTTCTTTTTTGTCCCCGGGGGGAGGGGGGAGGGGTTCTTCAATGGGGCCTGAGGGTCAGGGTACCTCTACCTGGCCCCTCACATTATTATTTCTTTTTAACTTCAGAACAGTGGACTTAGTCCCTGCATCCTGTAACAGCTGCCAGCAACATTTTTCTCATGTTTCTGGCAGCTAATCAGAGCGCTTGCTCTCGCAGGAGTGTGACTCTTGCGGGAGAAAGATGGCCCAAGGAAATGAAGCTCCCTGGGCCAGTTAGACCGCGCTATTTTTAAATTGCCACTCACACAAGAGTTCTGCAAGACTTTTGTGGACACAATTGCCAAAATTTACAATTATTATTTACCCTAAATTTTTCAAAAACTAATGATTTAAACCAAATCACAAAAAGTTCAGTCTGTGGACCAAGATCTAGCTTCCTGCTAAATTTTGTTTAATTCCATTCAGCAGTTTTTGCTGTAGTTGTCGGTAAAAAAGTCTATGGAAAATGCATGGGAATTTTGCATTTTGGAACACCCCTTTTTCATCTGTCCCCACTTGATGGATCACCCCGAAAATTTAACTCTCCACTGTGCCATGCAGTGTGCTCAGGCAAATCATTTGAGGTTTCATAACTGTTGTTATTAATGCACGGATTTCACATGCTCCGACTTCTGTAATATGCAAGGGTGTATGTAGGTAGTGCATGGAAAAGGGGTGAGTTATGGTTAATATAGTGTGGCAAGTGAGGTGAGATGACTGTGTACAGAGGTGCAGAAATTATCTGCATTTTAAGGTGATGCATAAATATAAATGGGAGTTATAAGTATGACTTGTACAACTTTGTAAGTGGTGCTTAAATGAGAATTTAAAGATGTAACTATAACAGTAGAATTTCTAATGTTTGTGTAGTTTAATTTGGGTTTGTATACTAAACATAAAGACAGTTTTCCTAACTATAACTTATCATTTACCTTTGTTTTTTGTGTGAATTTAAATGGTTTTTCTAATCTTAGTAACAAATTTGAAATATTGTCCAGTTTAGTTTTATGCGGTGGAGTGTTACTAAGTAGACTGTGGTGCACTTTACTGGAGGAGAGCGATGTAAAGTCTACGATTGCACAGTATGTTGTGGTATAGTGGAATAGAGTAAAGTGGAATCATGTATACTTGAGTGGCGTACAGTGGAATGGCAGATAGTGGAGTGGCATAGAGTGAATTAGGATACAGTACAATGACGTGTATTGGAGTGGTATGAAGTGTAGTGGCGTACACTACAGTAGTATAAAGTGGGAGAGCATAGAGTGGAGTTAGATAAAGTAGTTACATTTTGTAAATATTGTAGAGTGTATTCGGGTCCTTGTTGTACAGTCTAGGAGCATATATTGGAATGTTGTATACTGAAATAGCGCACAGTCGAGTGGCATACAGTGGACTCTGGTACAGTGTGGTGGCGTAAAGTAAAATAGAGTACATTGGAGTGGAGTATAGTGGAGTACTATACAGTGGAGGGGCGTACAGTTTAGTAGTGTATAGTGGGCTTATGTAAAGTTGAGTGTGGTATACTATAGTGTTATAAATTAAAACTCCGTAAAGTGCAGTGGCGAATATTGGAGTTCCATACAGTGATGTGGTCCATAGCAGAATAGCATACACTACAATGGGCTACAGTGCTGTGGCAAATACTGGAGTACCATAAAGTGTAGTGCCATACAGTAGAGAAGCGTGGAATTGAGTAGTCTTCAGAGTAACAATGTTCAGTTTAGTGGTGTGCAATCTTCAAACTTATATTGGAATGGCGTATGCTGGAGTACTGTACAATAGAGTGTTGTACTATTGAATAGGGTTAATGATCGAAGCTCAGAGTCTAGTAGTATACAATGAAATGTCGTTTAGTGAAGTGGCTCAGAATGTAGTAATATTAAGTGTAATAACATACAGTGGATTGATTTACAGTACAGTGACATAGACAGCATTCAGTACAAAGGAGTGTGTAGTAATCAACTCGTAGCCAAGGTAAGTTGAAGTGTTTATTTAGTAGCTACACGGTTGTGGAGCACCAAACAGAAGCTCCACCAGATACAGGTAAGCATCAACTGAATCTTATTTCAACATAAACATTCTCAGAATCCCCACTAAGGCAAAGCCATCACCCAGCAACCCAAGAACTCTGGCAGGGAATGCAACTCTCTACAACCTGGAACACAGGAAGAAGAGAGCAGCACTCTCCTACAGAGACAAGATATAACACACCTTCCCTTCTCCTCTAAATAAAAAAATGCAACAAAATAAAGCAGAACAAAATCTGTAACTTACTCCTGAAACCTCTTAGGAGCGACAGGAACACTTGAGCTCCTCCTAAGACCAACATGAACCTCTCCAGAACCCATGACATCATCTTCAGCAGCTTTATCAGACCTGCTCTTGGTAGCAGTCCTCACTTTGACAATTTTGGCAACATTCCACCAATGCCCACCCAGAACCTGAACAGCATTGTTTCCAATCTTCACGACCTTAATAGGTTTACCAAATTTGTTTTCTCCCTTTTTAACATGAATTGGAGTTTTTATCCTGACCATGTCACCAACCACCAAGGGAACTGTTTTAACACCTTTCTTGCGATAGTACCAGATTTTCTGTCTAATTTGAGACTCAGACAAATTAACACGCACAATGTCCATGAGCTTTTCTATATCAGACCCTGATTTGAGCCATTTGTTCATCCAACCAGGTCTGAAACTGGTGTTGGCTTTGCGTCCTCTAAGTAGTTCAAACGGTGAAACTTTGGTCGAGGAATGTGGAGTAGTCCTGTAGAACTACAACATGCTGTTCAAGGATTTTACTAAATCATGGTTCCCAGACTTAGCCCACTTGATGCACTCCCCAATCACCCTATTCATTCTCTCAACGAGACCATTTGTCTGGGGATGGTACAAGGAGCTTTTGGAATGTTTTATTCCACAGGAAGCAAGAAAACATTCAACCTCAACACTCACAAATTGGGTCCCATTGTCAGAGACAAGTGTCTCAGGGAAACCTTCTCTCAAAAATACCTCACCTAAGAATGTGACAATACTAGAGGCATTGGCTTCTCTTACAAGCTTAACTTCAGGCCATCTGGAACTATAATCCATAAGTACAAGAACAAATCTATGGCCACACGACAAATTATCAAAAGGGCCCATGACATCAATGCCCACTTTGATCCATGGTCCCAAGGTACACTCAATAGGCAATAAAGGAGGGGTCACAACTCTTAGGCTCTTATCAGCAGCACCACACACACAACAATTGGTGACTACATCCTCGATCTCGACATCCATTCTTGGCCACCAAAAACTTTCCTGGATGCGACGTTTTGTAAGCGTCGCACCCAAATGTCCTTCATGAGCATGTTTAATGATGGCTTGTCACATAACATGAGAAGGAACAAGCTTATCACCTCTCAACAAAATACTATCTTCAATAGGAATCTCCTCCTCAACCTTGCAATAAGGTTGTAAAAGAGGAGACAGGACCTTTTCTCGGGGCCAACCTTTTTTCACAAAATCACAAACTTGTTGAAGCAAGGCATCTTCATTCAACACATTCCTCCATTCCTCTTCAGAACTTATGGCTGGTTCAGGCAAATCTAATGCAGCTACAAAACAATCGTCACAGTCTTCTTCACACTGTTCACTAAAAGCCACATCATCACCCTCATCTTTCTTTTGGGGAAAACGAGAAAGAAAATCAGCTCTACCATTCTTGCCCCGGCGATGTGAGACACATCAAAATGGTATTGCAGCAACCTGGACACCATTCTCAAAATCCTTGGTGTACAACATTTATTGACACCAGCACTGAGAATAGAGACCAACGGTTGTGATCCGTGAGCAACTTAAAACGCTTGCCCCAAACGTACGGGCGAAATTTCTCAATGGCCCAAAGGCAAGCCAGAAGCTCCTTTTCAATAACCGAGAACTGTACTTCAGCGTATCTCAAAACTCTAGATGCAAACGCCACTGTGTTTTCACTATCGCCAATCCTTTGAGTCAAAATGGCTCCAAGCCCAACTTGGCTTGCATCAACTGTAATGTAGCAAGGTACAACAGGATCAAAGGGTTTGATTGCATTACTGTTACTCAACAAAGACTTAATGAGATCAAATGCCGAGGCACATTCATCCGACCAAGAAAACTTCACACCTTTCTTAAGCAAATTACTGATAGGACGAACTATGGTGGCAAAATCAGGAACATAGCGGGAATAATATTCACATAAACCCAGAAGAGATTTTACACCAACTTTGTCAACGGGAGCAGAAGCATTGACTATTGCCTCAACTAAGCCTTGTCTGGGTTTAACACCTTCTTGAGTTAACAGATGACCTAAATACTCCACCTCAGTACAGAAACCTCTTCATTTTTCAGATTTCAAAACAAACCCTTTTTTCTCGAAAATTTCTAGAACTTTGCATAATATAACATCGTGTGAAGAAGCATCATTGGCAAAAATCAAAACATCGTCCTGGAAAACAAGAACACTATCAACTCCTTTCAACAAATCTTGCATCACCCTCTGAAACACTGAGGCGGCGGATGCCAAACCAAAAGGCATCCGTCGGTATTGAAATGTTCCAAGGGGAGAAATAAATGCAGTTAGATGACGTGACTAGGGATGTAGCTCTATCTGGTGATAGGCACATGCCAGATCTAGTTTGGAAAAATACTTAGCTCCTTTGATGCATGCAAACAAGTCATTGATCTTAGGCAGGGGATGGGAGTCAGCCCAAATCTCTTTATTTAGAGACCTTAAGTCCACACATACTCTAAGTTGCCCACACCTTTTTCGAGCCACAACCAAAGGAGACAACCACAATGAAGACTCAGTGCGTTCAATGATCCCTTTATCACACAAACCCTTCAACTCCATGTCAAGATCATCTCTCACTAAATGGAACCCCCCTGAGTTTGTGTTTAACCGGGATAGCATTGTCTTTCACTATGATTTTATGTTTGAATCCATGAATCTTGCCCAGCTTTTCACTAAAAACAGAAGGAACATTTTTCTTCCATTTTTGTCCATTGTCACAACAACTGGCAACTAAAATCTGTTCCTTAGCACCTGGCTTTAAAATTATTCCAAAAAGCCCCTGGTGAAACCAACCAAGTATGTTGAGCCCTTTTACGGCCACATAAACTTTTCCTCTTATCTTTCTTCCTTTGAATTCCATTTCATCCTCGATGAAACCTAGTAACTTAATACGACGTCCTTCATAAGAAACAGGACACCGGTCAGGAGGTGCTAAAGTTCTTCCACCCCAGGTTTCTTCAAATAATTTCTGGGTAATTATGGTGATCCTGGCTCCAGAATCAACCAATAGCTTAAGTACTTTTCTACCAACACACACCTCAGCAATGGGGTCTACACACTTCGAAGGATCACTAGTCACAATTGCATTAGTATCACTCTGACCACACACAAAATTGTCTGTAATGACAGAGACAACTTCAGTGTCTGATTCTTCTTCAGACTCAATAGCACAGACAACAGATTTCTTAGAATTCTTGAGTTTTAAACACACCTTTGCAAAATGCCCAACCTTTTTGCAATAGTTACACGTAACATTGACTGCAGGACATCTCCCACCTTTGGGATGTGGAGAATTTCCACATCGCAAACATATGTTGCTGTTAATTAAATTTGAAGTACCAGCTTTACTTTTGACAGTGATACCATTACTACTACGCACATTCT
The DNA here is from genome assembly GCA_963921515.1 of Calotriton arnoldi. Taxonomy (NCBI): domain Eukaryota; kingdom Metazoa; phylum Chordata; class Amphibia; order Caudata; family Salamandridae; genus Calotriton; species Calotriton arnoldi. The sequence continues at coordinate 270,237 of CAWUFW010014201.1, forward strand.
TCTGTTTAGGTTTGCTTACGCTAACAGCACCTATAGACTCTGAAGGTTTATCTTCAAGTTCTTTTAGAGAAACAATAGAGAATTCAATGCTTTTAGCTACTTTGATGGTTTCTTCTAATGAGGGATTGCCCATTGCTAATAATTTTTGTCTGATTTGTTTGTCTCTACATTGACAGACAAATTGATCGCGGATTAATTGATCAGTGAATCCCTCAAATAAGCATACTGCAGCTAATCTTCTTAAGACAGAGATGTAAGCATCGACATCTTCCCCATCATTTTGCTTTCTCTTAAAAAACTTATGACGAAAAACCATAAGACTTGGTTGCTTGTCAAATCTATTTTTTAGCTTGATAAGAGTTTCCTGATTTTCATCAATGTTGTCACCCTCAGTCCTTGGAATGTCAGGCAAGTGTTTGAAGATGGATCTCCCTTCAAACCCCAGAGAGTGTAGTAACAGACATTTTCTCCTTTCTGCGCAAAATCTTGACGCTCCTATTGCCCCCAAATAGGTCTCAAATGCGTCAAACCAAATCTCCCATCTCACAGGTGGTTCGCCAGGATTGTCCAAAAATGATGGTGGTGGTGTAACTGATTGCATTGGACACATATTGTAAAGAAAAAAAATAAGCTAAGTTACAATAAGTTTAAGGAACTGTTTAAGTTTCAGAATAGATTAAATGTAAACAAACAAAACTTCGAAAAAGGATGAAATAAGGTGTGCGAATCACCGTGATCCGCAATGTGGAAGTAGACGAAGTAGACAACATTTTTTGTAAGTAAGCAGATGTTAGAAACAAGGTGTTTGAATCACCGTGATCCACAATGCAGTAATTATGCGAAAACTTTGGTAGAGACAAAGTTTTGTGAGAATATATGCTTGAAAACGAGGTGTGCGAATCACTTTGATGCGCAGTACAAGAAAAGAACAGTGAAGGTTGAACTAAAAAAATAATTAAAGTTGATGCCAAATGAACAAAACAGGCCATGCATGTCGGCGATGACACGCTGAAATAGGTGTTGCTAGGTTACGCAATGCTACTTGGATAAAGGACGCAACAAAATGGCCATGCGTGTCGGCACTGACACGCAGAAGAGACGCGTTGCTAGGTTACGTGTTTGAACCTGGAGGCCGACAGGGCCGCACATGCGCAACGTAAAAAAAAAATTGCATAGGTAGTGACGCTTCGGAGCGGGATGGACTGTATCCACAAGAACAGTAAAGAGTTGCCTGCAAGGAACCACTCAGCCAATGAAATATCCCCAGAAGACAGGAGCTCCGAGTCAGCAGCGTGTAAAACCACACAGCGGGAAGAGGAGCGCAGATGTGGGAGGAAGATGCCAGGAGTTGTTCGCACAGACGCTTCACGGCAGGATGGTACAGCGCCAGGAGCAGCAAGGTGGTGTGGCGGGACTCTCACAAAGCCCAAACACAGTCAATCTCTCACCTCTGAGAGCAGAAATGGTGTGAAGATAAGCTGTGTAAGCGGGAACTGGCTTGCACCACCAGCAGCAGACCAGTAGCAGGAAACCAGATCGCCAAAGCAGGAGAGTGGGATCGACGATGATTTGCAGGAGTAGGAGTCCGCTGACGAGGAACAAACTGTGGATCCGAAGAACAAACAGCACACAGAAGGCTCATCCGTGTAGCAGGATCATTGCCAACAAATTGTAGTAATCAACTCGTAGCCAAGGTAAGTTGAAGTGTTTATTTAGTAGCTACACGGTTGTGGAGCACCAAACAGAAGCTCCACCAGATACAGGTAAGCATCAACTGAATCTTATTTGAACACAAACATGCTCAGAATCCCCACTAAGGCAAAGCCATCACCCAGCAACCCAAGAACTCTGGCAGGGAATGCAACTCTCCACAACCTGGAACACAGGCAGAAGAGAGCAGCACTCTCCTACAGAGACAAGATATAACAGAGTGCCATAGCGTGTAGTAGCGTACACTGAAATAGCGTACACTCCAGTACTGTACTATGAAGTGGGGCATAGTCGAATAGAACACATAGGGCCGATTACGATGTAGTTTGGTAAGCATTCTGACCGAATTGGTTTCGGAATGACTTCTGACTGAATCGGATTCTGAGAGTCCGACCAACCAATTACGATGGTTCCGAACACCATTCGGTCGGACTCCCATTGACTTCAATGGGAGCCTGTGTTCTGACCGACTGCACAGGCACCCATTAAAGAAAGGGGTGCTTGCGGAAAATCGTGCACCCTGCTACGGGCCCCCAAAGTCAGATTCCGACAGCCGATCCATGTCGGAACAACCGATTCGGAAAGGCTGTCAAAATCCGACACCCTAATCGATCGGTCGGAAACATGGTCCGTAGACCGCTACGATTCGGTCACTCCGAATGCCGTTCGGAACCGAGTCGGACAGTCCGAACGGTTTCCAACCATCCTAATCGGTCGTTTGGAAAGTGTCCGAGTCGGTTGGAAAGGTGGGTTCCGAATCGGATTTGGACGAACCGAATGCCATTCGGAGCCTTTCCGAACGACATCGTAATAGACCCCATAGGGTTAAAGTGCATGAACAAAATGTCAAATTTATGTCTACAAAATAAATATTATAATATGTACATTTTCTGGATGTATATGTAAACAGTGTAAGTAATGTTAAACTTTCATGTTTATAAAACATACTAAATTCACTGTTTACCACAGTACATGGGGCTTACCACTGGGTATGTGAATGGTTCATGGCTGTGTTCACCAAAGGTAAGAATCAGCCACATACTTTTCATCACAGATTTCCATTATTGTGCAATTACTGTTTTGTTGACTTATGGCTTAGGGTGTTACCTATAATTAAGTAGTACATTTTAATGTTATTAACAACCTATTACCACTTTATTTCAGTGATAATAGGTTACCTTTTTGTTCATAAATGTGTAGATATTATCCACCTATTTAAAAAAAAAAAATTCTCCTTAAATAATTTTGGACCCGTTTGCTGAATTTCTGCAAAATTTAGCATTATTGTTCCACTCATTTCATTGTGGAAGGAGTGAACGTTTTGCAGGGTTTAGTCAAGTGGGTCCAATGAGAAAAGGGGGGTCCCAAACTTGCTTAATTGATATGAATTTCACATATACTTTTGTATTTTCTACAAAAACCGTGAGTCACATTTTGTTACAATGTGTCAGGATTACATGTTATAGTGCCCATATGATTATTTTGCATAGTTTAGGTAAGTAGTGTAACTAATTTATAAATTTTAGGGTATTTAAAGTTAGTGATATCTGTTATTGTGTTATTTTAGCGAAATATAGGGGTATTTCTCAATAGAGCAACAGTACATAGAGATTACAAGTTATTAGCTGATTGTCTAATCATTGGTTTTAGAAAAATTAAACGGAGCTATGTTGTTTTTAGGTCAAGTTTGCCTGTGTTCTGCGTTACGTCTTCTGATGTTGGTAAGTATTGTAGGTGTGGTATTTTTTCCCTAACTATTACCACTTAGTAAAGTGGTAATAGGTAGATCAAAATATTTCTAAATTTCTATATATTTTTTTTTTAAATACGGAGAGCAGTGTACTCTGTACAGTGATTTTTTGTAAAGTAGGGTTGTAATTTTTAGTAATTAGGGTGCTACTAAGTACATTTTTTTGTATAAGTTTAAACATGTAAAAAATTGAAAATACCATTTAGCACACTATGGGGCATATTAGCAAGACCCACGTTAAATGTGCAGGACCTCTAACCTGGGCTTCTATTGGAATTCCATAACGCATATTAGCAAGCCCATTATCGCCGTTTTAGCGGCAGTTTCCTGCCGCTAAAACGGCGATAATTTTAACGTGGGTCTTGCTAATATGCCCCTATGTTTATAAAATTATGGGGCATATTCACAAGGAGTTAACTCCGATTTATCTCCAACTTAATGCAGCAAAAGTGGAGATAGATTTAACACCCCATTCACAAGCTGGTGCAAACTGCAGACAACACCAGTATTCCCGCGATAACTGCCCCCAAATTTATCTCCACGGTGGACATCACCAACTAACACTAATGAGATGCAGAGTAGGCATTCCCGTGCAAAAACACACGAGAAAACCACAACACCACATTCACAACGAACTGCCAGATCTGCGAAGCGAAGCAAAAACAGGGGATAAACCGCGGTAGCACCAGGGATTTTACACCTGCCTTTTACTGGTGCTAAGCAGGACGACTACCCACAGCATGAAAGGGAGCCCAGCCAAGAGCCACACCTGAAGACCCACAGATGCCATGGAGGCAATGATCATGCAGCTCCGATACCCATGAGGGTCACAACACCCACCGCCACCACCACCAGCCCCCCCGCCATATTTATTTAATAACCTGCCAACCCCTCAGCATTCACCTGTGAATGCATTTCCATCTGTCACTTGTAGGTGCTGGCTGGCAGGGTCTTTCAATAGAGCAGGGGTACAGAGGTCGGGGAAAGGGCCTCTGTTGACACAGCAGTCTTTCAGGCTGCATGCCAAATGTTAAATGAACCAGACAATGTCTCCTGCATTTGTTATTCACTTGACATCCTAACCCTCACATCCTAATATTTGTAGGGCCATGTTCGCAATGCGATATCGCCTGGGTTGAGAAAGGTGAGTTATCTGGCGCTGATGTGCCGATCCACAGCTACCACCTGATAACGCAGGAATAACTATTGCCATTGCGATGTTGTTGTCGCCTGTTTTCTACGCCGTTCACTGTAATTATCGCCATGTAGCGCGGGCTTGTGAATACCACGCTATCACGGCTAAAAAATCGGGGTTAGGCAGTGCTAACTTTTCTGCCGATAAATTACTTTGGCAATAGTTATCGCACGTTCTTGTGAATATACCCCATAGTGTCATAGTGTATTTCCAATTATTTAACCTTTTTTCTATTTTTGTTTAGATTTGAGGTACTCCTGCATTATTCATGATTTTTAAAAAAAATATATAAACTTATAAATATTCCTCCCTACCTATTACCACTTTACTAACATGGAAATAGGTAAGGAAAAATACCAACCTTAGGGGCTCATTATGATGTCGGGCAGAAAGCCTCCACCCGGCACCATATCGGATTCGGGGCCGATCGACTTGTGCTCAGCCATTCCGACCGCCAGATTACGATGCAACCGAACACTGTTCGGTCAGATTCCCATTGTTTCCAATGGGAGCTCGTGTTACTCCAGAGAACCAGCCATAGCACAGGCTCCTATGGGGAAATGGGGTATGTGTCTGAAACCCTGCACCCTGTCGCAGGCACCCCATGGAGGGTTTTACAGGGGGGTACCTTAGGTACCCCCTCGGCCACCAACCGTATGCCACAGGGGCTAGGGGGCGCTGGCAGGGGCCCCCAAAGTCACTTTCCGACAGCCTTTCCATGTCGGAAAGGCCGGCGCGGAAAGGCTGTTGGAAACCCACATAGTAATCCCGACGGCAGAAACGCCGTCCATAGGGGGTTACGATGCGGTTCCGACCGACAGGAATACTCCGCGAGTCGGTTGGAACCGAGTCAGAATAACTGGCCGGTTTATGTTCCGATTGCGAACATTGTAATCGGACGGTTGGACTGTAAACCGACCGAGTTGGTCAGAAGGGCTCCGACATGGTCGCGAAGATTCCGACTGTCAGGTGGAAGCTTTCCGCCCGACATCTTAATGAGCCCTTAATACTTACCTACATTGAATGGCGTAACGCAGAGCACAGGGAAACTCAAACTGAAAACAAAATGGCTGCCTTTAACTTTTGTAAAGGCAGTCATTAGCCAATTAGCTAATGGTTTACCATTGCTATATACCACAGGAGTACCATGGCACTACACGGCCACACATATAGGTACATTAAAAACACTTAAAACTTATACAATACTTACCCTACTTACCTGCAGTACCCCAAAGAATCATTTGCTCACCATAATATAGAATCCTTCCAATTTTTTTACAAATCGAAAAAAATTCTTTGCACCTCTTTGATGAAATGCCACAAAATGTTCAGGACTTCAAGAAGGAAATGGGGACAGCAGGTCTGCAAAGTTTCAAGGCCATTTGGAACGGGTGCAAAGTTACTAAGGGACGGAAATCCTAAAAATCCTTTTTTCCGGTCACCCTAACTGTAACAACCGAGTGGCTGCTGCCACTCTGTAACACATATTTATAGTACCCCTATCAGAATTTGGTGTGTACACTTTTGGATGTCTACAAATGTAAAATAACCTTTAAGACATTGAGAATGTGTGACACTGAGGGGCTGATTCCGATCTCGGCCGGTAGGGCACCGAATCGGATTCGGCTTAACCGGATCCGATTCGGAGCCCTCTTTCCCGACCGATTCGTACGTGCGTCTGGCCGAGCGAGTACGATGCGAGCGCACGAGAAATCGCCGACCGACTCGTTCGCGGGTCCGAAGCGCTCCGACCGACTCGCATGGACACGACTCGCATCGCGCAATGGAGACGTTCCCCGGCCGGGCAAGTACGATGCGCGCCTCGAGCAGTCCGACCGACTCGCGCCGTCCGGCTCGAAAGAGCAGTTGGAGCCGGACTTTTGGGGGTCCGTGTCAGACCCCCCTGTACGTGTTGCCGCACGAGTCGCACTACCTGTGCATGTACGCCGCGAGTCGCATCGAGGCGTACCCACTGTAGGGGGCGCCTGTGTTTGCTTCGCACCCATTGAGTCAATGGGAGCCCGCGTACGCGTTGTACGTCCGGCTCCCATTGACTTCAATGGGAGTCCGACTGACTCGAGTCCGATTGCATGCGTGCGCATCGTACTCATTCGGTCGGACTGCCAGGGTCCGATTCGGTCGGAAATCTCTCCGGGTCCGGCTCGGTCGGAGGGAATTCCGGCCCGAATCGGAATTGGCCCCTCAGTGTTATATATCCATGCAAGAAGAATTCCTGTTTCATCCCTGCCTGCTACTTGCACTTCAGTACAGATTACACCACAAATGCATTGTGCTAATACCCTTTAAACTTTATGCTTCATCTTTTTGTGCTTTGTATACTGAGCTGGGGTCAATCCGTTCAGATGGGCTTCCCTACCAATCACTCTCTGATTGCATCTTTGTCTTTGATCCTGTACAATACTCCACTGCCTTGGAATCTGGTTGTGCTATACAAATATCACATACATACATACATACATTCTCCCTCTTAGTGCACAAGAAAACCAGAACCGCTTCTCTCCTATTTCACCTTCAGGTGCTGCCCTGTAAGATGTATCGGCAGAGTGCACTAGAGGTCATATTTTCAAGAGGACATGTGAGTGACCATGCAAACATATTCTCTATCTGATATTATAACATTGGAATGTTGGGAGCTCCATTGAAAACAATGGAGTGCTCCAGGATTTTAATGTCCAGTAGAAGCCGGAGCTCCAACATTCCGATGTTTGTTCACAGCTGTTGCTGTGAACAAAGGCCTCACGCAGCCCAAGGGGATTGAAATCCCCTTGGGCTCCGTGAGGCCTTTGTTTTATTTGTTAGAACAGTCTTCCCTCTAGTGGTGGAAATTTCTAATAGCCTTATAGCCCTCTGTAGCTGGACAATAGTGGCATTAAATTCCTGCTCGCTTATTAAAGGCTTTCGCCTTTGGCTTGGGCCTTTGACTCTGGAGCAGGCCTTTAATAGCTGGTATAGCCTGCTATGGTGGGCTATAAGGCTATATCAGACCCCCACCTCCCAGTGCTGTGTTCATTATTCTTAGAGTTCCTATATGTGGCATTAGATTCTACCCCTAATATCTCTTTTGTGTTGATGGTGACTTTTCTCTTGTGAAGATCAATTGCATGCTAATTTATTTCTCGTTCTCAGACTTCTGTGTGGAATTATATCTCAAGAGTAGGGAAAGAACAGATGTGTGTGATGTACCTTTAAATATAAACTCCGCCTCCTTGCACTTGTAGTGCAGCCATTCCAGGAAGCAGCGTTCCTTCAGTGATAGATTGTGGTGGCTTTCTGTGAAGTCCCACAGCAGGATGTCTTGGAGCTCCTTGACCTCTTCTTTTACCAGTGCCATGTGGCTCTGACTCGGGACTGTGGCCATCAGGAACAGATGCTTGACCTGGTAGCCCGACACCTCTCTGTCCACTGCCCAGGTCTCACGGAGGGCCGATCTCCTGTTGTTTGATGCAGGGTGGGACTTCATGGCCAGCAGCAGTAGTGGTTTCCCACCAGGGTAGTGGCAGTATCCAGGCTTGTCGGCCAGCAGGGTACAGGTGTAGCTCTGAAGGTGTGGGAATTCCGCCTTGGACTGGGTGAGGTTGAGGTGGTAGGTGGAAAAGTCATCCTTCAGCGTAATGGAGTGTCGTTGAGGTCTGGAACGGATGCCTTTAGGGCGGACTGCATGCAGATTGCTTAATATGAGGACCCAGAGGACAGACATGGTGATAACAAAGAGACCAACAAAGGACAATCTCCTGCCCCATATCTTCATCTTCTTCAAAATAGTTTTACCTGTTGACAAGAAAACACAAAAGGCTACTTTCCAAAAGCCCATTACAATGACATTCATTTTTGATATGGTTACAAAACTCTGGTGCTGATGCTTGAGCTATCCTCTTTAAACACTAAATTACTCAAATTCGTTGTTTTCTGGGTTTTTGAACAACTTAAAACAGTATCAATGTGATTTATACCACTAGGCTCAAACTAGAAAGTTGTCACATTAATGAAAAGCTTGTTGTCAAGCAAACACATTCAGTCATAAATAAGTGTAGGAGAAAATGTTTCCAGAATTCTTATCCTCCTCAAGAAAAACTTAAGCCAGACTTTTTGTTTTAAGAAAAAAACTGTTTCTTTTCTTCAGATTTTCTGCCAAATTATGACATCTCTGCAGTAAAATCTTAGAATATCCATCTGCTGCAGGACTGGAGGGCATTATTTCCAGGATTTATTTTGGAAACAAGGGTGTGTGACATGATTTAATATGCATTCACTTATGGTGGGGAGAATAGACGGTCCAATGATAGAATCAGATGATTTCCTAAAAGGCCAGTAGAGCTGGGTCAGGGAGAGCAGCATGCACCAAGTAGTAGAACAAGAGTGTGGGGACCTCAGTGATCCACAGCAGATAGACCTGAGAAGAAAGAAAATGTAATACAAGCAATAAGGAGGGGATTTAAAGGTTTGAACAGTAGGTACAGAATGGTGGTCATTGGCTGGAGCAGAGGAGGAAGAATGGTGGAGGAAATACATTTATGTACTAGGTACTACCAGAGCAATCACCAAACCAAAGCTAAGGTGAATCTATGTGATAAATAATCATTTTTAAGAGTTTGCAGAACTGGTGAGTTGGTAAATGCTTGGCTTTCGGGCCCAATAGTAATATCGGTTGTTATGTACACCAACTTTTAGCTCATACCTACCAACTGCTGCTCTAAATTCTGTACTGCTGCTGCTCTTGAAAGGTTTTCTGAACTATATTGCCTACATAAAAACCACAACAACAGATATTTTCCTTATATCTCTGACACATTTTTCCCTATGTTCAGGTAAATAATATCAAAATATTGGCTACAGTCACATATATTGGTAAGCAAACATTATCTGCCCACTAAGCACCTGAGCCCAGGGTCAGGGGACTGGAAGATGCATGGTATCCTGCAAATGTACTTGGCACTGATGGGCATATTTACAGTAGAAGTGATGGAGCGTGGCACTAGCCTCTTTGGCTTAACGCCGTGCTCCGCCACTTCTGAAACACAGGGTGCATCATATTTATAACAATATGGTGCAGCCTTGCGTTTCCCCCTGCACTGGTGCTAAATTTAGCTGCCTAGCCCCTCATAGTGCAAGGGTGTCTGCGTTGCAGGGGAAGATTGATTATGTGCAGGAAGGTGTCCCTTGATACATGTGACGCAACCAGGAGTAGACAGATGTCTAATTGCACTATTTTCTACTCGCATCAACCTGCCAATCATACATTGATTGCTTTCTTTATTTGCCACTTAAAAAAATGTTCTCCATTGTCTAAAAATCAAGGTTAAGATCACATGCCCTAAACATTAATTTACCTAGATACAGTGTTTTTTAAAGTGCTACAACGTCACTTGGTGGTCACTTCGGATAACTGGACAACAAGTTTAAATAAATTGACCAGTGCAGTAGAGCTCTGTGATGTGGGTAAGTGAGCGTGCATGATAAGCAGAGTCTTATACATGGTATCAAATTAGGAAAAATCATTAGTTAATAGTCCACTTATGGTAAATCCTTCCCTACTGAAGGGGTATTGCATTTTGACCATTTTGGAATTAGGTTTAGGGTGTATTGATCATAGAACTATCGACTGGAAACGTATAGGGGCATTTTAAATATTAATCAACAGTTTGGGGGTTTTGAGTGGAATACTTTTCTGCTGTCCTAGGTATATATAGAGTGATGCATGGAGCCACTCTAATGTATGCAGGTAAATGAAGGAGTTTAAACTGCGGTGCCCACCCGGTCACAGCTGAAAACGTCTTTCTTAGAACTTTCATGTCATTGTTTAGGGTCACTCCTTTGGTCCCCGCAAGGTTGGAGTTGGCCTACAGAGACTCTAGTCAAGTGATGGTGTGAAACGTTGCCTTTTCCTGGTTAAGGGGGTCATTATGATAGCGGGCGGATCGCCACCGCCCGAATGGCGGTGCCGATCCGCCCGCTATTTTCCACTGCCTGCCTAACATTTCCCCCGCCATATTACGATGGCGGTGGGGACCCATGCGGACGGAAAGACCGTCCGCCAGTTTTCCGCCGGTAGGCAATCCGCCCGATTGTCTACCGGGCGGAAAAGGCCTGCAATATGGTGGTGGTGCCTTGCAGGCAACGCCATCCATATTACGATGATGGCGGTCTCATGCCTTTCCATGGCGGAGACTCCGCCATGGAAAGGCATGCAGAGAATGCCTTTGGGGGCCCGTTGCGGGCCTCCAGGTGGTTGGGGGTGTGGGTGGCTGCACTTGGGGGGTACCCACGGTACCCCCGACATTTGCATGCACAAGGTGGCAGGCACCGTGTGGTGCCTGTCACGTTGTGCATGCAAATGCACAACATGCTGTATTTACATTGCGGCGGGTGCTGGTCACAGCACCGCCCGCCGCAATGTAAACAATACATGATGCCACCGCCACCGTGGCGGTGGCATCCTAATACACATGGCGGGACCGCCGCACCTCTTGCGGGCGGTCCCGTTTGCCGTTGCGGTGTCCGCCCGCCATCGTAATGACCCTCTTAGTTCCTGGTCTCTTGTTTCATGCCTAGGTTATTAGGATCTGATCTCTCTTCCAGGCTAGCACAGTTTTAATATATTGAGTCAGAACTTAAGACCCTTCACATATGCTGCTTCTGGAAGTCCCAGAGCCTGAATTGCAGAGACATGCATTTATTGGTGCTACATTTTTAGATCATCAAATTCTTTGCGACTATTAAAGGACCTGTCCACACCACTATACTTTGAAGGTTCGCACAACCAGTAGTTTCATTCATTTATTTATTCTTTCATGATGGATCCTCAAATTGCACATGCAATGCCTTGATCATTGAAACCATTAGCCATTTTTTTAATGTCTTTATAACATCTATTTGTATTGTGTGACGCTGTTTGCAAAGCACACTTGCTACCCTCATGGGACTTTTTGGCCCTAGGGAGAAGCAAAACACAGACTCACACCACAGACCGGTTACTCCATTCAAAGGTGCTCTGTTGCTCTATCTAAAAAACACTGTGATTTTCAGATATTTGTGAAACTTCAAGGATTATCCATCTGTCCTGAATGCAGAGGCAAGCCATTCTAAGAGTTTCTTGGTACAAATGAGAAGGCAGGACCACCATGTCTCACTCGGTACTGCTACTAAGCCTATTGTGCCATTCTTCAGAACATAAGAGATGCCACTTGGAGCTTGGGAGGTCTGGGGAGAGGGTGGAATGTGTTTCATTTAAGAAGAGAAAAGTGGAAAGCAGGAGTTGAGGAGTGATGGGGCGGTGAAGGGTTAAACATATAACTCCATGTGATAAATGCACTAGGCCTGGATCTCAGCAGCCTCTACCAGCTGAAGGTACCAGAGTCAAAGATCTGGTGTAGGCTACTGAGTGATGTCAAGGGAATCTACATCTTCCCAAGTAACACAGTGCTGCTACTTCTAAAGTAACACAATACTGAGCACCAGCTGATGCTGAGGCAGGCTGTAATCTTTAAAGTCTTATCAGCAGCTAGTCTGCAGCCCTAAAAGAGCACTGCTATCTTACTTTAGTCTAGATAGCACTAGGGGCTCACTGACAAAATATCAACCCTCCAAAATATCGCCCTATCAAAATATTGGGGCCCATTAGGATGTCGGGTGGAAGCACTACCGCCGTGCTGTCGGAGGCAAAACCCACCAGTTACCGTCCGCCCGCCGCGGCCCACACGCCCGCCCAATTAGGATGTGTAAAATCAGCAAAACACCGCCCGTAAGCACGCGACGTCGCCCACCATCAAAGTGCGCCCGTACACGTAGCAGCGCCAGCCAATGGAGGCACACCGTCCGACGAAATCACGTACCGCCCGGCGTACAAATTACGATGCCGCAAACAAACAGCTCCCCGGCTAAGAGACACCGCACGAGATAACAAGGCGGAAACTCGACCGCACGAGTACGGACACCAAAAAGCGGCCCACCCCGACATGAATCCTGCACTCCAGGCCATCCTCATGCTCTACCTGATGCAGCACCTAGGAATCAACGCGCCGCGGCGACGCAGGTAGGCAGACACACAACAAGGGCACGCAAACACCGCACACAGTGCAAGGGCGGAAAAAATGTACATGGCCCCCCCAGACACCCCTGTGTGGACAGGACACATCCACCACTGCACCCACAAATGTCACACCGGGCAAAATGAAACAACTCGCAACAACCGGGCACACACTACCCGGGACCAGGAACTGACGTCCCCGTCACGGCAACGCAGCGCAGCGGCGATGACGCAGCTACACATGCGCACAACGCAGAGGCCAACTACAGCGCCATGCATGAGCCGCACACAAATAACACAGGCACACAACTACACACACCACACACCAGCCCCACCCTGAACGCACATGTCACGTGGCATTCCTGCATCAGTCATGTCCCCAACCGGCAACTCACAGGTGCCAACATGACGCCACACAAGTGTACCGAACAGGGCAGTGACGTCACGCCAAAATAGGACACACCCTTGTGTGCATAACATGGCGAAGCACACAGCGGCTGCTACATCACGCCGCAGAATATGTACCTCGTCCGCAAAAGGCACGCCAGTACCATACAAAAATACCAATACCATCCTGCACCCAATACCAATACATGCAATACGTAACATGAAAAAACCCGGGTGCCTGACAACAGGTGTTACCAATTACAACACACACACACAAGGCCCAACGTATAGCGGAAACGCAGCGTGCCGCCCACACACGGGAAAGCAGATAGCACTGAATGGCCTTCCATTCCCACTCTGAAACCACATTTCGACAAAACAAGCCGGAGAATACAGCCATTGTCCCAACAACAAGCCAAACAGAGGCATGCCGAGGAAACCGTCCAATGTGCAGATAGCGCACAACATGAAAGAAAGTTCTGACCACAAAAAAAATATAAGACCACTCCTCCATGTGGTTCACATGCAAGTAATCTGGAAGGAGTCAGACACCACTGACCTTGACCATTCATAGAAGCATGTGGGATGAGGACCTGTGTCCTCCGCACAAGCTACTATAACCCAAACCCTGCCTCCGTACGACTATTCCAGATTTCCCAGCATCGTCGGAGGGTGCACTCTGCTGACTGCACAGCCGGCTGGAGCACGCCATCACATCGCCCTGTAGCAAAATGGCAGTCGCAACACACCTACCCAACTACGCCGGACAGATGCAGCTCTACATGGACAGCCTGCTACAGATAGTGGGCTGTGAAAACCTGGCCACGCTGAACGTAAGTTACCGAGTAACTTACCGCATCGCAATGTTCAGCTGCGTCATCCCCGTCTTCTACTGTCGGAGGTGTCCCTTCCACTGTCCTGTGGATTTATGTCTCTCCAACCCGGCATGTCCAAAGGCGGACCTGGTACAACTGTTCGCCCCCTGGACGCACACGACAGGATCTGTTCAGTCTATGGGGGCATGGCGTATGTGGCTGCAATCGGACACACACTGCAATGGGACATGTGTGCCTCCACACAACGGATTCTGGATCACAGTTTCATCGAATGTCACCCAACATGTCCCATCAGGCTCCTACAAGGGACAACTTACGATGAACACATTGACAGCCACCATCCGCTTCATTGGATGGCATCCATGTATAACACCAATGCCATGGAAGCCCTGCTGGAAGGTGTCGCATACCTGACAACCTGTCAATTCGTCGGGCCCCGACGCAATACCCCCAATTGAACAATGATGTTCAACACCGTACCTATGCTTGGCTTTCGCACGGACTGGGCAGTTACCTGTACAACAACTATACCATACAACCTGCAACAAACACCACACTATCAACTCCACTGCCATGACATCGGACATTTTCGGGACATTCTCTCTGTTCCTCACCACATCCAATATCTCTGCATGAACAGGGGGAGGCAGAGGTATGGGACTTGTGTACAGTAACAACATGGACAATACTGCACGAACAACTATGCTATAATATGTATCCTGCGCACATGAACATATGCACCGGTCAGTGCACACTAATCTGTCAGCTGTATCACGTGAGAACTGTCACCTCACCTTTGTCTGTACTTCCGTGCCAGGACTTTTGCATGGACAACAAATGCATCCCCCAACAACATGACCCCAGTGAATGTGACATGTTCAGTAGCCACCACATTGCAACAACTAGTGACACGCTGCTGCATGCACGTAGGCTCATGCTCTGATGTCACCCCTCACGCACGTGTGTCGTAGTAACTACTGTAGTAAACCTGTACCATGGAACTGAGATGTACTGTACCTATGATGTCAAGCTGTCTCGTAGGCAAAATGATTACTGTCTGTGTCAAACTCGAGAGCTCCTCAGTAACTAACAAATGTACATTAGCATAGCAAGGGCAAGGCAGTTGTAACTCTGAAGCCCTCATTCCACAGTCAACAACTAATCACATCTACCCCTAACCCCTTATGTATGTGTAATCATGCTAAGTAGATCCTCCACATGCATTTCGCTGCCAGTAGTGTCCACTATACTGCATCACAGAGGACGTAAGTCCAAATACATGGCTTGAAGCAAAAATGTGACTCCGCTGAATCATTTCACAAACACAAGTACGAATGAGAGAGGATGAGAGTGTGTGAAGTACACGACAGTCGTGAGATGACCATGTAGTCCACTGTCACTGTATGTCAACGCAAATGAGTAGCCGCAACAGTGGCCACAGTGCAATACCACAGCTCCTGGAGCAGGACATGTCAGACTCTGAAGGTGCCCGATAGATCATCACATCAACACTGACGGCCTGGTCAATACAAAGCACAGTCCTACACATGTCTACAATTTCCCACACAGTCTGACCACACACTCAGCAACAAGAAGTAGGAGCCACGCAAAAGCATGCCACAGCAATGCCTGTCAAAACACACACACGACATCAGTTTGGGTGGGCAGCACTGCACAATGAGTAAGAACTGCAGAAAATCTGACATGCACAATTGAACTAGGCACAATCTTGACAGTGACACACCCTGCACACACACAACGTCTGAACCATAACAAGTAGGAGTCATCCTGAACTGCAAGGACACACCCACACACTGCATTCCGTGCAACATACAACACACACATCTCATCATATACACAGACCTCAACACGGTTACAAACATCCACCATGGGCCTGGGAAACATATGTGTGTAGTCGACATGGCCACAACACACACCCACACCAACGCCACCCCAAACTCACACCACCCACACCACCCACCACCACCTCCCAAATGCACACATTGAGAGTAGGCCATGTGCCCAGGCACAATGCACAGCACAAGACCAACATACACCTACACCGCTGGCCACACAGCAAGTAAGCTCACACATGCCCGCATACTCAGCGCATGCTGCCAGTCCACCTGTGGCTAGACTCACACCCTGTGCATTGCATGCACGCAGACATGACACGGATACATTTACCCAGAAATAACACCAAATACATGCAGTCAATCCGTTGCACAGAAAAGCAGATTCATCACACACACAAGTAGCAGAGTCTGAAAGAAGTGAAGTCCCTGCCACGTGTACAACACATTGGAATGTGAGACCAGACATTGTAATTGCTGAGGTCACATACACGGCATGTGCCCCACTTAACCAAGCACACACTACAACAACTGCAATAATCAACTACACAGATACAACCGACTACAGGAACAACAGCATCCAGTCACAGATTACATCGACAGGCGGCATAACTCATCAACCCCAGGGACAGTGCACAGTTCGATGTGCCGAGTAGTGACACGTAGTGCCGCGGATGCAATGTGTGTTAGTGTGCCCTGCCATGGCCAGCCAAAACTGCCATGGCAGTCACAATATCCATCACAGCCACCACTGTGTCAGAAGGAGATGTGTGAGTGTGCCTACCAATCTAACAGGATGCCAGTACGACTCGGTGCTGTGTGTGTGCTACGGGACAGTTGCAGGTCCGGCCCTGAGAGAGTAGCACAACTGTGGAAGACACACATGTGTCATGTGAAGCGGGAGTTACGCTTGGCCCAGGTGGGTGGGTGTGACGGGTAGGTGCGCACATGCAATGTTGAAACACACTGTGTTGGGAGGATTCGGGAGCACTAGATTACCGCTGTCTTGGGCATTTGTAAAGACCACCTGTCTGGGGACGAATGTGAACACGTGTGTGCACAACAGGCGGCCACACGAAAGATGCTGCATCAGGTGTAGACGTCAGCCCACCCTCTGGGGACATGCTGGATACTGCTGTGCGTCCGCCAGGCCCTTGCCAAGGCACGCACATCCCCTGTCGACCAGGTGTACCCCCAACATCGTCCACCTGCACGGGCTATCCAGGGCACGGGATGGCAGTGGAGCATGGTGGGTGAGAGGTCATGGCGCGCTCCTCCTGGGCACATCACGCAGGCAACACATCCTCATTGTGCAGCATGGCACAAGTCAAATATAAGTAGTGGGGGGACGCACACATCGCGCCCGGGAGTGACGTCACGGAAGGTGGCTCGCACCATCGCACTCATTGCCTATTTCCCCACACACGTTACATGCCATTGCAACAGAGAAGCCAGCGCGTGCACAAGCAGCTCCAAGCTCGCCCCAGAGAGGTCAAAGAGTGAATGTGTGGGTCCATTAGCTCCAGTTGGACGCGTCCTGGGCCGCTAGGGCAGCTACAGCCTCTGTGTGTTGCAGGTGGTGTATCCGGACTGCGGAGCCTGTCATGCATTGTCAATGTTGTCCAGGTCTCGAGTCGGGGTACCACGCAGGTGGACGGCGTCCCGCCACTGATTATACCGCGAGACAGACAACTCGTTCAGATGGACCCACACATACACTCTTTGGCCTCTCTGGTGCGAGCTCGGAGCTGCCTGTGCACGCGCTGGCTTCTCAGATGCAAACGCATATTGGGGTGAGCGAGGGGAGGCCATAAGTCTGACGGTGCAAGCCACCTTCCAACATGTCACATCCGGTCGGGACGTCAGCGTCCCCCACTCCTCCGATTTAGGACTCGTGCACTGCTGCCGTCAGATGTGCCACTCCCCAGGGGGTGGGGAAAGGGTCAGGAATGTCAGACTGAGATTGGCGCAGTTGAAGGCACACCTTCACTGGGGGTGACAACCATTGGACGGTCTGGTGTAGTCCACCCACGCGTACATGTGGGCCCTCCATCATCCATGTCTCCTGCGGCTAAGTGATGTCATGGGCAATGACGTAAGTGAGGAGAGCTGACTGCCCCACGCACAGATGGCGCATCAGCTCAACAGACCCAGCACTGGGGCAGCAGGGGTCACATGTGCAGGGGCAGCTGTGCCTGGTGTGAAGGACACCCTATCCTTCATCCCTGTGCCGACACGTGTTGCACCAGTGGAAGTGGATGGGAGGGCGGTCATTCGCCTCCGCGTGGCTGAAGAAGACCCAGAGTCCACGTCCCCTGTGTCATACAACATGGATGCATCACCTCAGTCCTCAGATAACGCCGAAATTGCACACTGGGCCTGTGGTTCATCCAGCACACGTCTAGCCCCTCCGAGGCGCAGGTCACAACTGTCTCACTCAGCAGCTGTGCAGCTGCTACATCCGAAGCCACCCCACTGTTGAGCGTCCCCTGTCCCTCAGCACCCAGGGGAGATGCCACATGAGAGAGAGCGAGGTGGTCCCACTCATCTGGCATCAATGACACAGACATGTGCAAGGGAAGCAGCACAGAACATACCCAAATCCACATGTTGCACGATACCTGTGCAATAGTATACAGCCACCACAATCAACACCCAATGGCTGGCGTACAGGAAAGGAATCCGCGAATTAGTGCCACGAATGTAGTGCACATCGCACTACATACGGCCTGTGTCACCCTGCGACCATAGCCCCAACTCGCGTTGTGCACAACCACTATCCTGATGGTGGCAAGGATGTCCACTATGTAATTAGGCCAAACACATACCTGCATGGAGCAGAATGGGAAACTACTCACACAGACTGCAACCTGACAGCCCACAATGGCCATGAGCCCATGCCATCCACCTGTCGTTCACACGAGCACAACTGTTGTTGCACGGTGTGCCGGATGTGCAAGTACCAGAGACACTTTTCCGGAGGGTCCTGAACAGGAGACACATGTAACCCACTGGGCAGTCTGTGTTGTCACCTACTGGCATTGTGCAGTCAATGTGCAGCCCAGGCCTGCTGGGACTGAGAAGGGCAGCATGGCCCCAGCCTGCCATACTCACGAGCAACAAGTGCTCTGAGACCTGCATTGCCAATTGGCTGTGTCACTGGATGTCTGACATGAAGTTGCCATGTACCACCACTCGGGAGGGACAGACATGGCAAAGCGCCCGGGAGCTCACATACCCCTGCCACCTGCAGTAAGCATGGTGAGCAGTGCATGTTGGAACCCCACAGGCTCTGACTCCTGGTGCTGCGGATCAACGACATGTGTGTCCCCCACATGCACTCCCACACACACTGTGGTTGTCTCACACACACAACTTTTGCAAGGGATAGCCATGTGCAGTGTGCGTGGAGCTCGGAATCCAGGATCTCCAGCTCCTCGCTGGTGAGTGGACCTGGACATATCTTCAGCGTCATCGACGTTAAGGTGGACAGGTGGCAGCAGCAGGTGTTGTTGAGGGATGCCAGGCTGCAGTCCC
Source organism: Calotriton arnoldi (assembly GCA_963921515.1). Classification (NCBI taxonomy): domain Eukaryota; kingdom Metazoa; phylum Chordata; class Amphibia; order Caudata; family Salamandridae; genus Calotriton; species Calotriton arnoldi. The sequence continues at coordinate 289,549 of CAWUFW010014201.1, forward strand.
TGGTAGCTGTGGTAATGCCGGTCTCACTCCCACAGTCATATAGCCCCCTGGGGCAGTTTCAGTGGGTCCAAGCCGCTGCAATTGGTGTACCGTGTCTGCCTGCTTAAATTGCAGACGATGGCCTCCTTCCAGCTGGCCCGTGACGCTTTCCTCCATTGCGGGACACGCAGGGTGCAACCGCGAGGGCCATTGGAGTTGGCCGTAAGGGCCTGGCCCATGGCGGGTACAGTCCGCTGATGCCATGTGCACTACACAGTATGATGTGCGCAATGCATCTGCAGGTGTGGCCATGACTTGTGTGTGGGAGCAGGTCCACACTGGACAGGGCCACAACATGCTGTGCGCATGGGCAGGGACGGCCAGTGCTCAGCCTCCACATGTCTGTTGGCACATCATCATGTACACATTGGCATGGGAGCATGGGACATGCATATGCACACACATGCCATCTTTCACTATGCACATCTCCCACTTGGCACGTGCTACGTTACGTGTCACTTGTGATGTGTATTTGCAATCACACAGCTGTGTTGTCATGGAGCTGTCAATGTGTACACCTGTCAATGTGTTTTGGAGGTGTGATCCGTACAGTGCTGTACATAGGGTGAAGTAGGGACATCAATGACTGTCTCATATCCCCTCGTGCAACAGGACCCACTTGTTTTTGCCGCTCAGCCTGTGTCCATTGCGTTGTTGGTGTGTGCCATACTCACCCAGCCGCGGAAGCTGTGTCAGGCACAGCAGCTAGTTATATTGCCGTGGTGTTGCCGCTTCCCAAATATGCAGTCTGATATCATCGTCATGCCTTACAAGTTGTTAAGGCCTAAATCCCCATGTGCATGCTCATAGCAATGGTTTGTGTCACTGCTCATTGCTATTGGTAAGGGGACCTGTGTAAGTGTATTGTGGCTGTGCTGTCCCTACTTGTCAGCTGTTCTGTGATTCAATTGCTTGGTCAGTCATTTTTGTTTTGTGTTTGTGGAAATGCCATGTGGCGTGTTGCTTTGACATGTGTCCACTTCCATCTTTCCTAGGAGGAGACCAAACATACATCGCCCCTACCAATTGCTGTCAGACATGGAGGACGTGGAGGTAATCCGGAAATTCCGACTGGACCGACCCACCCTGCATCGCCTATGTGCCTTGTTGGAACCCCACCTCCGTCCTCGCAGGGTGTATCCGACTGCATTTACCCCCACGGCTAAGGTGATGGCTGCACTACATTTCTTCGCCACTGGGTCATTCCAACACACAGTGGGCAGTGGAAGTGGGATGTCCCAGCCCATGTTCAGCATGGTGCTACGTGATGTACTGTCAGCTATGATGCTGTACAGGAACAGGTACATACGATTCCCCAGGGCTCGTGAATTGGCGGCAGTGAAGGGTGATTTCTATGCCCTTGGACGGATCCCCCACGTTGTTGGTGCAATAGATTGCACCCATATTGGCCTTGTAGCACCACAGGCCCTGGAGCACATATATAGGAATCGGAAGCACTTCCACTCCCTGAATGTGCAAGTGGTGTGCCTTGCGGACATGGTCATTACACACGTGTGTGCGAAGTTTCCAGGATCGGCCCATGACTCGCACATCATGCGCAACAGCATCCTACCACGTCTGATGACCAATCTGCAACCGGACCGTGCTTGGATTGTTGGTGAGTATGTGTACTCGTGTAGCGTGGCTGTTGTGCGATGCTGTCTTGGGGACAGTTGGAATTGCAACTAATCTCGGTATTCCTCACACCCAGGGGACTCTGCTTATCCGAATGGGCCTTGGCTGCTCAGCCCATTACGTAATCCTCGGACACCAGCTGATGTCCGCTACAATGAGGCACATGGCAGGGCCAGACGTGTGGTGGAGCGGACTTTTGGCCTCCTGAAGTCCAGATTCAGATGCCTGGACCGCACCGGGGGTGCACTGGCGTACTCCCCACAGAAGGTGTGCCAGATAGTTGTGGCATGCTGCATGCTGCACAATCTGGCTATTCGCAAGCAGATCCCCCTAATAGTGGATGACGGTGATCAGCCCGGGCCCCCGCCTGCAGACCAGGACGGGTCCAGTGAAGAGGACAGTGGAGAGGAGGAAGCTGTGAATGTGCGTCAGCAGCTCATCGCCCGCTACTTCACTTGAAGGTGAGTGACCATGTACGACGGCTGATGTAGCTGTAGTTGTGCAGGTGTATGTGTGCATTGTGACGGAGGCCTTTTGTTCACTGAGTGCTGTGTGGCAATGGTCCATGTCCAGGGTAGTATGCCACTGACAGTGGCTGTGGCATTGTGCCCCGTTGCTCTGTGAGATGTGTGTACATTGCATGTAGTTGGTGACAAGTACTGTGTGATGGGTGTGTGACACACTAATTGAATGGACTCTTGTTCTGATTTTCACCCCTAGGTCCCTACAACATCTCCTGGCCTATCTACATGCCACACAGCAGAGGCATTCCTGCTCATGTTGGCGGTTGCACATCGTTGATTAAACCCAGGGCACATGAAGCAGATTGTGATCAAGGTGTATTTATTTACAGCGGTGAAATGTGATTGTGTGCAAGGTGATGACAGAAGTGGTGCATGCTGTGACAATGAGTTGACGGACATGGCTGCGTGATGGTCAAGGTGTACCCATGAAGTTCTATGTCCACAGTCCAACAGACACATGCCATTCACATGGCAGTGTGGGGTAGGATCGTAGTCAAAGTCAGTGCAGTAGGTGGTCAGGGTGGCTGGCTGACTCACTGGCGTTTGGAGCGTGCGTAGTCCTCTCTGGACACCTGTTTCCTCTTCGGACGGCCCCTTCCACGTTTGGTAGGGGGGTTGTGTTGGTGGGCTGCTGGTGGTGGCTGAGGACTGCTCACTCGCTGTGGACGCAGGGGAACTAGATGTTGCACGACCCTGCGCCACAGCACGTGGTGGCGGCGGTGGTGTGGCTGGCCTTGCTTGGGCCCTCCCCCAACACCTGCTGGGCCATGAGGTCCACAAGTTTGTCCATACGGGTCGCGATTTGGCCCATATGGGCGTCCATGGACCTCAACACCACAAGGACCTCCCGCGTGTCGGCAGCCGACCTGGCCCATTGTCCTTGGGCCTCTTCATAGGCCCCAAGGACTCTTGAGATTTGCGGCAGGGCTTGGCTCCCAGGCTCAGATGGCGTTGGCCTGACCCTGCTCCTCCCACCGGTACTGCTGCCACCGACCTGCCCACTCGCCACATTGGTCACCACGGTCCTCTGTCTGGCTCCCAGGGTCGAGCACGACGGGCGTGCCACCCCTTGCGCAGGTGCTGTGGCCAGGGATGGCATGGTGGTGGTGGTGGTGGTTGTTGCGGCGGTGGTGGTGGCCGCAACGACCGTGGCAGCAGGGGTCTGTGACTGGTCAGCAGCCCTGGGTGATGTGTTGGTGGGTAGGAGGGGCCCTGGGGAGCGGTTGGGCCCTGCCACTCCAGACGGGCCTGCTAGGTGGTCCTCGTCCGAAGAGGTGTCCAGGTCTTCTACATCCGTGAGTCCGGGTCGGGGGCTTGCGGACTGGCTGTGCTGGCTGCTGTCTCCCTCTCCAGCATCCAGCTGTTCGGCACCTGTGGGGAGAATGAGATAGGTTATTGTGTTGCACCTTGCAAAGTTTGTATTGGTTGTCTGACATTCACAGTTCGTGCACTGTCGTGCACAGGTTTCCCAGTGGCGTGTGTGTGGATGTACGATGTGTGTATGCGTGAGCAAGGCAATGGAACTGTGTGTTGTGTTCATGTGGCATGGGGCGGATTAGCGATGACAATCAGTGTGTGTTGCTGTACTCCTACATTTTGTGGCTTGGGTGTATGCGGGCTCCAGACCCATCGACGCTTTTGAGGTGAAATATGGTTTTGGTGTTCAAATGGAACGCTTAGAAACGCAGATGGCAAAAGGGGGTACAGCCCCCTCAACGCTTTTGAGGTGAAATATGGTTTTGGGGTTCAAATGGAACGCTTAGAAACGCAGATGGCAAAAGGGGATACAGCCCCCTCAACGCTTTGAGGTGCAATATGGTTTTGGGGTACATACTGTGACATATGTGTGCAGAACGGGACATGTGTTTTGGCAACATGACAGTGCAGAGACAAAGGTGTGTGTATGTCTGACATCCCCAGCATGTCTGCTCACTGTTATCATTTATGGACATTACACTGCAAGCATTGTAGTGAGTGAGTGATGGTTGTGTGCCACACGACGTATTGCAGATGGGCCAATTCCTTGGTGTGCGTGCTACCCTCGGCCATGTGCAGCAATGCAGTGCTCTTGGGGTGTTGACTATATTATGTATGTTGTAAATCAGTGTGATGTGCGCTTCAGTCACTGCAGACACATTATTTGTGATGGGCAGGTATCTTTGCAGAACTACTGTGTGAGGGCCAGCTGTTCCGATGACATACCTTTCATGACACTGGGGCTGACAGATGAGATGGATGGTATGTTGGATGTGCATTGTGTGGCTGTGTGTTTCATGGGTCCAGTGGTGTTTATGTGCATTACTGGGGTTCCACACTGTTAGTTCTAGACAGGTTAGACTTACATGGGCGATGTTGTACGTTTTGTGGGGAACAGGCAGTAACGACTACTTGGACAGGACTTCGATGGTGTTGCTGATGTGTGTGATGAGTGGCACAGTGCCCGCCGTGTGGGTCAGTGCTCCAGTGGGACTTGTGCATGCAGACGTGGCTCCATGGGTGTTGCTGTATTTGTGATGGCTCATGTTTGCTATGACTCTGTAATACATGTCCGTGTGCACATTGGTCACATGATTATGACAGGGAGCAGTGCTGCGTGTTCCTCTGCTACGTGACATTTCCCAAATGTTAGTCGTAATACTGTCCTCATGCCTACAGACACCCCGCCCTGTACAGTACTCTAACTACTTGTTGGTTTGGAGGGCGCAATGCAATGGATGCCATATGGTACTGGGAGGGAGGGGTGCTCCATCTTGCTGGTCTGTGGGAGTGGGGGCGGTGTTGTGTGTTGTGGTGATGGCTTACCACCCACAGAAACCCCTCCATGTACGGTAAGATTTCTACCTGTCGGCTGAAGGTGTGCACTGCAGTGGCTGACACATGGGTGTGGGCTGTGCTCCACCTTGCTGTGCTGTAGGACTAGGGGCCTGGTGGGTGTTGTACTTCAGCTGTCCCCCTCCGACCCACTGACTTTGTGTTCAGGCTACTTACCTGTTACTTGTCGGTTGGTGCAGCTATGGCTGACACATGAGTGTGGGTGTGGGGAGTGCTCCTTCTGGCGCATCTGGAGTACAAGGGGACCTGGTGGGAGTTGCGGTGCTGGCTGACTGTACACATGCCCCCATGGTTTTGTTAGTTAGTCTGTTTCATGTGTGAGTGATGTCTTGTGTATTGTGTACTTGACATGGAGGTGTTTGTCCCTCGGAGCTATGGCATAGTGGTAGTGCATGTGAGTACATAGCGGTGTGCTGGTATACATTTGTTTGTACTTACCAGCCTCCACTCCCCCTGGTATTCCGGTGAGACTCTCCGGATGTAGGATGCCTCGCACCTTCTCCTCCCACGCCTTGAAGGTCTTAAATAGCGCGGGATTTCCTCCGCCAGTCCTGTCAGCCAGCTGCCGATTCTTGGCCTCCTTCTTTTTGACCACTCTTTTCATGTCGTGCCACCTCTTGGTGATTTCGGCTCTGTTGCGTGGCACGTTCCCGACTGCATTGACCTGGTCTACGATCCTGCTCCACATCCGGTTTCTGGTGGATAGTGGTGTCTGTTGGACCTGGTTCCCATAGATTTGTGGGTGCACCTTGATGATCTCGTTGACCATGACCGTCAGCTCAGTGGAAGTGAACTTGGGCATTCTCTGTGCTGCCATGGTGTGTGGTTTTGTGTTTGTGGTGCTGGTGCGGTGTGTGTGTGATGTGCAGGGGGTTTGTGGGGCCGGTGTTTGGTGGTAGTGGTGGTGGGTGCGTGTCTGTGGTGTGCTCCTGTCCTTTCTGTCTCGCTGTGTTCTGTGCTCTCGTCCTCAGTTTGTAGTGTTGCAAGGGATTGTGGTCTGTGAAGGGGCTGCATTTGTACTTACCTATGTGGGTGTGTCATGATGTGCTGTTGTTTTCAGGTGTGTTGTGGCTGGTGTTCTGGGATTTGTAGTTTATTTGTTTGTCCAGGGGGGATGTGTTTTCGGGATGTGTACTGTGTTTGGGTATTTGGGCGTGGCTTGCTGTGTGGACTTGTTGGCCATGTTGTGTGTGTTTCTTTGGTCCGCGGATGGTTTCTGTGCAGGGACGTGGCCGCCAGGGCTTCCGCCGTGTCCATTTTCATCACTGTTGTTTACGATGGCGGGCGGTGTATTTGTGGATTTGCCGCGCTCATGTCGGGAAGATCCTAATTTCACGGCCGGTGTCTCGGTAGTCAGGGCGGGCGGTTTTGGGTTGTCGTGCGGGTTTGCGTCCGTGGCGGATGGATGGACTTCGACTCGGACATGGACTGGCGGTACTTTGTGTGTTTTTCCGCCGCGGGCGGTGTTCGCTCGCGACATCGTGATTGCTCGGTCGGTATTCAGAAGGTGTAGGCGGGCGGTTTTTACCGCTATGGTAGATGACGGATTTTATTCCGCCCGGTATCTTAATGGACACCATTGTGTCCAAAATATCGATGTCAAAAATATCGTTGGCCTATACTTATAATGGTAAGTACAAAATATTGGGGGAAAATATCATTGTCATTAATATTGTTGTATAAAATATCGTTTTTAAAATATATATAAAATAAAATAATAAATATTAAATATATTAAGTAGTAATATTAATTTTAAAAAGAACATAGATTTAATATATATCTTAACAAATAAAGCAAATAAACTTAATTTCTAAAAGTTAAACACACATATATAATAATTAAAATATATATTTACATATTTCTACTTAAAATAGTTATCAAACTAATACATGTAATTTATAATATAATTAAAAATATATAAAAATATAACAAATAAGTATATATATATATATATACATATTTATATACATAAACCAACAACATAAAATCTTTAAAAAAACAAAGCATTCTAATCAAATAAAAAAATTAAACAACTTAAAATTCTTTGTGAAAATAGTGGAGCGGTGCACTACCTTAAAATTCTTTACTTTTAATAAAACATATTTGAGTAATTAAAAATAATAATATATTTAAAAATAATATATTATTTAATTAAACAAAAACATAATAATATAAATTTAACAATATAAAAAATTATAAAATATAAATTGTAATACATATCCTATTTCCACTACAATTTATACATAACTACACAAACTAATAAGGTACATATATATAAAATGTACTGCTCCCACCTACCAATACATACAAATAATAAAAGTGAATAAAATATACAAATCTCCCTCCAATAAATGCAACAGTAGTAAAAGTGTTGGATAGCGGAGGTGTACAATAACTATTCCCACTCCAATCACTACAGCAGTAGGGAAAGTGCTGGATTGCAGAAGGTTAAAATTTACTATTCCCACCCCAATAATTGTAAAAGCAGGGCTGCAAAGGAGTATAATTTATTATTTCCACTCCAGTTAGTACAACAGTAAGGAAAGTGCTGAATAGCGGAGGGGTGATATTTACTATTCCCACTCTAGTCAGTACAACAGTAGGGAATAGCAGAGGGGTTAAATTAACTATTCCCACTCCAATCAGTATAACAGTAGGAAAAGTGTTGGATAGCAGAGGGGTAAAATGTATTATTCCCACTCCAGTCAGTGCAACAGTAAGGAAAGTGTTAGATAGAGGAGGGGTAAATTTACTATTCCTTTCCAGTCAGTGCAACAGTAGAGAAAGGTGTTGGATAGTGGAGGGGTTCAATTTACAATTCTCACTCCAGTCAGTGCAACAGTAGGGAAAGTGTTGGATAGCGGAGGGATAATGTTTACTATTCCGACTCAATCAGTGAAACAGTAGGGAAACTGTTGGATAGCGGAGGGATTACATTTACTATTCTCACTCCAGTCAGTGCAACAGTAGGGAATGTTTTGGATAGCGGAGGGATTACATTTACTATTCCCTCTCCAATAAATGCAACAATAGGGAAAGTGTTCGTTAGCAGAGGTGTTACATTTTCTATTCCCACTCCAGTCTGTGCAAAAGTAAAGAAAGTGTTGGATGGTGGAGAGGTTAAATTTACTTATCTCACTCCAGTCAGTTCAACAGTATGGAAGGTGCTGGTTAGCGGAGGGATTAAGTTTACTATTCACACTCCAATAAATGCAACAGTAGGGAAAGTGTTGGATTGCGAAAGGGTCACATTTACTATCCCCACTCCAATAAGTGCAACAGAAGGGAAAGTGTTGGATAGCGGAGGGGAATAATTTACTATCCCCACTCTAATAAGTGCAACAGAAGGGAAAGTGTTGGATAGCGGAGGGGTAATATTTACTATTACCACTCCAATAAATGCAACAGTAGGGAAAGTGTTGGTTAGCGCAGGGGTAAGATTTACTATTCCCACTCCAGTCCGTTCAAAATTAAAAACAAAAAAAGATATGTTAAACAAAATAAAAATATTTAAATAACAAAGTAAATAAAAATAAATATAAATATGTTTAAAATTAAAATTTTAAACATAAAAATTACAATGTGTAGTACATATCTCAAATACCACAGATTTTTATAAATAAAATACAAAAATAATTCTTATAACAAATAAATATTTTATTTTGGAAATTATTTATATAAAAAAAAATATTTATTACAGACATTTCATTTAGTTATTTTCCACCCTATAACAACACGAAACTCACAACCCGCACCTAAAATATAACTTTAAAAGGATTTGTTTACACTATTAATATAAATATTTATTCTTAACACTCATTATTCAAATATTAATTATTAATAAATTATAACCGATAAACTTCCCACAATATACCCACACAAAATCATATAATTTTACAGAAATATATTTACATAATGAACATAATTCATAATTAAATTAATAATTAATATTAATGAAAACAATAACTATTAATCAGTTAAAATTAATTAACTTCCCACCCTTCATAACTATAAACTACACAAACCACACCTAAAAATAATTTAAATAAATATTTAACATAATCAATTATCAATTAATTAATTGCTATTAATAAACAACTAATTATTAACTATTAAAAATTAAATTACTTTCCACACTTTACCCCTATAAACCCCACAACCCGCACCTAAAATTAAACTAAACAAAAACGGTATTACACAATTAAAATAATTACTTTTCAATAAAATAACTAATATTATTTAAGAACTAACTATTAATTAATTAAAATTAATTCACTCCCCACCCTTTACCCCTATAAACTCGCACCTAAGAAAAAAATAATTACTCAATAAACAAAATTAACTAACAATTATTTAATTAATATTAACAACTAATAATAAAAAAATGTTTTACCCCCTACCTTTACCCCTATAAACCCCACAACCTGCACCAATTTTCTTTTATGAAACAATTAACATAATTAATTATCAATTAATTAATATTAATTAACAACTAATTAATAATTAATTAACAATAAATGACTTCTCACCCTTTACCCCTATAAACCCCACAACCCACACCTAAAAGAAACACATTACTCAATAAACACAATTAATTATCAATGAATTAATTAATATTAATTAACAGCTAATTATTAATTAATTAAAATTAACTTACTTCCCACCCTGTATCCGTATAAACCCCCAATCCACTACGGAACTAAAAAACACTTAGGGGTCGATTCCGATTCGGGCCGGAAATTTCCCCGACCGAGCCGGACCCGGAGAGATTTCCGACCGAATCGGACCCGTGCAGTCCGACCGAGCAGAGTCCGATGCGTCCGTATGTTATCGGACACGAGTCGGTCGGACTCCATTGAACTCAATGGGAGCCGGTCGTACAACGCGTACGCGGGCTCCCATTGCCTCAATGGGTGCGAGGCGGACAAGGGCGCCCCTACAGCCGAGTGCGCCCGCGGCGCTCCGCGGCGTGCACGCACAGGTAGGGGGACCCTTGGGTCCCCCTGTGTGCGCCTCGCACGGGTACGCGTACAGGGGGTCCGACACGGACCCCCAAAGTGCGGCTCCGACAGCGAGGTTCGAGTCGGACGGCGCGAGTCGGTCGGAGCGGTCGAGAGTGCGCATCGTACTTACCCGGCCGGAAAACGTCTCCATTGCGCGGTGCGAATCGGGTCCGACCGGAGTCGGTCGGGCGGTGCGGTCCGGGTGCGAGTCGGTCGGAGCGGTCGGGTCGCCCGGACGAGTCGGTCGGCGAGTCGCATCGTACTCGCTCGGCCGGACCAGCGTACGGTTCGGTCGGGTAACAGGCTTTCGCATGGCTTTTTTCCCGACCGAATGGTATTGGGTGCGCCTCCGACCGAGATCGGAATCAGCCCCAAAATGTAATAAAAATACATTTCAAAACTACAATACATTTAACACATATATTAAAAAACATAAACAATAATTATACAAATAAATTACATCATATACATTTAAAATATATAGTAAAATACATAACAACTATATTTTTGCAAATGATATTAATTACTTTGATATTTTCAAAATCGATATTACTTGCCTTAAATTCGGTATTCTTAACATCAATATTTTGCTGACAAGATTTCCATATCACGATATTTAAGACTATATTTTGGTATGGCAATATTTTTAATTTAATATGTTTAAGGGGCCGATTCCGATTCGGGCCGGAAATACCTCCGACCGAGTCGGATTCGGAGAGATATCCGACCGAACCGGACTCTAGCAGTTCGACCGAACGAGTACGATGCTGACGCATGCTATCGAACTCGATTCGGTCGGACTCCCATTGAAGTCAATGGGAGCCGGTCGTACGACGCGTACACAGGCTCCCATTGACTCAATGGGTGCGTCACGCACAAGGGCGCCCCCTACAGCGGGTATGCATCGGTGCGACTCGCGCCGTACATGCATGTGTAGGGGGGACCCATGGGTCCCCCCTGTGTGCGACTCGCGCGGCTACGCGTACAGGGGGGTCAACACGGACCCCCGAAGTCCGGCTCCGACTGCTCTTTCGAGCCGGACGGCATGAGTCGGTCGGACTGTTCGAGGCGCGCATCGTACTTGCCCGGTCGGGGAACGTCTCCATTGCGTGGTGCGAGTCGAGTCCGTATGAGTCGGTCGGAGCGGTTCGGAGCCGGGAACGAGTCGGTCGGGGATTTCGCGTATGCTCGCATCGTACTTGCTCGCGCGGACGGGTGTTCGAATCGGTCGGAAACAGGGCGTCCGAATCCGATCCGGTAAAGCCGAATCCGATTCGGTGCCCTACCGGCCGAGATCGGAATCGGCCCCTAAGTGAAAGATATCTGGGTGAGTGCCAGACACCATTGTGCTCATGCCAGAGTCTCTCTGTTGGGTCTGCCGTACTCCTGGGCAGAATTTTAATTACGCTGGAGTAAATTTGGCAATTTTGTACTACTCTTTGACGCGGAATTACCAATAATTGTGCAATTACTCCTGCTCACTTAAATAACAGTAATTTGGGAGAAAAATCATACAGCAAAAGCCCATTTAGGGCCTCATTACGATGTCAGTCGGAAACTAAACTGCCCGACTCCTTGTCGGAGTCTGTTCCGACTCACTCGCAATCGGCTGTTCCGCCCAACCGATTATGATGCTTCCGAATCCCAGAATGAAGAGGGGCCTGCTGGGGCCCCCCCAAAGTCAGTTTCCGACAGCCTTTTGGTGGCGGGCAGGCCGAGTTGGAAAGGCTGTCAGAATCCGACATCGTAATTGGTCAGTTGGAAACGCTGTCCATAGAGATGTACGCATCGCATCCGACCGACTGGTTCTCCGATTGCCGGTTGGAACCGATTTGGAATGACTGAACAGTTCCCTTTCCGACCGCAAGCATTGTAATCAGTCAGTCAAACGGTCTAGGGGAATCTGACTGTCGGTCGGAGACTTTCCGACCGACATTGTAATCAGCCCCTTAGTGGCGGCTCGCTATTTGTGTTCTGCTGCATTTAGCGCTGTTTCTTATTGCAAAATGCATCTTCATGTCCATTTTGCTAAGAAAATGGCGCTAAATGCTGGCAGTAAGACAGAGAAAAATCGTACCCTAAGAGAACATTTAGTGAGCGCGAGCAGCTGCTCCAGCTCACTATTCGTGTTCTGTTGCATTTAGCGCTATTTCTTAGTGTGAAAATGCATCCAGAGCATTTTTGCGCTAAGAAAATAATCCTAAAAAAAGAATTACTCTTCTTGTGTAATTCAAGCATAATCTTGTGGAATTCTTGGGTAATTCCATGTGATTACACAGGTTACGCCCACCCCTTGTCTGCAGCCAAATGAGGGGAGCAGAAGGGATCTGTGCTGGGGTCATCAGATCTCCACAATGTTCTATACTTGGCTGTTGTTAGTCTCAATCTAACACTGTTGTGGGTAAGCACAGTGCGCTCTCAGGTTATGCATTCTCCGTGTAGGTCGATAAATACTGGTTTGTTGGTGGTGTTTACTGCCTTTAGTGCTAGTGTGAGGTTACTTGTGCTAGCGCATATATGTGACAGGTGGTAATACCAGTTCACCTGCCATAAATCTTGCATTCTGGAACATACCCGCCAACGTCTCGCATCAAAGATGCAGATGAAGTCAGGAGTTTAAGAGGGTGATCTCATTAAGGTCAACAAGGAATAAACACTTTCTTAATGGGTGATACAGGTTTGAGAAGTGGATGACCCCATTAAAATCAATGGAGGCACTTTCTCTTTCAAGCGGATAAACAGAGGTCAAAATCTGGTGACACCTTCCATAAGCAAGTGAGGTGACAGGCATGGGTATTTGCAGCTTAGTGTTTTCCACTCTAAATAAACAAGAGGGGAAAAAGCCTTTTTCAGTATTAAAGGGGCTAAGTGAGGCTCTGAGTGGGGGTGTGGCAGGAGATTGGGATCGTTGAAACCTCTTCAATAGAAGCCTCATTCCCGTGATAGCGTATGAGCATAATAGTAGTTGGAGTCTGTATTTTATCTTTCCATTCCAGGTTGGCTAGAGCAATAGAGGACTTCATGCCATCAAGGGTGCAGTGCTAATGCATTCTGGAAGTTGTAGTCCAGATTAAGTTCTGTTTATCCAATTAAACTTGCACACCTGATAACAATGATTTGTAAAACAAAAGCCCAGAACTGCAATATTTACGTCCTTAGGAAATGTAGTGCAAGACAACTATACCACTAATAGTCCCACCTTAGAATAAACAGTCCCTTAGCTAAGATCTGAACTTTGCCTTGTTAGACACCATTCTCTTGTCTACATACTTCAGTTCTTTAAAGTTGCACCATACTCTTTTTCATTCTGGCTTATGTACTAATGTTTTTTCCCGTTATAGTGAAGTTTTTTTTGGGCAATTTCATGTAGCCTGAACTCAACCTAAGGGCATTGGACTAATGTACATAAACACCAGATTACTTTACACAAGGCCAGATTTTTTTTGGTTAGGCATACCGAAATTAAGGGCCTGATTTAGATGTTGGTGGTTCCAGTCTTGCCGTTCCTTTTTCGACGGTATTCCCACCCGCCGACTTGGTGGTCCGCCCGTTATATTTAGATGTTGGCGGATCTCTGGAAGGAAGACCGTCGGAGTCCCGCCACATCCGCCAGAATATTCCTCCCATGTCGACTGCATTACAGGCAGAAGTGGCTGCCGGTGGGAGTCCCTCCAAGACTACCGCCATCCCGATTACTATGCGCCTATCTGTTGAGGAAAATGTTAAAGGAAAACGTCCAATCTCGAGTTGGCACAATGAAAGAAAAAGAGGTGAAAACATACCTTTTTCCTGTCTCCCACTTCCATTTCCATCTTGAACCCCAGTGTCAAGGTCCTTTCTGTGCTGCTGCTACCTCACCACGATCCTCAGCAACCCCATTGTTGCTGGAATCTAAGGGGCCTATTAGGATGGCGGTCGGATGTCCACCACCGCGCCGGCGGTGGCGTCCGCCGGACTGGCGGTGGACATCCGCCCGCGATCGCAACCAAGAAAACCGCTGGTCAAATTAGGATGGCGGTGGTGACCGCGGCGGTGGGAAATTCCGACCGCCGCTTATCCACCGGTTGCCATCCGCACTCCTGCCTGGCAGACGGAGCAGGAACGGGATAATGGTGGCGGTGCAGAGCAGGCTCTGCCGGCAGGATTATGATGCCGGCGGTAGCCAGCCTTTCCTCAGCGGTCAAACCGCCATGGAAAGGCATGTGGAGATTGTCTTCCGGGGGCCCGTTGCGGGCCCCCAATGTGTTGGGGGGGGTGTGGGTGCACTGGGGGGGTACCCATGGTCCCCCACTACATTTCCCTGTACCAGGTGGCAGGCACTGTGCAGTGCCTGCCACGCAGTGCAGGGAAATGCAGGACATGCTTCTTTTGGCATCGCGGCGGTGCTGCGGGCAGCAGCAACTTCCGCAGTGTTAAGGCAGTGTTAAGGCCTGATCGAATTACGATGAGCGGGTCATCGTAATTCGACCGGCCGTGATGTCGCGGTCCATGCGGGCTGTCTTTTCCCGCTATCATGGCGGTCGGGGAGGTTTTCCAACCGCCATCGTAATAGGCCCCTAAGATAGGCTTCTGTGTCACTTGTCTACCTATGAATAGTGTGTTAACATTTGCTTTTTATGCGTGTATTTTTACATTGCTCCCACAGGCAATTATTTTATGTGTCATGCATAAGTGTTCGTCTATTAACTAGCCGTGGTAAAATGAACACACCTGTATTGACACTTAAAAAAATATTTATTTGGTGGTTGTTGTTGTGGGTGTTGTGCTTGTGGTGACTGTGGGTGTACATTTAATAGTGTGTGTATGTTGTTGGTGTGCAATGCTACATGTAAATAAAGGGCAAGACACATTACCTACATAGACATTATGACACATTCACAACATATATGTGCAGTAAGATAATGATGAGTAGTACCTACCTGTCTCCACACATCCATGGCCTCACTTCATCAGGACATCACCGCAGGACACCGCCAGCACAACAGGAACATCTAAACCGCCTCTATGCAAGCCCACCGACCTGAAGGTGACGGAGTACTGTTAGACAGCAGAGAAGACCGCAGCTGCAGCAGGAAACTGTCTATTGCTGCAACATCTAAATACCGTGGGCAGACCACCGTCAACTCGACTGAGTACTTGGAACCACCACCATGGCGGGATGACAGTAGTACCACCAAGATCTAAATTTGGCCCTAAGTGATTTGCCTAGAAGAACAGGGTGTTAAGCCATATCTGGGATTGGAACCTGGATCCCCATTCTAAAGTTGGCAGCTCTGTTAGGCCTCATCGCCTCCTTGTTTCCTGCCTACTGGTGAAATATGACGCTTGTAGCATTAGGGTTCGTGAATGGGGTTTTGTGCTTGCATGCTTTCTGTGTGCTGTAGCATTGTTTTTTTACGTGAAGGCTCTATAGATATCTCCTCTACAATAAAGCAGTTTTTTAGTATTCTAATTTATTGACAATATCTAAACTTTGATTTAGTCTAGGTGTGGAAGCTGCTAAATATCATTACTAAGAGTTTTGTCAGTTCAGTAATATCACCTCCAACAAGCAAAGTGGCCAGAGAAGCCCTAAGGTTCAGCTGCAGAAACTATTTATTTGTGGAGTAAGGGTACTTATGTAATAATATACTTTACACTTGTCCGGTGCTGGTCACTATTCGCTTCCAGAGAGTAGCATGCAGAAAGAGTGGAAATATGCGTTCGTTATGTATGCTGCATCATTACAATTAGTGGGTACTGTAGCTGGAATTAGCAGTTCAGTTTGCTAGACCTGCATCAACCCTTCCTGTTCATCTTAATTTTATTAAAATATATTCCTTTGTTTGACCTGTCAGCCTTTGGGTGGTCTTCCCCAAAACGTTTTGCCTTATTCCTCCATATTTTTCTGGTCTCGTTTTTGTTGGTCATGAGAATCTGTCCACTTTACTACTGCTAACAAGTGCTTAAATATGTGTGATCACTCCGTGAAACATGGTAACATTGGTTTATCCCTAAATGGAATATTTAATTTAATTATAAGCCTTAAGAAAAGTGGTACTATATGTACCCAGGGCCTATAACTTTAATGGTACTAATGGGCCTGCAGCACTCATCGTGCCACCCAAAGCAGCCCTTTAAACATGTCTCAGGCCTGCCATTGCAGCCTCTGTGCAGTTTTAAACTGCCATTTCGACCTGGCAAAATAACCCTTTTCTCAGGCCGAAGCCTTCCTTTTTAATGAAATGAAATGAAAATTATATATATATAGCGCACAACTGCCCGAAGTCCACAAGGTTCTTCCTGCTGTGGAAGTGAGAGAAATTAGTGAAATAGATCATACAAGAGGAAAGAAAGGGCCATTGCTTAAAAGGTCATGTCATCAGGCCTTTCCTGAAAGAGAGAAGGCCTGTGCTTTTCGTCATGTGGATAGGAAGGGAGTTCCATCATTTAGCCATGCAATGAACAAAGACTCCGCCTTCCCAGTGGACTCTCTTGACCTTAGGAATCATCAAATTATGCGCCGAGGAGGGCTGCAGGGTTCTGGACGGGTGGTACCAGATGAACTTCTGTTTCAAATAAACTGGACCAAGGCCGTTCAAAGCTTTAAAGGTGATGCAAAGCACTTTGAAGTCTATACTCTTTCAATTGGGTAGCCAGTGGGGGGAAAAAAAAGATGAATAAAAAGTAATATATTTTTGCACATCTCAAGTTTGTTAGATTGATTTCTGGGGAACTGCCCGATTTGAGCCTTGTGTTGGCCACTAGATAAATTAGATATAGGTCTGACAGGAGCATCTGTATATGTTATTTTTCTTGGTTCTTTCCCCTGGCTCCTGGACCTTAAAATTATGTTGAGGGGGGTACCTTTCTTTGATAATTCAGATATAGCGGTTTTCACCGTGGGTTCTAGCAATCCTTCTCTCTCTATTTAAGAGAGTTCAACCAAGGATTTAATAATTTTTTGTTTGTTCCCTGGTGCACATGTTTTTTCTACTTTTCTTTTCTCTTTTCAACTTGGGACACTTTTCTGTCTAGATCCCTGTAACCACTAGTGGGAGGCATTTTACTATACACTTTGGGGCCGATTCCAATTCGGGCCGGAAATCTCTCCGACCGAGCCGGATCCAGAGAGATTTCCGACCGAGCCGGACTCCCGAAAGTCCGACCGAGCGAGTACGATGCGGCCGTATGGTTCCTGACTCGATTCGGTCTGACTCACATTGAAGTCAATGGGAGCCGGTTGTACAACGCGTACACGGGCTCCCATTGACTGAATGGGTACATCGCGAACAGGGGGGCCCCCTACAGTGGGTACGCGTCGGTGCGACTCGCACCGTACATGCATGTTTAGGGGGGACCCTTGGGTCCCCCCTGTGTGCGACTCGTGCGGCTACGCGTGCAGGGGGGTCCGACACAGACCCCCGAAGTCCGGCTCCGACAGCTCTTTGGAGCCGGACGCTACAAGTCGGTCGGGCTGTTCGAAGCGCGCATCGTACTTGCTCGGTCGGGAAACGTCTCCATTGCGTGGTGCGAGCCGTGTCCGTACGAGTCGGTCAGAGCGGTTCGGACCCGGGAACGAGTCGGTCGGCGATTTCGCGTGCGCTCGCATCGTACTTGCTCGCTGGGACGACTGTACGAATCGGTCGGGAAAAATGCCTCCGAATCGGATCCGGTAAAGCTGAATCCGATTCGGAGCCCTACCGGCCGAGATCGGAATCGACCCCTTTGTTGGAATACTTATCCCAGTATGGAAGCTTTAAAAACCTTCGGGTTCTCGGACAAAGACTTTTCTGTCCTCATTGGGCAAATAGCTGGGACGGACACCACTGCAGCCATATCCAACAGTGACAATGGGAAATGGACTAAACTCCTTAATTTAAAGAAAAAACCTAAGAGAATGGAATCTCTTGCACATTTAATGTTGGAGTATTTGAGAGCAGGAGTAATATTGGCGGGTCTGAAGGTTAGGAATATCACAGCACTATTCGTAGAAGTTCGCAAATTTCTGGAGAAATGGTCGCACATTGCGAATCGTTGTTCCAGAGATTGGATGATCCTTATTGTGGAGACTGTCAGGGAGATGATAATCATATTGAATCAGGAGATACTGGAGCTAAAGGATAGAATGAAGAAGAGTACAGCCCTAGAGGAGGCTAAGGACAAACTAGCAAGTATTGTGAGAGAAATGCAAGAGTTTGATGAATATCTAATAAGAAAGAAAACAGAAAAGACATCAGATGGTACACACAGGAGAAAGCATACCCATACTTGGGGACCAATTTCTACCAAGATGGGTCCCGTGAGACAGGACTATACAATCAGTCCACGGCTAGAAAAAGAAAGACTCTTACCTTCTCAGACACCTACTCCACTGATTCAGATGGGGAATACCCTGGCATGTCAGAAGGACAATCATATAATTACAGAACTCAGAGAGGACAACAAGGAGACAATCATTACTATCAGTCTCCTTAGTAAGGGGTTCTCCTTTGTACCTAGTACCCGTAACAACACATTCAGACTAAATCAAGATGTCTTTTCCTTTCTAAGGAAGGTCAGACTCAAGAAATTCTTCCAGCAGACCAATCAGCTAGAACAGGAGAACAATGCTTCGGGCTGTAAACCTGCATCCAAATTCACTCCAACATTGGACATGGTAGGCCCTGAAGTGACTGTCTTTGAGAAGGCAGTTAGCAGAGACTTACAACAAGTTACCAAATATTTCCCCTCCAGTCAAGCACAATCTGACACAGCAGGAAATGATAGCTCTCAATAAACTACAAAACAACGCCAACATCACCATCAAACCGTGTGACAATGCTGGGGGCATAGTGGTTATGGACACTCAAAAATATATGGCCAAAATTACAACCATGCTACAAGTGCCAGAACACTATAAAAGGGTGAAGAACATGGTTTTAGACACATTGAAAACACAAACAGGGAACACCACTCAAAAAGCCCTCATGGATGGCAAGATCTGTAAAAAGGAATGGGAATTTCTAAACAAAACTGACCCAGTGACACCTGTCATTTATGGAGTTCCCAAAATGCACAAAGAAATTCATGATCCTCCACTACGCCCCATTATATCATCTATTAACTCCAGCAGTGAACCGCTCTCTAAATATGTAGACACTTTCTTATGTCCGCTGACTAAACAGTACGAGTCCTATATAAGAGATACAGGGGACATGATAGCCAAAATTGAGAACACACCCTATAATAAAGATCTTCAGCTACTTGTTACCCTCGACATTGAGGCACTATATACAAACGTTCCCCCCAAGGACAAGCCCTAGAGACTGTGGCAGCTCTGTTGGCCAGAACACCTGGAGATCGCCCTGATCAATTCATTTTGGAATGTTTGGACATAGTGCTACACAACAACTTTTTCACATTCAATGAAGTCATGTATCAGCAGATCAAGGGGACCAGCATGGGGGCTTCTTGTGCCCCCAGTATTGCCAACATTTATATGGGTGAATACGAACGTAAACACATCTTCAATGAAATGGCACCCTACCACGAGAATGTTCAGTGCTAGCACAGATTTATTGATGATATATTCCTTGTGTGGACTGGTGAAGAAAGTGACCTCCTGAATTTTATCTCATGGCAATCTTAGCGATGTGAATTTAAAATTCACAGCAAACTACAGCAAAGACAAAGTCGAATTTCTAGACATATGGATCATAGGCCAAGAGGATGTGCTGCAAGTGAGCCTTTTTAGAAAACCAACTGCGAAAAATACCATCCCGCGGTTCATTACACGAGCAGCGCCGGGAGAGTTTTCAACCGTACCGCCTCTTGATGTGATTCTTCACTACCTCAGACTCACTCATCCGAACTAGGACCTCGCATGATTCATTCCTTTTATGAATCCAACCATGCGGTGGATCATACCTTGAAGACGGTTGAGGTTCCCATTACCAATATTCGGGCTGTCCCTGTGTTCCTTCCGTCCTGAGGAAGACCCTCTGTGACTACTGACAATTTGCACACATTTGGGTCGAAACGTCGACGCGCTTGTCATAATCCTGACCCTATTCTCCCTGCTCCACGTCATAAGGAAATTCAAATCCCAAGTGGCTCAGAGATTTATGCATCTAGGGATGGATGTCATCTGAAATTATCATTTTTAACCAGCAATGCAGCACTGTATATATCCTGTTCACAACCAGCACTTTTTTGCACCTTGTCACCTCAGCACTTGCGCCGTTTTGTTAGTTTATTACTTGTGGCAGCCTATTAGTGTCATCTATACACTAATAAAATGTAAAAAGAAAAATTAATTCTTTCAATATACTCCCTGGATTGACTCATGATTGGTGTGTTCTTTTGTTTCCCTTTTTTTCCATTTACTGTGACGATACAAATGTTTGAATAGGTGTTTTTTCTTTGCTAATTTTGTCTTGTATTCAGTAAGTTAGAAAGCAATTCCTTTCCAGACAGAACCAACATTACTTCACCTCGGCAGTGTGACGCATCCTTGATGCCGGACTTTGCATATTAAAACCTTGTCAACGGGATTCTTGATGACCGCAGAGGATCTTGCATGGCAGCTTTGCAGCTCCTCAGAACCGACGCATCGCCTCGGCTGAGCGACGCATCCTGGGCGCTGGACCTCGCAACACTCCGCAACCAGATTTTAAGATACTCTAGTTCAGCGGGCCTAACTCGGTCCCTGT
The DNA here is from genome assembly GCA_963921515.1 of Calotriton arnoldi. Lineage (NCBI taxonomy): Eukaryota > Metazoa > Chordata > Amphibia > Caudata > Salamandridae > Calotriton > Calotriton arnoldi. The sequence continues at coordinate 310,255 of CAWUFW010014201.1, forward strand.
AGCTTCATTGCGGTCCGGTGAGACCAGATATCCACAGTTGGCGCTTTGTGCTTTTTGGCACTATTTTCACTTAAATCCTCAAAATTGCATTCTCCCATTCTACTGATTGGATTATTGTCATTTTGGCCTTGTTTATTTCATTAAAATGTACTCTATTTTTCTTTTCTGGTATGGGATCATTATTGTGCTGTGTTCTCACTGAGTTACTGTTAAAGAGTTGCCCAAATACTTTACACATTGACACTGAGTTAAGCCTGAATGCTATGTGCCAAGCTACCTGAGGGTTGAGCACATGTTAATTTAGGATTTGCTTGTGATTTCGCCCTGACGAAGTATTTGTGGTTCCTGCTTGGGTAAAGTTTTAACCAGCAACCCAATTTCTTACAGTCTTTATTAGTGGTTTTGTACAGTGACCACACTGGCTCATAAATGCATCAGAGTGCTAGGTCAGGCTAGAATTGGGCAGCAAGGGGGCAGGGAGTACCATTGCCCAAACTGTCAAATACTGACACAAACATAGTAATCTTTGCAGAAACCCTTTATGTTATAGGCCAGAACTATTGGCTTTGTCAGTACTTGTTTATTTTGTATTCAGCATTCCATGGAAGTTCATGTGTTGCCTTGCTCTGTCCCACTGCTTCTTCCTCTTCCTCACCCTGTGCACTCTCAACCCCCTTCAACCCTCAGCAATATTCCTGCTCAATTGTGTGCATGCGTCTCGATGAAGGCGTTTCCATGCGAATGACTAACAGCATTGCCAATGCCAATAACTCAGTCTTTTAGGGCCGAGACCGTTTGGCTTTGCTTCTGCTTGTTATATTTAACAAGGGACGCCTCTTTGCTGGGGCAGCTGTCGCGCTATATAAAAATTCATAACATAACATAACATAACATAACATTTAGGCATCTTTAACCAGTGCCTGCCTAATTCCCTCCTGTATAAGCAGCCATAAAAATGACTAACATTTTATTGAATGCAAGATTTAGCTTGGGCCCTACTTTCTCTGCTAATTTGTTCTATAGTTTAAGTATTTTGTTTTCCTTGAGCACCTTGGTTCTTACAGCTTATTTAATGAATACATTTTTCCCCACATAACTAACAGCAATCTGGGGAGATACAAGTTCATATTTTGTCATTAACCTCTTTATAGTTTCCAAACCTTCTCTCTTCAGTTTCGATAGACAATCTCCCAGTTCCTTTTCAGCCAAAGTAGTGAATTTACATGCTGGACCATTTACCTGAGTGGAGAAGGAGATAAAGTGTGATTGTGCTTTAGATATGACTGGCAGGAGGCCAGGGTCACTGCAGGGCTCTGAGAATGGCTGCCTGGGACTACAACCAATTCTGCAGCCCCACCAGTAACATTTAGATTACAGGCCCTGGGTATGTGACATACCACTTTATAAGGGACTTTTAAATCAACTAAATATGTCAATTTTGTACACACCAATGTTACCATGTTCAGGGGAGAAGCACATGCACTTGAGCACTGGTCAGCAGTGGTAAAGTGCTCAGAGTCCTAAGGCCAAGAAAAGAATGTCATAAAAATAGGAGGAGGAAGGCAAAACATTTGGAATGACCCTTCGAAGAGGGTCATTTTCCAACATATGCTAAGACAGCAACTCTCAGTCACCCGCCTCTCATCCATTGCACAATTTAGAGCCTTAAAACATGCCCCACATGCTCCACCACTAACCCATACACCTTCTTTCCTAAACAGACACAAACAAAATAAACAACATGCCACTCTTCACAACTTTGCATCTCCATGCCTATTACACAGCAAGGCTACTCTACAAAAACAACACAGCTCACCATCTCACTCTCAGCCACCATCTACACCACCTACACATACAGACCCAACAAAATGCCATCTAAGCCTGCTGTACGAGGAGTCCAATATAGAAAAATAACACTATTGCCACCGTCATACAGTTAATACCAGCATTAATGACACACCTGCTACAGGTTCAAAATATACTGCTAACTCTTCTAGAAAACAAAGTCACACCACCACCAAAACACAGGGGCATATTAGCAAGACCCACGTTAAAATTATCGCCGTTTTAGCGGCAGGAAACTGCCGCTAAAATGGCGATAATGGGCTTGCTAATATGCGTTATGGAATTCCAATAGAAGCCCAGGTTAGATGTCCTGCACATCTAACCTGGGCTTCTATTGGAATTCCATAACGCATATTAGCAAGCCCATTATTGCCGTTTTAGCGGCAGTTTCCTGCCGCTAAAACGGCGATAATTTTAACGTGGGTCTTGCTAATATGCCCCACAATCTCTAAACTGCCTACTAATAAATGCTTGATCTCTCTCTAACAACAAGCACCACATCTACGACATACTCACTGACACACAAGCTGACTTACTCCTGCTTACTTACTGAATCATGGTTGGGTGATAATATGGCTCCGGTGTTGCATGAAGCCATATTTCCAGGCTAACAAACTATCACATAAAATCATAAAGGCAAAAGAGGAGGTGAACTAGCTGTTATATTCAAGAAAACAATAAATCTCACCAAAGATGACAACATTTCCATACAAGGTTGTGAGGCCCTCATCACCAGATGCTGCCCTACACCAACTTCCTCCTGTTTTATTTCCTCCTTTACAGACCACCAGCTAGCATTGCAATATTCCCAGACAAATTTCTAGACACAGTTTCAAACCTTATAACACTACCTTACAACCTATGAATTCTTGTAAGCTAAACTTTAGGTTTGTCAAGCCCAATATGCGAAATCCACTGACCTAGTCAAACTGAACCTTCATCAGATCCTACACGAACCCACACACATCTCTGGACACAACCTAGATGTCATTTTTGCAAATCCAGAATGAGTTACTTCTCAAAGGATTACTCCAGTCACATGGTAAGACCACCATTTTGTAACTTTCCAACATAAAACACCACAAATCAAGACACCCAAGACCACCTGCCTATCGACCATGGAACAAATACGATTTTGAATACTTAGAAACACAACTAACATCCAGCACATATTTAGACACAATAAATTCAGTTCAAAAACTTTGGATGGTTACAGGAACCTTTTGCTATCCTAATAGCACTAAGAACAACAAAACAGGAAAAAAGAAAACAAGCTCCTTGGAGAAATACAGGACTAAAAATGGCAAAAGAACAAATTAGATGGCTGCAATGAGCCTGGCTCAAAACAAACCGCAATCAGGATAAACTTCACCTATGCAAACTTAACAGAATATACAAATCAACGATCAAGAAAGCTAACAAAGGTACTATTTGGACAGAATTCAAAATGCTGAATGTGCAAATAAAGAATTTTATAAAAGTCTCACTGAATTTCGTAACCCTAAATGCGCTGAAGGAACTCATCCATTACTCAAGAAGTCATGGACGAACTGGCAAATCATTACACAACCAAAGCAGACATGTTGGACTCCAATTTAAAACAAAGGAAAACCACCAGCACTAATCCCAAAAAATCCCCTCCAAGAGTAGGACAACCCAGTTTCTGCATTGCTTCAAACAAATATCACAAAGTGAATTTATGGGCCTGGTCAAAGCAAGCAGGACTTCCGGCTGCCCTTTTGACCCTTATCCACCACAAATGTTCTTTTTATCTACCTCTGCTGCCTCACCAGTAAGAAGAATCATCAATAATTCTTTAACTACGGGAATCTTTCCAGAAGACCTAAAAAAGGCGTAGATATGCCCATTAATAAAGAAAGCAAACCTAGATTAGCATGACCACAACAGACCTATTACAAATGGATTTTCCTGGGCAAACTGATAGAAAGAGCAGCATTCGCCCAGATGCCACAATTCATTGAAGATAACTTCATACTTTCAGACTACCAAACTGGATTCTGCCCAGGAAGAGCCAAAAAATCTTCCCTCTTTGCCATCTGGGATGACCTTTAAAGCACAATAGACTGGAAAGGGGTTGCTGCACTACTTCTCTTGGACCTCTCAGTTGGCTTTGACACAGTTGACCATGACACCCTAATACAAAGACTCTACGAGGCCAGCATAGAAGGGACTGCTCTTGACTGGATCACATCCTACCTTCAAAACAGAACAAATGTCATCCATACTCTCCCTTTCTCATCCAAAACATACTTCACAAAACCAGGGGTCCCTCAAGGCTCCATCATCTCACCCATACTTTTCAACATCTACATGAAGTTATTACCAGCAATGATCAATGAATTTCAGCTCACATGCTACAACTATGCAGATGACACACAAATGCTCCTTAAACTAGAAAGCTCCAAAGACATTGGAATCTCAAAAATCTTCAGTTGCCTCAGAGGCATTGATCAGTGATTACATGGAGCCATCTCGAAATGGATGTTTCTAAAACAGAAATGCTCACATGCGGCAAATAGAAAAATTATGACCCATTCTTTGCCTGGCCTAATGATCTGCGACCACCTCAGAAACCTTGGAACTACCTTGGACTCCAAGATAACAATGGATGCCCAAGTGGGCAAATTAGCAAGATCAAGCTGCATCACCATGAAAATTCTGTGACGCAACTTACCCAACCTGGGGTTTCCATACAAGCTCCAGGCTAATATCTCGCTTGTACAGTCTAAACGTGACTACGCCAATGGCCTCTACCATGGATCATCTTTATCAACTATGAAAAGACTACAACAGATTGAGAACTCTGATGCCAGACTACTCCTACAAGTAAAGTAACAAATCAACATCGTCCCTGCCTTAAGGGACCTTACATTGGTTGCCAGAAGATCCACCTTCAAGCTGCTTTGCATCACCCACAAAGCAATTCATGAAACAGGATTTCTTCTCATCAGGAATAAAATCACCAAATACGTTCAACAAAGGAACCTCCGCTGAAGATTGGAACCTCACCTCAAAACCCCACCATACAAGAAAAAGACCATAGGTAGTACATCTTTCTCTGTTCAAGCAGTCAAACTACGGAATTCATTACCCACAAATATAAGATCCACCGATAAGTAGCTTATCTTCAGAATACTACTTAACAGTTGGCTCTTTCCTATATAGACACCTTAATACTAATGTACAGCATATCCCTGTGTATGTAAACATTTATAATTTGATTATATGTATGTATATAGATATGTATATATCTTTGTAGAAAGAAATATGTATATTAACTATGGATTTTAAAATATATAGATATTCTTTAGGTCCGCTTAAAAAATTTATATATTACTTATGGTTAAATATATAAATATTGAGGAAAGGATTTTAAAAAATTAAAAAATAAGGGGCATATTAGCAAGACCGACGATAAAATTATCGCCGTTTTAGCGGCAGGAAACTGCCGCTAAAGCGACGATAATGGGCTTGATAATATGCGTTATGGAATTCCAATAGAAGCCCAGGTTAGATGTCCTGCACATCTAACCTGGGCTATTGGAATTCCATAACGCATATTAGCAAGCCCATTATCGCCGTTTTAGCGGCAGTTTCCTGCCGCTAAAACGGCGATAATTTATCGCCGATCTTGCTAATATGCCCCTGAGTTATATAAAATACACAAATAAATTAGCTTCAAGTTCAGCCACACTTGAAAGTTTGAGTTTATACAATACAATTTTAAATGTCAATATATAATCTTCCTTATACATACATACCCTTTATATGTAGTCATGTATATATATATATATTTATTACTTTACGCCTACTGTAGAAGAAAAGAAAGAAATAAAAAAATAAAAAAACGTTCTCTCTCGCCAATGCACTACTCTGTCTCTCCCTATACCTATTTCAATATATCCTCTACCTCCAATCTCTGACTCATCCCAAACCTCATTCCACTACTGTTGTTATATTCCATATAGGTACCCTATATAGGCGCAGGTAACACTGCAACCTTTCACCTATATCCTTCCCTACATTACATACATAATGGTTCATAGGGACTGACCTTTTACCTAGATACGACACTGCATTCAGAACGCGGGTTTTTCCCTGGTTCGAAACTTATACATTATGCATGAGGCTTCTTGGAAGCACAGCAGGACTCACAGCAGGACGAACATCTTCTGTATAATATCTATGTTGAAGTTCAAGCCCGACGTCATCCTTTAGGCCGACACAGTAACACAGCAAGGTAGGACCCCTGGGGAGACCTGTGGGTATATATACATCATGTCTTGCTTAGACAGACAGAGGAGACCGTGACTTCCCGGCTGACACACTGACCAGAGACGCTGAGGTTCCTGCATGCAGACGCTCCAGCTAGCAGTGGTCTAACATCCCTCGCGGGGTGTCCAACTCGAGACTAGGACGGGGTCCCACATTCTCTAACTCTCAGGTAATGGGGGTTGACTAGATCCTAGAGGGATTCTTGGCATAACACCTACACAGATGCTAGGTACATTTAGGTACAACTAGTTAGGGAGACATCGTAGAAGTACGTACTTTTTAGGTTGCACCTTTTTATTATATGTTTTATGTACATGTATATATTCATGATTTCTGCAAAATGGTAGAACTATACCATCCCTTTACTTTTGTAGTATTGCTAGTCATATATCTCTGCTACTGTCTAATGGTTGTTGCAGCTCATATATGCTACACTAGAATAACAACTGTTCAATAAATCCTTATTGAAACGCCTAGACTGTTTATTCTGTGTATCTCTGAGACACTCTAAGTGAGCACGAGTGACTGAGCGAAAAGTAGTATATTGTTTCCACGATCCTGGGGGATCAGGGTTGCCATGATCTGAGGTTGCCAGAAACTATTCTCTCCCCGATAAGAGGAGACTCTAGTTGCACTGTGAGCTAGCTAATGCAAACAGGCTAACGTATCCGGTGGGGGTGCTCGGAACCAGTCTGCCACCAAACCCACAGTTTATGTTATCCGAACGCGCAGGTCCTGTATATGATATATGGGAACCACACGACATGGCACCGCCAATGTTGGTTGGGTACTTATTTAACAGTAGAGTCTGAGTAGTTCAGTCGTGCTATTCTCAGAGACCCCTACTCACAAAACACCAGAGACGTCTGGAGTGGGTGGGCACAAACTCCACCACAGCTGAGTAGGCGAACAATCCTATTTATTGGCTGTTGGTTAATCAAGCTTGAAGGACACAGTGTTCCTAAAATTGTGCATTAAGACCTTTATCTTAGTTCCTTTGAACAAACTTCTTCTTTTCAAGAATGACTGAGACAAGAGATAACGTAGTAGTAGATCTGCACCTCTCAGCCGGAGAAGAAGATGGGGACGCAATCCCGATTGCAGAAAAATTCAGACATACAATCACCCTGAAACTGTTAGAAAATGGTTTATCAGCTAGGGGTGGCTTAGTAGTTTTCGTGATTGAGGCACATGAATCAAAACAAAACAGAGGTATTTTATTTGTGGGTTACATTACCAGCAGCAAATGCAAGAACACAGACATTTCACTCTTACACAGAAGGAGATGCACCAGTGGAATATTGTCCGTTCGAGGACATAGAGGTTCCACTCACATACCAGGAACATTTATACTGGTTTAAAGGCGCCCTACCACACATAAGAAGAAGAGTAAGATTAGGCCCGCTCGGAGGAGAAGTGGCAACATGGCCGATATTAGCGGCCTACACACCACATCCTGACATTGACACAATGCCACAGGCAGACTTACTTATACAACACAAAGATTTAATTAAAATCTATAGAAACATGACACAATTCGTCATGAGGACATTCACTGTCCAACCAGCAATAGTTGCAACAACTGGAACTCAATCTCAGGGTACAGCAACTAAGATCACACCACAAACATTACACGCAGTGATGGGTAAAATGCCCTCTAAACGTGAACAAATGCCATTCTGGGTAGCTCAGAAAATCACACAGCTCGAGGCAGTATTCCCGAATACTACCCCGTATGAAAAACACAGAATGCTGACAATCTGCTTGCCCATGGGGATAATTCCACAAGTAGAGGATTGTACCACATGGGGCACAGTCTTTGCTGCCGTTTATACCAAAACTCATGGTATCCCATCATTAGCAGTTTTACCTGATGTATTAAGACAAATACAGAACGAGTGCGGAGCAGAGCCTGCTCTGAACTTAGGGATGAAGTTACTAGATAACTATGCCCAGGTATCAGCCATGATACTAGCTAATATTAAAGGGGAAGCAGCATCAGTGGCTATCCGTCAACGCCTAAGGGAGTTCAGTCCTTTAGAACAGGAACACGAATTACCCAAAATAAATGAAACTGCTTATGCAGAATTAGGCAGAGACAGTTTGGGTGGGAAAGCTTTAAAACCACAACTGATGGGCAGTCCTGAAAAGGACACTTCTAAGCAGATACCTACTTCTACTAAGAAGAAGTGGGAAAATAAAAAACAACAAAACTTTCAAGGAAACAGATCTCAATCGCGAGGCAGATCTCCTGCACAGGAGCTCTCCGAAAAGAGGTATAACCTTAGGAATTGGGATAATATTCGGAAACCTGACAGGTATCAGGATACTGATACACGTTCCTCTCGTTCCTTTCAGGGTTCATCAAAAAACTCATAGAGGGAAGGACAGTCAGAAAGACAAGAAGAGCGTACAAAGTCCAGAGACAAGCAGCACGCTCAAGATTTCACTTCTAAAAAAGAAGAAAAACCAAAGCAAAAGCCACAGTTCAAAAAGAAGAAAGTTGCAGGTCTAAAGATCAGACATTCCCAGAATTCTGAGGACTCGACTACTGAACGGGGAATGGGCTCTGACGATGCTAGAAAGTGCGGCAGAAGTAACAATAGCTCGCCGGAACCTGATGGAATTTCTGGTGATAGCGGACTTGAATGATTATATCACGGTGGTAACACCTGATACTAGAGTGAGTGTCCCACATAAAGTATATGAAATAACGCTCCAAATGGAGGGGGACAAAAGTAGGAAAGTGAGAGGTCTCTTTTGAGGGAACCTAACGTTTGGCTATGACATTTTATTAGCTGAACAAGATTGGCCGCCAGCATTCGTCATGGACTGTCCTAAAGGAGAAACGGTAATTATGCCGGCATTTTCAGATGATATTTACAGGCATTTGCAACACACATATGCGAATGTGTGGGCGGTAGCCCAAGCTCCAGCATTATATAAGAACCATGTTGGATGGGATGAGGATTCAACTCACCACATAATTCCTTTAAAAAATACTCCAACTGCACAGAGGCGGTATCCAATAAAGCAAGAAGCTAAAAAACAGGTCAGGGAGATCTTAGGTCAACTTGAATACCAAGGGGTGATTGAAACTTGCACCTCTCAAATGAACAATCCTTGGTTTCCTGTCATGAAACCTGACAATACATATCGTCTAGTTTTAGATTGCAGACACTTAAACACTTGCACTAAAGCATTTGCAGTTCAGAATGCACACAGTGCCGCATTAATGAATAACATTGTGCGGAAGGAATACAAAACAACACTTGATATCTCAAATGGATTTGTTTGCCAAAATATAGCCCCTGAAAACAGGTATCTAACAGCATTCTCAGCGCTAGGTTCCCAGCGGCAACTTCGTCGACTCCCCCAAGGGTATAAGAACAGCCCGGGGTTGTTTTCTGCAAGGGTAACAGAGTTACTTCAAAAATTAGATGAAGAGGCATTGTCCTATGTGGATGATATTTATCTGACAGACGATGACCTGGAGGAACACTTGAACAGAGTGAATACCATAATTTTGGGATTTGCATCTGATGGCTACAAATTCAACTTTAAGAAATCAAAAATTGCCCACCTCAGTGTCCTGTTTTTAGGATATGAGCTTTCAAGTGAAGGAAAAAGCCTGGCAGCCAACTTTTTAGAAAAATGCGCGCTGCTCCAACCTCCGAAATCATTTTAAAATTTACAATCAATACTGGGATTCCTAAATTTTGGTCGAACATACATTTTGGATTACGCAGAAAGAGTGAAACCTTTGTACGACTAAATTAAACTTGATTTCTCAGCCAGAAATTGGGCACAGGAACACACAGATACACTAGGTTCCTTACAAGCTGACATGATAACTTCAAAACACTTACAGACACGCGTAAACGTACGCAACCTGGTGATCCGTATAATCGCGGGTCAATCAGGGTACACCTATCTGACATATAATGAAGGTGAAACAGTACCAATTGCATACAAGTCACATTTGTACACAAATGCTGAGAGGCGCTTCGCATCCACTGAAAAGATTCTGACAGCGGTACAGACTGCTGTAGTGAGAGAACGAGCACTGGCTCAGGGGAAACGAATAATAGTAGTGACTCCAGTCCCAGCCTTAGAGGCTGCGACAAAAGCAAGCGTTCCCAACGCTAAAGCCTTACATCCAAGATGGATACAATGGGCTAATTCTCTCACTGCAACAGACGTAGAATACAGGTATGACCCAAATTTAAAGACACAAGCATTCCTGCAATACGAACAAGAATATCCTATACCGAATGAAATAATGCCTCTGGATCGTTATGAATATATCATTTACACTGACAGATCTGCTCAACCGGCCATAGGGAGTAAGCAACAATATAGCGCAGCATGTGCAATCGTTAAAGGTCGTATGCGGGATGGAAAGTTCCATCCAAGTTGCACAAAAACACAGTCTCTAGGAGACTGCACGGCACAGTTGGCAGAGTTAAAAGCACTGATACTGGCACTTGTAAATACGGATCGAGAATTCCCCACACTAATTGTGTGCAATTCCTTTTACTGTGTGCAGTCTTACAATGAATACTTGCAATACTGGGTTCAAAAGGGATTCAAAGACGCAAAAGGTGGCACAATTAAGCATAAAATGCTATGGGAAGGGAACAGGTAGTGAGGTTGAAATCAGAACTACCAAGGACTCATGTGATACACACACTGAGTCATCAGCGTGATGGCGTTCGCGTTGAAGGGAATTCATTGGCTGATGAAGCCGCAAAGGGGGCTGTACGTACGGCTTCCGTAGCTGCAATCACTCGTTCTAAAACGAGAATAGACGGTGAGATTATGGTAGCTGTCATTGCTTCATGCAAGAACAGCACAGCATTACCAAAGAAGTTTCCACTCAAGTACTCCTACAAGTTAGATGCCAATAACATTCCATTTGCTCAGATTCCTGGAGTGGGGGATAGAGTAATTCCAAATATGGATCGTATGTTAGGTTTAATACTAGCAGCACACGAAGGGATAGGCTCTGCACATGCAGGAGTTACGGTGACTGTTTCCTTGTTGAAACAACGCTATTGGTGGCCTGGATTAACAAAGCAGACTAAAGACTATGTCTTGAAATGCGACATCTGTCAGCAGATGAAAGGTTCCACCGTAACACCTCCAGCGCAAATCCCATTATTTGACAGCATTAGATTGTCTGTTTGCGTGCGTCCTGCTCGAGATTCCTATAGGTGTGGCCCCAGCGCTCGGCTGACGCTCGAACTGTTATAAAAGATTTGTGAGTCTTCATAGGGACATACGCAATTGGCACACCACATTCTGACCAGGGCCCTGCGTTTAGCTCTCGGGCTTACAAGGAGGACATGCGAGGATTGGGTGTAGCATTGCGGTACTCATCTCCGTACCATCCCGAGGGAAATTCGGTTGTGGAGAGAAAAAACCAAGACTTAACGCAATCTTTAACAGCTAGAGTATTAGGCACGGGTGAAAGTTGGGTAAAACATCTTTATGGGGTCCAGCGGGCCCTTAACAATATGCCAAGAAGTTCTTTAGGGGGTGTCACTCCCTATGAGGTCCTATTTGGGACAAGAATGTAGGTACCTGATCTTGATTGTGAAGGCGCAGTGGCAGATGTAAAACCTTTTGACATCAATGATCGTTTGGCTGTTTTACAGGAACTAAATGAATCCAGGACAAAACAAAGTAACGTCCATCTGAAACAGACCGCCACTGGGGAAGTCAAATCAGTCACGGCAAGACCTGTCTGGATCCCAAAAGTCGGGGATCTGGTCAGAGAGAAGATAGCGGACAAGAAAGAATTTGGGCCATCCTACAGAAAACCTGTACCGGTCCTAGCAGTTGAAGGAAAAAGGACTGTACTTCTACCACCTCTTGCCGGAAAAAAGGAGAAAAGATTTGTCTCAATTGACTTAATCAAACCACACTATGTGGCCGATACTAAGCAGTAGGCCACGTGGACTACAAAGTAGCAGACGCCCTCCTCTCGCTACAATTTAAGAAGTTCAAACTGAAAGATTCGTCACGTTCGAAGAGTCACCTATACGGAATGATGGACTATGCAACAATGCCATGGAACTCGTTCCCCTTGAACCTGAAGTTCGACTTGAAAATGAAACTCAAAATAACGCACAAGTTGCTATTCGACCAAATACAGGCGTCTATGTCAACATACCTCGACAAGAGCAAAAAACGATTTCAACAAATCCTGATGCAATTCCAACAATTGATCGTACTGCTTCTGGCTACTTCATAAACTTTGATACGTTTTCTTTGGATCCAAGTGAACCTGAAACGACGCCAGCCCAAAAATCACGCAAGCAGCAAGGTAAAGACTTTATGAACTTTATTAGAAAGACTTACCTGGTATCACCATGGGTAGAACTATGGGTAACTTCCGGGATACTTTTCTTTCTTTTCTGGTTCGGCTTAGTTATAGTTTTTAACATGCTTATTAGTGGACAATACATTCGGCAAAGCTCTGCTGCCCAAGAAGTGAACTTAATGTTAAAACCACATCAATCATCTCATCGAGAACAAAGAGACTTGTTGTTAATGAACATTACAGCAGTTCCTATACCTGATGGTATAGTGTGGGACAAGGTTGATTTCGATATATTTGGCCCGACAGAAATTTTAAAAATTCCACATTTTTTTAAAATATCATTAAGTGATATCATTACCTCAAGTACATTTTCCGATGATTGGGATTTTGAAACTGTTAATAACATGTTGTCTGATTTGGAAAAATCGTCTGCATTTTCCAATAGTGAAACATTGGAAGGCACATCAGACTATGAATCAATGTATTGTTATCAGTATTATGGTCATCATTTTTTGCATAAATCTGCTAATCCTAGAAATGTGTTCACATACCACCAGTGGGAACATTGTCCAACACCACCAAAAGGCAGTTCAAAGACATTTACACAGAAGTTTCCATATTTTTCAGGGTTTAATATGTCTGACCCAGCCTCATATTATTATAAAGTCGTACCAACATCAGCACAGAAAAATATGTTGACAAATACCAAACAGATTTACTCTGCTGCCTTTATTGCCCAGCTGTCTGAACAAGGTTTCGACTTATGGAAAGACACCATAGACCTCAAATCTGTCTGGGGTACTAAAGAATGGCAGGTGCAGGGGACAGAAGCTTTGTTTAGAGCATGCTTCAACCCTCAACAAATTATGTTTTTGAACGAGACAGTGCAACAGACGTCTTGCCTTGGACTAGCCAAGAACAAAGACTTGAACACACCTCGAGTGCCGACTCCATCAAACACCGAGGGAAACGAAACATCACAAACATGGATTATATTAGATGACATCATACAATACAATAGATCAGACCCCGATTGGAAGAAATGGTTGATTTGGCCCACAGACACCAATGGTTGTCAGGAAAGATTCATGGGTAAAACCGAAGGGTTCACAATCCATAGGCCAGATCTGCGCTATGTACAGAGACAACATCCAGGGGTAGTGACGTCATACAGTGTTGGGAAGTTGTGCCTTAATTGGCTAGAAACCTCAACACTCACAGAGGTGAAACAACACTTATCCTTACTCACAAAAGACATGGATCTTAGGGATATTTTATAAGGTCCCAGGAAACCACGCCAAAAACGTTTCATATATGCTGGCATTTATGCTGCCTACAATGAAAATTGGAAAATATCCCAACAAGAGGCCGCAGAAAGAATATGGGAAATAGACCGTATTAACTTAGAGAAATCTCTAGCAGTGGTAGACAATGGGTTAACAACATTGACCTCCAGGAGATATGCCTTAGGCAACATTGTATCTTCTGCGATAGACATTCTAGAACAAGATTTGGCCATATTACAACACAGGCAATCTCAGTTACGTTCTATTATGTTATTGAGCTGGACGCTGCAATCTTTGCGTGCAGGCTATGTGCCTTGGCGTTTCATCAACAGTACGTCTCTGTTTTCTGAATACAATCTAACAGATAAACAGATAGAATTGGCACAAAGGGGAGTAAAATATACAATGCTGCATATCCAAAAACTGGATAGATTACCATTCACAATGGCAGAATCACCGCAGACAGAATGGCTAATCCATGGCCACATAACTCTACCGGTCACTACTTTTCAGTTTCAATATTGTCTTGAACAAAAGCAGGCAGGCAAATATGAAAAAATGGGTAAGGAGTACATTAAGGAATCTTGGGAATTGCCATACAGATTTCGATGCTGGAGTCGGGATCGAGAAGTGTTTCTCAGTGGTACAAACTGTGAGAGCGCTTTAAGTGGATCGCTCATATGTCAGGACATTCTACTGCACAGGGCTTGTAATGGCTCTGTGGTGAACTTGTCCTGTCATCTGAGGGGTGCCCCAGCTGCAGTGATTACTCCAGCATTTGGGATACTTTCGAATGGGAGTTACTTGATGCTGAACAGTCAAGGCTGCTGTGGAATGCTCCCGGGCATCGCATATCTGGTAACCGTGAGCGCCAGGGTTACTTGTTGTATGCAAGTATTGTTTCCACCGACACATACAGTCAGGGAGGCGCCGTTATGGACTTCACTGAATGTTTCTTTAATACGGTTTGATACTCTAGGCAGAATGAAAGCCATGCTTTTACAGAAGTCTGTGCCCTTAACCTCCGCTCAAGAGACTTTTGATCTCGAGATCGCAAGGTCTTCAGCTGAGATACAGGCGCTTATTAATAAAAACTGCCCTTTCCATTTCATAGAAATGGTGAATCGTATCTTTAACATGTCTGATACGACTGGCATTGTCCACCTATTTAAGACCATAGGTGCTGGACTTCTAAGCACCTTTCAGACGGTACTTGGAGTTATACCAAACTTCATACACTCCGTATTCGGAAGCATCTTTGGAGGACTTCCGCTAATCCTGTTTCTAATAGCAGGTATACTGATTGTCTTCTATCTGCTACGCAATGGACATCCGCGTCACCAAGGAGATGGAAAAAGCGCTCCTGGAGCGGAAATACCGTGACCGAATGGTACAACATCTAGGCACGCCTCGCCTGAGAGAACTAAGTGCATCTTGGTTCTTGTCATTTCGACCATTCTGGATGGACTGCATCTTACCTGTCCTCCGATGCCTGTTTTGCAGAGAAGAATGCGTGTTAGACCTTTGTTTGACACTCCCATCATGTGTGCAACCAGACGTGAATGCTCTACTGGACCCGATAACGGCCCATGTTCTGCAATGTCCTCAGCGTATTCCTATGTTGATGGCGGCATTCCTTGAGCCACCGCAGGTAGTAACTCCACCTCTTGGTATGGACACCGGCTCCTCCACTGACACCCAGGCTTTGGACGGAGCACCGGCTGTGGACAGCGTGGAACATCATCTGTGCTCTATTGACGTACTCTGCGAGGTGTTACAGGGGCTGTCTACTGCGGGAGCAAGCAACGAAAGTGTTGCGTCTACCAGCCAGGACACATAAACAATTGACTCATTTTGGCTCATCATGTGCTGGAAGAAATTTGCCCTTTTTTATAACAAACTCAATTTGGAACTCAGACAAAATTGACATTCCTTTTTCATTTATTTGGGCATGAATGGCTTTCTAATGCTTATAGTGGTTCAGACTATATCAACGGACACTTTTAGAGCTAGGGCCTGCAAAAAATCTTCCTCCTTAACGTCCGATCCCTCCACAAACACGCCACCGAAATCTGGGACCTCGTAGACAGCACCACCCCAGACGTAGCGTTCTTCACCGAAACCTGGACCAACACCACCTCGGGACCGGACATCGCCATCGCTATCCCCCAAGGATACAAGATCTCCAGGAAGGACCACCCCACCCGCCCGGGAGGAGGAATCGCCATCATCCACAAATCCATCCTCCGCCTGAGCACACTCCCCAACGAGCCCACAGACCTGATGGAACACCTTCACTTCAAGATACTGGCCAGCCCCACCGCCACCCTCTGAGGAACCCTCATCTACCGACCCCCTGGACCCCGCGGACCCTTCGCCAACTCCATCACGGACATCATCTCCCCGCAGGCCATCGCATCCACCAACTACACCCTGGTGGGAGACCTCAACTTCCACCTCGACAACCAACTGGACCCCAACACCACATCCCTCCTGGACAACCTCCACAACATTGGACTCCGCCAGATCGTGACCGAGCCCACGCACTCAGCTGGACACACCCTCGACCCTCTCTTCACTACAGGAAACTCCATCACCTTCAGCCACACCACCGAACTCCCATGGACTGACCATTGTTGCGTCCATCTCACCTTCAGAACACTCACCATCCACAGACACCAGCACCTGCTCCCACGAAGAAACTGGACCAAAATCACCGACGACCAGCTCACCTCCTCACTCAACAATTCCACCCCAACCATCACGGAAAACGACGACCCCAATACCGCGGCCCGAACCCTGCATAGATGGATCTGGGACAGCGCCAACACCATAGCCCCCCTCAAGAAAAACAACAATACCCGCGCCAAGAAAGCCAGATGGTTTACAACAGAACTTCGAGAGTCCAGGTGCACTTGCAGCCGCCTCAAAAAGGCCTGGAGGAACACCAAATCCACAGAAGCCCACAACAACTTCAGAGCCGCCACCAACGCCCACCACCAACTCATCAGAGAAACAAGGAAAAAAACGATTGAAGACAGAATCTCCACCCACGCACACAACAGCAAAGAACTCTTCAACATCATCAAGGAGTTCGCCCAACCCACCAGCGACTCTACTGATATCCCTCCCTCCCAGGACCTCTGCGACAAACTCAGCACCTTTTTCCACCACAAAATCAAGAGCATCTACGACAACTTCGACGAAGACAACCAACACACTGAACCCTCACCAACCACCCCCGACACCCGGAGACCAGCGATTGACAACTGGACAGCCCTCACCACCGAAGACACACTGAAGACAATGAAGTCAATCCACTAAGGGGCCCCCATGGACCCCTGCCCCCACCACATCTTCAACAGAGCCGCCGACAGCATCGCACCTATGCTCCGCCACACCATCAACCGCTCCCTGGCGACCACCTCATTCCCAGACAACTGGAAACACGCCGAGGTCAACCCCCTCCTGAAGAAACCCTCGGCGGACCCCACCGACCTCAAAAACTACAGACCCATCTCCCTGCTCCCGTTCCCAGCGAAAGTCATCGAGAAATCCATCAACAGCCAACTCGCCACATTCATCGAAGAGCACAACATCCTCGACTCCTCCCAATCCGGCTTCAGAAAAAACCACAGTATGGAAACCGCCCTCCTCGCCGCTACAGACGACATCCGCACCATACTGGACAAAGGAGAAACAGTAGCCCTCATCCTCCTCGACCTCTCAGTGGCGTTCAACACAGTCTCTCACTGCACCCTAATACGCAGACTCCACGACGCAGGAATCCAGGACAAGGCCCTCGACTGGATCCGCTCCTTCCTCTCCGGCAGAACGCAGCGGGTCAGACTCCCCCCTTTCCTCTCGGACCCTACACCTACCACCTGCGGAGTCCCCCAGGGCTCCTCCCTCAGCCCGACGCTATTCAACGTCTACATGGCTCCACTCGCCCCCATCGTCAGAACCTACGGACTCAACATTGTGTCATACGCAGACAACACCCAACTCATCCTCTCCCTATCCAACGAACCCAACACCGCCAGACACAACTTTCGAGAAGGCATGGAAGCCGTCGCCAAATGGATGAAAAACAGCTGCCTACAACTAAACTCCCACGCTTCCAACCCTTATCCAATCCTTCACTTTCTCCCAACAGCATTGCTCCGGAACCCGACTTGAGACCGCACTTGCGGCTCGGTTTACATCATTGTATGCACACTCTGGAACTTCCTAACCGGTAAGCCTGTTCACCACACACTCCATTAGTCTTCCGACCTACTGGTCTCACACCCGTAACCAGCGCCCTATTCCTTCTTTCAGCACTGGCCCAGGAATCCTACTCGCAACCGCAATTTGCGCCTTGCTCTAAACTGGATTATCGAACCTTGCTACCCGGTAAGCGCGTTCGTTTTTCACGCCGCAGTCGTTTTTCCACGCCGCGGTTATGTCCCAGTCATATCCTTCCCTGGCTTAATCATACTCCCACCTATTGCAGGTCTCAGCCCTTAAATACGTTATTACTCGTATTTACTTCGCTAGACCCCACGTTGGTCCTTCTCCAGGTTGCCTCCTAAACAGCCTGGCTATTTACCCAGGGTAGGCCCTTCTCCTCATAATTCCCATTTTTTTTCCCCCTTGCAGCATCATTAATGCTTATTTTATTTTCCTTTCAAATTCCGTGTAACTGTCACACTCAACACGGCTACAAATAAGGTTATTTTCACTTCTCCAAACACCTTTGCCAGATCTCGCTCTATTCTTGATCGTCGGCACTCCTTTTTCATTTTCCTGTCTCATCACCTTTTAGAATATTTTCACTGCGCGTTTACTCTTCACGTGCTTGTTTTTAAGTAGAGGAAACCTCACCTGACGAGCACCCTGATGCACGACGAATCTCCCTTGTCCAAATTAATTCAGAATTTCTTTCTTTTTCTCCCCTTTTATTTTTTTCCTATGGTTCTAGCAATTTAGTCATATGTAAAACAGGCTTGCTTATTAAAATGTCCTGAAGATGATCTCAGCATCCTCCTAAGGGATCGAAACGCCGTCGACACTCTACACCATATACACCTGTTTAGAAATGCCCTAATCTTTGTGTAATGGTGTTTATTGTATATTATGTTTGTTCTATGAGAAATTTGCCAAAAACAAACAATTTTTCTTGCCTGAACCTTTCACTTTATGTTGTACGTCTTTCTTGCTTGAGTTGGATGCAGGCTTGTGTCCCACATAAATTGTTTCTTGTTTACTTTTGTTAATATTGAACTAATTGCATATTAAATATCTGACCGGCTGGACAGATTTCTACAATATAGTACAGATTGGGTCTATATTTATTGCTCTTCACCTACTCTTTGTCTAGGGACCACTGTCTTTAGAAAA
Source organism: Calotriton arnoldi (assembly GCA_963921515.1). NCBI lineage: Eukaryota > Metazoa > Chordata > Amphibia > Caudata > Salamandridae > Calotriton > Calotriton arnoldi. Next base: position 329,392 of record CAWUFW010014201.1, read on the forward strand.
AGTACAACTAAACACCAACAAAACAGAAGTACTCATCATGGGCCCAAACTCCGACGCCTGGAGCGACACCTGGTGGCCCCCCGCCCTCGGAAACCCGCCAACCCCCACGGACCACGCACGCAACCTGGGAATCATCCTGGACTCCGAGCTCAAAATGGACTGCCAGATCAACTCCGTCTCATCTTCCTGCTTCCACACCCTCCGCCTCCTTCGTAAGACCTTCAAATGGATCCCCCTTGAACACAGAAAGACCATCTCTCACGCCCTGGTCACCAACAGACTCGACTATGGCAACGCACTCTACGCTGGAATAAACAAAAACCTCACCCGCAAGCTACAGAACATCTAGAGCGCCGCCGCAAGACTGGTCCTCAACCTGCCAAAACACTGCCACATCTCGGAGCACCTGCGCACACTCCACTGGCTCCCAGTCGAGGCTAGAATCACCTTCAAGATACTCACCTACGCACACAAGGCCCTCCACGACACCGGACCAGCATACCTGAACAGCCGACTCAAATTCCATGCACCCCAAAGGACCCTATGATCAGCCCAGCTCTCCTACGCCGTGATCCCCCGCACCAGAAAGCCAAGATCGGGAGGCCGCTCCTTCTCCTTCTTCGCGGCCAAAGCCTGGAACGACCTTCTGCTCCACCTCAGACAGACAACATCGCTCCCCATCTTCGCAAGAAACCTCAAAACCTGGCTCTTCGACAGACCCCCTCCTTGATGGACTGGAACCTGCACCCCCTATCCCTAGCGCCTTGAGACCCTTACGGGTGAGTAGTTGCGCTTAACAAACGCCTGATTGATTGATTGATTGATTTTAAAATCTTTTTAGAAATCTTTTAGACATTTTTAAACATTTTTAGCTAAAGAAATGTTTTTAACCCTTGGTGCGTACCAATGTCTAGTTAGAACGGTAGTACACTTATAGGTTACATATGTCGTCCAGTCGGAAGAGGAGTGGGTGTTATATTCCATATAGGTACCCTAAATAGGCGCAGGTAACACTGCAACCTTTCACCTATATCCTTCCCTACATTACATACATAACGGTTCATAGGGACTGACCTTTTACCTAGATACGACACTGCATTCAGAACGCAGGTTTTTCCCTGGTTTGAAACTCATACATTATGCATGAGGCTTCTTGGAAGCACAGCAGGACTCACAGCAGGACTGACATCTCCTGTATAATATCTATGTTAAAGTTCAAGCCCGACGTCATCCTTTAGGCCGACACAGTAGCTCAGCAAGGTAGGACTCCTGGGGAGACCTGTGGGTATATATACATCATGTCTTGCTTAGACAGACAGAGGAGACCGTGACTTCCCGGCTGACACACTGACCAGAGACGCTGAGGTTCCTGCATGCAGACGCTCCAGCTAGCAGTGGTCTAACATCCCTCGCGGGGTGTCCAACTCGAGACCAGGATGGAGTCCCACATTCTCTAACTCTCAGGTAATGGGGGTTGACTAGATCCTAGAGGGATTCTTGGCATAACACCTACACAGATGCTAGGTACATTTAGGTACATCTAGTTAGGGAGTCATCGTAGGAGTACGTACTTTTTAGGTTGCACCTTTTTATCATATGTTTTATGTACATGTATATATTCATGATTTCTGCAAAATGGTAGAACTATACCATCCCTTTACTTTTGTAGTATTGCTAGTCATATATCTCTACTACTGTCTAATGGTTGTTGCAGCTCATATATTCTACACTAGAATAACAACTGTTCAATAAATCCTTATTGAAACGCCTAGACTGTTTATTCTGTGTATCTCTGAGACAAACTAAGTGAGCACGAGTGACTGAGCGAAAAGTAGTATATTGTTTCCATGATCCTGGGGGATCAGGGTTGTCATGATCTGAGGTTGCCAGAAACTATTCTCTCCCTGATAAGAGGAGACTCTAGTGGCACTGTGAGCTAGCTAATGCAAACAGGCTAACGTATCCGGAGGGGGTGCTCGGAACCAGTCTGCCAACAAACCCACAGTTTATTTTATCCGAACGTGCAGGTCCTGTATAGGATATATAGAAACTACACGACACTGTGATCTCCAAAATAACCCTTTCTAGGCTCTTCCTTCCTCTGTCCCCAGGCTCACCCCAAACCTTATTTTACTACTATGATCTCCCAAACAATCCTTTCTAAATTCTTCCCTCATGTATCCCTCCTTTGACTAATCCCAAACCTCATTCTACTACTATGATCTCCCTAATCCCTTTTTATAGACTATTCCCTCCTCCGTCTCTCCTTTCTACTCATCCCAAATAGGCCCGGGCAGTGAACTCCGCTCCTTTCGCGAAGTTTGCAGAGTTTTCTGCACTCCGTACTCCCCGAAGTACTCGGAGTTCCAAAAAAGTCTGCTCTGCAAAGCGGAGCAAAGTTTTTTCCTCGCTCACCAGCGTCAAGTTGGCGAGCAAGGAAAATTCAATGCTAGACCACCGCCCAGCGAGATTTCTCAACGCGGATGGTCGAGGATGGTTGCGACTGCTTGCGTTGAGAAACCATCCGTTCGCGTTGAGGAAGCTGCCGCGAGCGGTAGAAAGAAGCAGCGCTCTCTTGAGCTGCGCATGGTGCCATTCATGCTGGTTTTACAGCATGGGACAAACACCCGCCACTAAAAATCAGCGCGAACGGCATGACCTAATGCACTCTGCCGCTTGGGGAACTCCGCGTAATGCGGCAGAGATTTTTGGTCACTGTGCAGAGTTCCGCTTAGCATAACTCTGCGAACTCTGCCCAGGCCTTATCCCAAACCTCCTCTTACTACTATGATCTCCCAAATAACACTTTCTAGACTCTTCCCTCTTCTATCCCTTCACTATCCTATTCAATCCAACTAACAGCCTCACATGTCCACCGCTCAAGTTAACTACTATTTCCCTATACTAGCAAAGCACCTCTTTATGCTCACCTGCAGCTTGCACTTTTATCCTAGCACTGAGACATCCACAGAGCTCCTGCGATGCACCTCTATGCCCTGACCTGCAGTGTGCACTTGCATCCTAGCACCGAATCTTCCACAGAGCTCCTGCGATGCACATCTATATCCGGGCCTGCAGCATGTACTTGTATCCAAGCACTGAGACATCCAGAGAGCTCCTGCGATGCACCTCTATGTCCTGACTTACAGCATGCTCTTGTATACTAGCACTGAGACATAGCACCAAGACTTCCACAGAGCTCCTGCAATGGACATCTTTATATTGACCTGCAGTGTGCTCTTTTATTCTAGCACTGCGATGTCGAAAGAACTCCTGCATGCAATTCCCCACTATCCTGATTGTTCTGTATGCTCTGAATGCACATCTATCCTGACCTGTACTATACAGCACAATACTATTCTAAGTATTCTCAGAGTGCACCCCTACCCTGACTTGCAGTTTGGGCTCATATCCTAGTACGGTGATGTCCCCAGACTGCACCCCTACCCAAACTTGCAGTTTATACTCCTATCCTTGTATTGAGACATCCACAGACCACACCCCTACCCTGACTTGCAGTTTGGGCTCGAATCCTAATACTGTGATGTCCCCAGACTGCACCCCTACCCAAACTTGCAGTTTATACTCATATCCTAGTATCGAGACATTCGCAGACCACACCCCTACCCTGACTTGCAGTTTGGGATCATATCCTAGTACTGTGATGTCCCCAGACTGCACCCCTACCCAAACTTGCAGTTTATACTCATATCCTAGTATTGAGACATCCGCAGACCACACCCCTACCCTGACTTGTAGTTTGGGATCATATCCTAGTACTGTGATGTCCCCAGACTGCACCCCTACCCAAACTTGCAGTTTATACTCATATCCTAGTATCGAGACATTCGCAGACCACACCCCTACCCTGACTTGCAGTTTGGGATCATATCCTAGTACTGAGACATAGAAAGACCATTCAAAGTGCATTTTCTATCCTGACCACATCAATCAACAAGCCTGGCGGAGGGGTCGCCATCATACACAAGGAATCCATCCAATGCACCACCACAAATGACGACATCACCTCAGCCATGGAACACCTCAACTTCTGACTTCAAACAGACAAAAAACCACCATCAGGGTCACCCTCACCTACTGTCCAACAGGACCACGTCCAGCCTTCTGCAACTTCTTTGCTGATTTCATCACCCGCCTCACCATAGACTCTAGCAACTCCATTTTCCTCAGCGAACTCAACTTCCATCTCGACAACCTCAATGACATTAACACTACCAACCTCCTCAACAGCATAAACAACTTCGGACTCACCAAAAACATCCACAACCCCACGCACACCGCAGGCCACATGCTAGACCCCATCTTTACCTCCAGCGACCGCATCTGGTACAGCCACACCACGGAACTCACCTGGACCGACCACTCCATCATCCACTTCAACCTCACCAGCCCATGGACTTCCGCCCCCAGTCTGCCCAACACCTCCCAGTGCAGCTGGAGCAAAGTCTCAAAGGACACATGGAACAATGCTCTCAACACCACCCACCCCATCTCCTCCCACAACCTAGGCCAGAACATCAGAAACCTCAGCATTTGGAACACCAACTGCACCAACAGTGTCACTCCCATCAGCAACAGCACCTGCAGAAGGTCCACCAAGCAGGCCTGCTGGTACACTGAAGACCTCAGAACTGTAAATGACACTGTAAACAACTGGAAAGAAGATAGCGCTCCAACAAAGATTTGACTGATAAGACTGCCTTCAAGACAGCCCTCAATCTCTACCACAGACAGTTGAGAAAATGGAGGAAAAATGCCTTTGCCTCATGCATCGAATCAAGCTCCAATAACAGTAAATAACTCTTCAACATTGTCAAAGAATTTTCTAACTCCTCAGCTGCAACAATCAACATTACCCCCTCGCAGGAACTCTGTGACAACCTTGCAAACTTCTTCCATGACAAGATCACCGAGATCTACAGAAACTTCAATCCCCCACCCAAGGCCACTGACTTCTTCAAGGAACACAATGACCCTGCTACCACCAAAGACATCCGACTATCAAAATGTAGCCAGCTTGCCCTACAGGACAACGCCTCCATCATGACCTCAGTCCACTCAGGGGCCCCAACCGACCCATGCCCTAACCACATCTTCAACCTAGGCTAGGTTAGAATCAGCCACAAACTCACCACCTTGTTCACCATCTCAATTGCAATGGCCACCTTCCCCTGAGGACTAGAAACACGCAGAAGTCAATACCTTACTAAAGAAACCATCAGCGGACCCCAGCACACTTATCAACTACCAACCGATCTCCCGGCTCCCATCCCCGGCAAAAGTGTTATAAAAAGGCATCAAGCAACAGAACCTCCTACTTGACTCATTCCAATTTGGATTCTGCATCAACCACAGTACAGAAACAGCCTCATCATGGCTACAGACGACATCCGAGCCATACTCAACGGGGAGAGACTGCGTCTCTGATCCTCCTAGAGCTCTTGGCAGCCTTCAATATGTTCTCCCACCACACAGTCATCACAAGGCTGCACAACATAGGCATCCAAGGGTCCGCTCTCAGATGAGTCGCCTCTTTCCTCACTGGAAGAAAGCAAAAAGTCTGCCTTTACCTCAGAATCCAAGGAAATCATGTGTGGAGCACCCAAATGGCCCTCACTCAGCCCCACCCCCGTCAACACTTATATGTAACCTCTGGCCAGCATCGTAAAAACCCACAGACTCAACATCATATCCTACACTGATGACACACAACTCATCCTCTCCCTCTCTGAAGACACCACCCACTCTAAGGCCAACTTCCACAACTGCATGACAGACGTCACCAACTGAATGAAGGACAACTGCCTGAAGCTCAACAAGGACAAAACAGAGGTACTGATTTTTGGAAACAAAAACTCCCCATGGGACACATCCTGGTGGCCCTCAGAACTCAGCCCTATTCCTACCCCCACTAACCACGCTAGGAACCTAGGCATCATTCTGGACAGCAAGCTAACCATGATGACTCAGGTCAACTCCGTCTCCTCCTCCTGGTCCTTCATCCTCCGCATGCTTTGTGAGATATTCAAATGACTACCCCAAAGCTCAAGACGTACCATCACCCAGCCCCTCATCTCTAGCTGACTGGACTAAGGCAGCATTCTCTACGCAGGATCACATCTCACCTACTCTGATAACTATCGACCATACAGAATGCTGCATCAAGACTCGTCCTGGATCTCTGTATATGAACTCACATCTCCCCCTACTTTCAGGACTCTACAGGCTCCCTCTACAGAAAAGTTGGCATTTCGAGCCCCTGACCCATGCATACAAGGACCTACACTACCGCGGACATGCCTACTTGAACTACCACCTGAGCATCCATCAGCCCACCAGACTCCTCCGCTGCATACCCCATTCTCAAGCCCTCACCACCCACATCCGACATAGCAGATGTTGAGTTCGCTCCTTCTACCTAGCAGCGAAGACATGGAATGAAATACCCTTTCATCTACTGGCTTCCACATCTCTTCCAGTGTTGCGAAAGTCCCTGAAGACCTGGCTATTCTTCTAATCAACTGGACCGTGCCAGCACCGGGATACCCTCACGGGTGACAAGCAGTGCTCTACAAATCTACTGACTGATTGATTGCAACACACACTGGTTTTTCTGTGATGAGATGTAGGCATCTCTCTTACAATGGCCCTCAATGTGCCCCCAGTGAGCTGCTTAGAGATATGTGGGAGATTCCACTCCCTGCTTATAAGGTGGTCCCTCCCATGTAAACCCAGATCTTCTTTTAATCTTCATTTACTGCCTTCCAAAAGCTAGGTTTTTGTACTCAAAAGGTAGGTCCAGTGCCATTAAAAGACTGTAAAATGAAATTTCCTCTTAAAATCCTTGGCAGATGACACTGAATCTATGCAATTCACCAATATCCCAGTACTAAAATATCCAAAATGCTGGGAGGAGTCACGCGCTGGTCCAAGATGGCCGCGTAAGACCTCGGCTCCGTAGTACCCGTCCCCCAGCCCCAAGATCCTGACAATATCCTGGTACCGAGGCGTGCCCCTCGACGTCGCGCTTTGCGGCCTCCGCGCTGACTGGAGCCGGGGACTCTGGCTTGGGCTGTGGCCGGGACGCGGCTGCGCGGCGCTGGGGTCGCGGGCCGGAAGTCACCGCTCCCGCCCCATCCCCTGGGACGAATCGGATGGCGGACGACGGAGGCGGTGAAAACAGGTGGAGACGCGTTGGTGGGGGCCCCCACTGCCCTCCCCTCCGAACAGGGAAAAGGAAGGCAGACACCGCGGCACCTACACGGGCCGCGAGGAGTACGGAGGCCATTGTCGGATACCCTGTCGGGGTTGTGGGGGAGAGAAGGGGATTGCGGCGATCGTGATCTTTCCCCCCCCCCTTCTCCCTCCTGCGGGCGGAGGGAGACAGGGAGAGAGTAATTCGGACTGCGTGCTGTGGTGTGCCTGGTTGCGGAACCGTGGGGCGGCTGATGGTGGACCCGCCGACGACAGTGCCTGACCCGGAGTGCCTGCCGGGCTGCCTGGGGCTCCACGAGAAGAAATACCGCTAAAAAGGAGAAACCGGAGCAGCGGCACCTAGACTGCTTCCTAGACTGGGAGAACGGCGCGGCGGGGGGACTCGACCGACCCCCGTCTGGATCCGTCCTGGTGGGCACTGGCGGAGCGGTGCCGGCACTGAGAACCTGCCGCCGGGGAGGCGACCGGGTGCGGCACATCAAGTCCCACAGGAGAGACGGAGTCGGCGGGCCACGAGCACAGATCATCATGGCAACTAAGCCGGAGGTGGACAGGCACCTGCCAAGAACATCTAAGGGGATGAGACAGACCCAGACCAACAAACTGGACCGATACACAGTGCCCAGGGGATCCCCCACAGACTTGCGGCAAAGTCAACAGATAGGGGGCGACTCCTCCGATCCTGCACTTGAACCAACGCTGCTCGATGTGATGGCAGCAATAGAAGGGATCAAATCGTCGTTGGGACAGAAAATGGAGTCGCTCGACAACAAATTAGACACGGTCACTATAGAAGTCAACCTTATCCGAGCGGACCTCACGAAAGTAAATGAAAAGGTCAAATCGCTAGATATAAAGACTACCAGCTTGACCGACGATGTGGCGTTGCTCCAACAGGAACTTAAAGCATCTCAAGATATGACCGTGCGCAAGCTGGATGAGTACGAAGGAAGAGCCCGACGGAATAACGTACGAATTCTGGGGGTGCCCGAAAAATCTGAAGATCCAGCCCCGGACCTGTTTGTGGAAGATCTTATCCTCACGCATCTAAAACCCAAGGGACTGAGCAACCTTTTTACAGTGGAGCGGGCGCATAGAGTCCCTGGAGGGCGCCCTAGGCCCGGGGCCCCCCGCGTCCGATGATCGCCAGGGTGCTGAACTTTAGAGACAGGGACGCAATCCTGCAGGCGGCCCGCCTGGGACCCCCTCTGAGGTACGAGAACGCTACCCTCTCCTTCTTCCCGGACTTCACGCAAACAGTGCAGAAGAAACTCCGGAGCTTTCTTGGCGTAAAAGAAAAGCTAAGGGGCAAGGGATTGAAATACGCCATGATGTTCCCGGCGCAGCTGAGGGTGGAGGCCGGGGGGCTGGCCTGGTTCTTCGATGACCCGGCGGCAGCTGCGGAATGGATCGACAGTCGACTCCCTGGCGGGCAGGGGGAGCGGGACCGGAGCTGAGGAGACACGCAGCAGGCGGAGAAATGAGAGCGGGCAACGAACTTGGGACTAGAGTTCACTGTCAGGTATTGGGGTTCCGACCCGCGGATGGGAGGCCGAGCAACCCCAGGGACCATTAAGACCTGAATGGAGGGGATGGACCTCGGTGGAGATCACTTCGAATTGGGCTTGGGGGGGGGGATGACGGGGCACCGGCCCTCCTCCTCTTTACTACCTTTAGTTAAATAGTAAATTAGTGTATGGGGCAACAGGCACTCTGCCAGTTGGGGATGGGCAAACGCCACGAGCAGGGGTGCAGGGAGGGAGGGTGGAGGGGGGGATGTGTTACGAAAATATTTTTTAGTGTTCATTTGTTTGTAAGTAGTTTCGTAGGGTTAATTGTTTCGACAACATTGAGTGAAAATGTAATGCAGGCGACATTTCTACACCAGTCTTATGGCAAACGTTAACCGGAGATCGGGGTTCAGCGTGATGAGTTGGAATGTCAACGGACTGGGGGACAAAATAAAGAGGGGGATGGTAGCTCAGTTTATCAGACGACACGCCCCGGATGTGGTACTTTTGCAGGAAACACATTTAATCGGGAATAAGTGCATGGCCCTACATAAAGGAGGCTACAGACTCGTGGCGCATGCGGGATTTACCACAGGGTCAAGGGGGGTTGGCATATTGGTTAAAAACTCATTCCCCCTTCTAATACAGGCCACATGGTCCGATAAGCGGGGCAGATATGTCGGGATATCGGGGCAATGGGAGGGGAAAGTAGCAACATTTGTTTCAATATATGTGCCACCTGGCTTGCAGTCCGATACATTCCAGGATTTAGGCTCAATTTATTTGACGCTTCCTTTAGGCCACATGGTGCTGGGAGGAGATTTCAACGCGGTTATAGACGGGGACATAGATAGATTACCGGCCCGCACATTAAGATCCGCACAAAGGTGGCTACCCGACTATATGGACACAATGGGGCTAGTAGATGGCTGGCGGATACGTAACCCAGGCAAAGCGCAATATACACACGTGTCGGGTGCACACCAAAGCTTGTCAAGAATAGACTATGTACTTGTCCCGGCCATGCAGGCCAGTGCCCTCAGGGAGGTTCGCCATCTGGGTAGAGGCATCTCGGATCACTCCCCGGTAAGGCTAAGCATGGAATTTGACCAGATAAATGCAGGTAGGATAGCCCCTATTAGTCCGTGGCATTTGAGAGACCCCTCCACAAAGAAGAGCATCATCACGGCCACCGACAGGTACTTTCAGGAGAATCAGGGTACGGTGGAATCAGCACAGACACTGTGGGAGGCATATAAAACAGTTATCCGGGGGGAGACGGTCTCTTTGATTGCGGGGAGAAAAAAGGAAAGGCAGGCCGAACTGGAAAAGGCAGAAGAAAAAGTGTTAAAACTAGAGGAGGTAGTGGCTCAGGGGGTGACCCCTGAGAGTCTACACCATCTGAAGTTACAGCAAGACGAGTTCAATAGTATCGCCAGAGATAAAGCCAAAATGCAGAGTAGAGAGGTCCAGAGCAGAATATACGAGCACGGCGACAAAGCGGGAAAGCTGATTGCTTGGTTGGAAAGAAGGGAGTGGGCGTCGAGGCTGGTACCTGAAATACGGGGGGAGGATTCCAGCACCCTCACAGATCCGCAAGCTATAGCAGATGCGTTCGCACAACACTACCGCGCGGTATACAGCACGGCAGCAATCTTTAGCAGATACTAGGGCTTTGCGATAAATTGGTCCAAATCGGTGTTATATGTCTTGGGAGGTGACCCACCGGCCATTCCAAGTAATTGCCCGATTCAAATAGCCCAGGAAGGCTTTAAGTATCTGGGCATTTACATAACGTCAGACCCGAAAATTCGCTACACCAATAACCTGAGCCCTCTCCTACTGCGCATTAAAAATGACGTGACGCGCTGGAAGGCCCTCCCGCTCTCTTTGTTGGGTACGGCAGTACTTTTTAAAATGATGGCGCTGCCACGGTTCTTGTACGTACTCCAAAACACGATGGATCCGGTCCCGGCATCTTATTTCAGGGAAATCGAATCTCTCCAGAGACAGCTTCTCTGGGTTGGTAAACCCCGAATAGCGTTCTCCAAGCTCACGCTAAATTGGTATGATGGAGGAATCGGGTTGCCGGATTTACGTAAATATTACTGGGCATCCCAGCTGGCGGCAGTCAATCACGGGATTTATGGACAGCCAAACGATCCCGGGTATGCGATGGATAGGTGGCAGCTCCCCGGGGGAGAATACACAAGAGCGCTCTATGCTAGGCCTCGCAGATTTCACCTCACTGGACCCACGGAACATGCCGTCCAGGTATGGCATGCGGCCAACAGACACCTCAAATGGGAAGGCAAACTTACACTAGCCATCCTGCTGTGGAATTCGGAGAAATTGGGAGGCCTCTGGAAGTCCAAGGGATTCGACAAATGGGACCTAATTGGGATCTCACAAATAAAAGACATCTGGGGAGAGGGTACAATACATACCTTTGACTCACTCAAGGCGCAGTACAACTTGAACGACAGCGAGCATTTCCGCTACCTCCACATTCGCCATGCGCTGCTGGCCCACGTCCCGAGGGCGCTGCCCTCCCGGACGCCTCCCCTAGAGGACAGGGTGCTCGATGGACATCTTCCGGAGAAGACCATCTCTCTGATCTACCGGAAACTAATTAATAATATGGATGATCCATTGCTTAAAATAAAAGATACTGGAACGAGGATGGCCTCGAACTGGACGAAGAGGACTGGCGAGAGGCGGTCTCCCTCCCACGGGTGGTGGCGATACAGACGAGGTTGAGGCTGGTGCAGTTAAAGATATTGCATAGAATATATATCACAGGACCCCGTCTGGTTCAAATGGGTCACTCAGATAGCGGAGAGTGTAGAAGGGGCTGTGGGGAGCCGGGGACCTTTATGCATATTCTGTGGAACTGCCAAAGCATACAAACGTACTGGGGGAAGATCCACCACACGCTGAGGGCAGTCCTGGGGATAGACCTACAACCAGAGGCCCGTAGATGCCTCCTAAACATCTGGGAACGACAGACCTCAACACCTACACAACACAATGGGCTACGCTGGCATACATGGTGGTGAAGCGAAACATCGCCCAACTATGGGAGACTGGCCAGCCACCCCGGGTCGAGAAGTGGGCAGAAGATCTAGATTGGTGCATGTTTAGGGAGAAATCGGTATACATTGCAAGGGGATGCCCCGGGAAGTGGAGCAGGGTATGGGACGCCTGGAATCATTATAGGGGGGATATTTGCGACCCACCGGACCGCTTGAGAGAAACTGAAGCACAGGCTTCCCCTTGATCTACCTAGTGTTTAACTGTGTATTATTTTGAATTGTATGAAATGTCGTTGAGGAAAGATGGAATTACCTGCCTGTAATACTTGATGTGCATTTGGTCGAGTTGTTTAATAAAAAGAAATTAAAAAAACAAAATATCCAAAATGCTCAGCCAATGCATCTCTGTCCCGACTGTTCAATGAATCGTTATCTCAAGAAGCTCCCACAAAGCACCTCTGTCCTGCTATGTATGCACAATACATTGCTATCACGGTAACAACACTTTATTGAGCTCTAAACGCATGCCTCTGCCCTGTGCTGTACCTTGAGCTGCTGTCCCACCAATTAGACAGAGCTCTTCCAATGCACCTATGTTGTGGTATGCACAATAAATCTCTATTACAGTCTGGGACATTAACAGAGCTCTCATGGTGCACCTCTGTATTGATATGATCCATGTATTGACATCTTAATATTCAGGTTTAAGGTAGAGGTGCACTGGAAGAACTTTGTTAATGTCTGAGTTGAGCTACGAATCTCTGTCCTTTTATTGAAACACTGACAGAGCACATGACTGGTCTAACCGTCAACACAAATCAAAATCTTAGTCCAAAGACACTCTGAGCTCTCACAGTGCACCTTCACTCTGTGTTGTACAATGAATCACTGTCACAACACAGATATTCACAGAGCTCTCTCAATGCTCCTCTACCCTGACCTGCACCATAATTCACATTCACACTATTGGGACAATCACATAATTCCTCCAATGTACTGCTGTCCTGACCTTTGCCATGACTCATTCTCAGAGTACTGAGACATTCCCAGATCTCATTCAATGCTCCTCTATCCTGCACCATGAATCACTATCACAGTACTGGGACATTCAAGGAGCTCTCTCACTGCTCCTCTGTCCTGCACCATAAATCACTATCACAGTACTGGGACATTCACAGAGCTCTCTCAAAGCTCCTCTGTCCTGCACCATGAATCACTATCACAGTACTGGGACATTCACAGAGCTCTCTCAATGCTCCTCTGTCCTGCACCATGAATCACTATCACAGTACTGGGACATTCACAGAGCTCTCTCAATGCTCCTCTGTCCTGCACCATGAAGAGCTATCACAGTACTGGGACATTCACAGAGCTCTCTCACTGCTCCTCTGTCCTGCACCATGAATCACTATCACAGTACTGGGACATTCACAGAGCTCTCTCAGTGCTCCTCTGTCCTATACCATGAATCACTATCACAGTACTGGACATTCACAGAGCTCTCTCAATGCTCCTCTGTCCTATACCATGAATCACTATCACAGTACTGCGACATTCACAGAGCTCTCTCAATGCTCCTCTGTCCTGCACCATGAATCACTATCACAGTACTGGACATTCACAGAGCTCTCTCAATGCTCCTCTGTCCTATACCATGAATCACTATCACAGTACTGCGACATTCACAGAGCTCTCTCAATGCTCCTCTGTCCTGCACCATGAATCACTATCACAGTACTGGGACATTCACAGAGCTCTCTCAGTGCTCCTCTATCCAGCACCATGAATCACTATCACAGTACTGGGACATTCACAGAGCTCTCTCAATGCTCCTCTGTCCTGAACCATGAATCACTATCACAGTACTGGGACATTCACAGAGCTCTCTCAATGCTCCTCTATTCTGCACCATGAATCACTATCACAGTACTGAGACATTCACAGAGCTCTCTCAGTGCTCCTCTGTCCTGCACCATGAATCGCTATCACAGTACTGGGACATTTACAGAGCTCTCTCAATCCTCCTCTGTCCTGCACCATGAATCACTATCACAGAACTGCGACATTCACAGAGCTCTCTCAATGCTCCTCTGTCCTGCACCATGAATCACTATCACAGTACTGGACATTCACGGAGCTCTCTCAATGCTCCTCTGTCCTGAACCATGAATCACTATCACAGTACTGGGACATTCACAGAGCTCTCTCAATGCTCCTCTATTCTGCACCATGAATCACTATCACAGTACTGGACATTCACAGAGCTCTCTCAATGCTCCTCTGTACTGCACCATGAAGCGCTATCACAGTACTGGGACATTTACAGAGCTCTCTCAATGCTCCTCTATCCTGCACCATGAATCACTATCACAGTATTGGACATTCACAGAGCCCTCTCAATGCTCCTCTGTCCTATACCATGAATCACTATCACAGTACTGGACATTCACAGAGCTCTCTCAATGCTCCTCTGTCCTGCACCATGAATCACTATCACAGAACTGGACATTCACAGAGCTCTCTCAGTGCTCCTCTGTCCTGCACCATGAAGTGCTATCACAGTACTGGGACATTTACAGAGCTCTCTCAATGCTCCTCTGTCCTGTACCATGAATCACTATCACAGTACTGCGACATTCACAGAGCTCTCTCAATGCTCCTCTGTCCTGCACCATGAAGCACTATCACAGTACTGGGACATTCACAGAGCTCCTTCAGTGCTACTCTGTCCTGCACCAAGAAGCACTATCACAGTACTGAGACATTCACGCAGCTCTCTCAGTGCTAGTCTGTCCTGCACCATGAATCACTATCACAGTACTGGACATTCACAGAGCTCTCTCAATGCACCTCTGTCCTATACCATGAATCACTATCACAGTACTGGACATTCACAGAGCTCTCTCAATGCTCCTCTGTCCTATACCATGAATCACTATCACAGTACTGGGACATTCACAGAGCTCTCTCAATGCTCCTCTGTCCTGCACCATGAATCACTATCACAGTACTGAGACATTCACAGAGCTCTCTCAGTGCTCCTCTGTCCTGCACCATGAATCACTATCACAGTACTGAGACATTCACAGAGCTCTCTCAGTGCTCCTCTGTCCTGCACCATGAATCACTATCACAGTACTGGGACATTCACGCAGCTCTCTCAGTGCTCCTCTGACCTGCACCATCAATCACTATCACAGTACTGGACATTCACAGAGCTCTCTCAGTGCTCCTCTGTCCTGCACCATGAATCACTATCACAGTACTGGGACATTCACAGAGCTCTCTCACCGCTCCTCTGTCCTGCACCATGAATCACTATCACAGTACTGGGACATTCACAGAGCTCTCTCAATGCTCCTCTGTCCTGCACCATGAATCACTATCACAGTACTGAGACATTCACAGAGCTCTCTCAATGCTCCTCTGTCCTGCACCATGAATCACTATCACAGTACTGGACATTCACGGAGCTCTCTCAATGCTCCTCTGTCCTGCACCATGAATCACTATCACAGTACTGGACATTCACGGAGCTCTCTCAATGCTCCTCTGTCCTGCACCATGAATCACTATCACAGTACTGGACATTCACAGAGCTCTCTCAATGCTCCTCTGTACTGCACCATGAAGCGCTATCACAGTACTGGGACATTTACAGAGCTCTCTCAATGCTCCTCTATCCTGCACCATGAATCACTATCACAGTACTGGACATTCACAGAGCTCTCTCAATGCTCCTCTGTCCTGCACCATGAAGCGCTATCACAGTACTGGGACATTTACAGAGCTCTCTCAATGCTCCTCTGTCCTGCACCATGAATCACTATCACAGTACTGGGACATTCACAGAGCTCTCTCAATGCTCCTCTATTCTGCACCATATATCACTATCACAGTACTGGGACATTCACAGAGCTCCTTTAGTGCTCCTCTGTCCTGCACCATGAATCACTATCACAGTACTGGGACATTCACAGAGCTCTCTCAATGCTCCTCTCTCCTGCACCATAAATCACTATCACAGTACTGGGACATTCACAGAGCTCCCTCAGTGCTCCACTGTCCTATACCATGAATCACTATCACAGTACTGCGACATTCACAGAGCTCCCTCAGTGCTCCTCTGTCCTATACCATGAATCACTATCACAGTACTGCGACATTCACAGAGCTCTCTCAATGCTCCTCTATTCTGCACCATGAATCACTATCACAGTACTGGACATTCACAGAGCTCTCTCAATGCTCCTCTATTCTGCACCATGAATCACTATCACAGAACTGCGACATTCACAGAGCTCTCTCAATGCTCCTCTGTCCTGCACCATGAATCACTATCACAGTACTGGACATTCACGGAGCTCTCGCAATGCTCCTCTGTCCTGCACCATGAATCACTATCACAGTACTGGACATTCACGGAGCTCTCGCAATGCTCCTCTGTCCTGCACCATGAATCACTATCACAGTACTGGGACATTCACAGAGCTCTCTCAATGCTCCTCTATTCTGCACCATGAATCACTACCACAGTACTGGACATTCACAGAGCTCTCTCAATGCTCCTCTGTCCTGCACCATGAAGCGCTATCACAGTACTGGGACATTTACAGAGCTCTCTCAATCCTCCTCTATCCTGCACCATGAATCACTATCACAGAACTGCGACATTCACAGAGCTCTCTCAATGCTCCTCTGTCCTGCACCATGAATCACTATCACAGTACTGGACATTCACGGAGCTCTCGCAATGCTCCTCTGTCCTGCACCATGAATCACTATCACAGTACTGGGACATTCACAGAGCTCTCTCAATGCTCCTCTATTCTGCACCATGAATCACTACCACAGTACTGGACATTCACAGAGCTCTCTCAATGCTCCTCTGTCCTGCACCATGAAGCGCTATCACAGTACTGGGACATTTACAGAGCTCTCTCAATCCTCCTCTATCCTGCACCATGAATCACTATCACAGTACTGGACATTCACAAAGCCCTCTCAATGCTCCTCTGTCCTATACCATGAATCACTATCACAGTACTGGACATTCACAGAGCTCTCTCAATGCTCCTCTGTCCTGCACCATGAATCACTATCACAGAACTGGACATTCACAGAGCTCTCTCAGTGCTCCTCTGTCCTGCACCATGAAGTGCTATCACAGTACTGGGACATTTACAGAGCTCTCTCAATGCTCCTCTGTCCTGTACCATGAATCACTATCACAGTACTGCGACATTCACAGAGCTCTCTCAATGCTCCTCTGTCCTGCACCATGAAGCACTATCACAGTACTGGGACATTCACAGAGCTCCTTCAGTGCTACTCTGTCCTGCACCAAGAAGCACTATCACAGTACTGAGACATTCACGCAGCTCTCTCAGTGCTAGTCTGTCCTGCACCATGAATCACTATCACAGTACTGGACATTCACAGAGCTCTCTCAATGCACCTCTGTCCTATACCATGAATCACTATCACAGTACTGGGACATTCACAGAGCTCTCTCAATGCTCCTCTGTCCTGCACCATGAATCACTATCACAGTACTGGACATTCACAGAGCTCTCTCAATGCACCTCTGTCCTATACCATGAATCACTATCACAGTACTGGGACATTCACAGAGCTCTCTCAATGCTCCTCTGTCCTGCACCATAAATCACTATCACAGTACTGAGACATTCACAGAGCTCTCTCAGTGCTCCTCTGTCCTGCACCATGAATCACTATCACAGTACTGAGCCATTCACAGAGCTCTCTCAGTGCTCCTCTGTCCTGCACCATGAATCACTATCACAGTACTGGGACATTCACAGAGCTCTCTCAGTGCTCCTCTGTCCTGCACCATGAATCACTATCACAGTACTGGACATTCACAGAGCTCTCTCAGTGCTCCTCTTTCCTGCACCATGAATCACTATCACAATACTGTGACATTCATAGAGCTCTCTCAATGCTCCTCTGTCCTGCACCATGAATCACTATCACAGTACTGTGACATTCACAGAGCTCTCTCAATGCTCCTCTGTCCTGCACCATGAATCACTATCACAGTACTGAGACATTCACAGAGCTCTCTCAATGCTCCTCTGTCCTGCACCATGAATCACTATCACAGTACTGGACATTCACGGAGCTCTCTCAATGCTCCTCTGTCCTGAACCATGAATCACTATCACAGTACTGGACATTCACGGAGCTCTCTCAATGCTCCTCTGTCCTGCACCATGAATCACTATCACAGTACTGGACATTCACAGAGCTCTCTCAATGCTCATCTGTCCTGCACCATGAAGCGCTATCACAGTACTGGGACATTTACAGAGCTCTCTCAATGCTCCTCTATCCTGCACCATGAATCACTATCACAGTACTGGACATTCACAGAGCTCTCTCAATGCTCCTCTGTCCTGCACCATGAAGCGCTATCACAGTACTGGGACATTTACAGAGCTCTCTCAATGCTCCTCTGTCCTGCACCATGAATCACTATCACAGTACTGGGACATTCACAGAGCTCTCTCAATGCTCCTCTATTCTACACCATGAATCACTATCACAGTACTGGGACATTCACGGAGCTCTCTCAATGCTCCTCTATTCTGCACCATGAATCACTATCACAGTACTGGACATTCACAGAGCTCTCTCAATGCTCCTCTGACCTGCACCATGAAGCGCTATCACAGTACTGGGACATTTACAGAGCTCTCTCAATGCTCCTCTATCCTGCACCATGAATCACTATCACAGTACTGGACATTCACAGAGCTCTCTCAATGCTCCTCTGTCCTGCACCATGAAGCGGGATCACAGTACTGGGACATTTACAGAGCTCTCTCAATGCTCCTCTGTCCTGCACCATGAAGCACTATCACAGTACTGGGACATTCACAGAGCTCCTTTAGTGCTCCTCTGTCCTGCACCATGAATCACTATCACAGTACTGGGACATTCACAGAGCTCTCTCAATGCTCCTCTGTCCTGCACCATAAATCACTATCACAGTACTGGGACATTCACAGAGCTCTCTCAGTGCTCCACTGTCCTATACCATGAATCACTATCACAGTACTGCGACATTCACAGAGCTCCCTCAGTGCTCCTCTGTCCTATACCATGAATCACTATCACAGTACTGCGACATTCACAGAGCTCTCTCAATGCTCCTCTATTCTGCACCATGAATCACTATCACAGTACTGGACATTCACAGAGCTCTCTCAATGCTCCTCTATTCTGCACCATGAATCACTATCACAGTACTGGACATTCACAGAGCTCTCTCAATGCTCCTCTGTCCTGCACCATGAAGCGCTATCACAGTACTGGGACATTTACAGAGCTCTCTCAATGCTCCTCTGTCCTGCACCATGAAGCACTATCACAGTACTGGGACATTCACAGAGCTCTCTCAATGCTCCTCTATTCTGCACCATGAATCACTATCACAGTACTGGACATTCACAGAGCTCTCTCAATGCTCCTCTATTCTGCACCTTGAATCACTATCACAGTACTGGACATTCATATAGCTCTCTCAATGTTTCTCTGTCCTGCACCATGAATCACTATCACGGTACAGTACATTCACAGAGCTCCCTCAGTGCTCCTCTGTCCTGCACCATGAATAACTATCACAGTACTGGACATTCACAGAGCTCTCTCAGTGCTCCTCTGTTCTGACCTGCACCATGAAGCGCTATCACAGTACTGGACATTCACAGAGCTCTCTCAATGTTTTTCTGTCCTGCACCATGAATCACTATCACGGTACTGGACATTCCCAGAGCTCCTACAATGCTCCTCTGTCCTGCACCATGAATCACTATCACAAAACTGGACATTCACGGAGCTCTCTCAATGCTCCTCTATTCTGCACCATGAATCACTGTCACAGTACTGTACATTCACAGAGCTCTCTCAATGCTCCTCTATTCTGCACCATGAATCACTATCACAGTACTGGGACATTTACAGAGCTCTCTCAATGCTCCTCTATTCTGCACCATGAATCACTATCACAGTACTGGACACTCACAGAGCTCTCTCAATGCTCCTCTATTCTGCACCTTGAATCACTATCACAGTACTGGACATTCAGATAGCTCTCTCAGTGCTCCTCTGTCCTGCACCATGAATCACTATCACAGTACTGGGACATTCACAGAGCTCTCTCAGTGCTCCTCTGTCCTGCACCATGAATCACTATCACAGTACTGGGACATTCACAGAGCTCCTTCAGTGCTCCTCTGTCCTGCACCATGAATCACTATCACAGTACTGGGACATTCACAGAGCTCTCTCAATGCTCCTCTGTCCTGCACCATGAATCACTATCACGGTACAGGACATTCACAGAGCTCCCTCAGTGCTCCTCTGTCCTGCACCATGAATCACTATCACGGTACAGGACAATCACAGAGCTCTCTCAATGCTCCTCTGTCCTGCACCATGAATCACTATCATTGTACTGGACATTCACAGAGCTCTCTCAATGTTTCTCTGTCCTGCACCATGAATCACTATCACGGTACAGTACATTCACAGAGCTCCCTCAGTGCTCCTCTGTCCTGCACCATGAATCACTATCACAGTACTGGACATTCACAGAGCTCTCTCAATGCTCCTCTGTCCTGCACCATGAATCACTATCACAGTACTGGACATTCACAGAGCTCTCTCAATGCTCCTCTGTCCTGCACCATGAATCACTATCACAGTACTGGACATTCACAGAGCTCCCTCAGTGCTCCTCTGTCCTGCACCATGAATCACAGTACTAGGACATTCACGGAGCTCTCTCAGTGCTCCTCTGTCCTATACCATGAATCACTATCACAGTACTGGGACATTCACAGAGCTCTCTCAATGCTCCTCTGTCCTGCACCATGAGTCACTATCACAGTACTGGGACATTCACGGACCTCTCTCAATGCTCCTCTGTCCTGCACCATGAATCACTATCACAGTACTGGGACATTCACAGAGCTCTCTCAATGCTTCTCTATCCTACACCATGAAGCACTATCACAGTACTAGGACATTCACGGAGCTCTCTCAATGCTCCTCTGCCCTGCGCCATGAAGCACTATCCCAGTACTGAGACATTCACGAGCTCTCTCAATGCTTCTCTATCCTACACCATGAAGCACTATCACAGTACTAGGACATTCACGGAGCTCTCTCAATGCTCCCCTGTCCTGCACCATGAATCTCTATAACAGTACTGGGACATTCACAGAGCTCTCTCAATGCTCCTCTGCAGGGCCGGCTTTAGCACTGGTGGCGCCCTGTGCGACAATGTTTGTTGGCGCCCCCCACAGACTTCCTCACTATCACCCTTTAACAGTGCCCCTTCAAGTCTCCTACCACCCTTTAACAGTGCCCCTTCAAGTCTCCTACCACCCTTTAACAGTGCCCCTTCAAGTCTCCATAACCACCCTCTTTCGGATGTATTTAATTAGTTCTAAAGCGCTTCCTATACCAGTGTAGGGTGTCAGAGCACTTTACATCACACACACATTACACAGAGACAATCAAAAATATGTATGTAAATCAGTGTATAGGAAATGTTACAGAAGCCAGAAGACTACAAGGTGAGTCACATGTCATCCATACTGGTAGACAGTAAAATTTAAGAGTGCTTGGACAGACTCAGAATTTAAAACATAACCCCATGGTTGGGGGTTACATTTAATAATAAGGATATTTTTTTTACCGAAATGAACCCTTTTTGAAACGTTAGAATAATGAAAGACAGAGGAAAAAAACATAACTCTCTAATCTATACCTTGCAGTTTGCATGCAGCTCTTTGATGACAGTTATTAGCTCACTGTTCCATGTTAAGATTTTACCATTTACACTGCTTGTAACAAAAGGATCTCTCTGACAAAAGCACTGACCTATTTAAACTATATGAACTTTGTGATCTGCATGGTACACATTCTTTGCAGCAGGCATATTAACCCTCTGTGCTACCATAAAATGAGTTAAAACTTCCACTAGACAAACTCCTTCTCTCTCCAGGAAGAACATTAATCACCGGAGTGATCTTGACATTTTTAGTGTTGTATGAAAATTGCCGGAGGCCAGCAATGCAGCAGCATGTGCTTTTGAAACCATAAAATACTTCCAAACAGGCGGCCCCTCGAAGACTTAGCACCCTGTACGGTGGCACCAGTCGCACCGCCCTAGAGCCGGCTCTGCTCCTCTGTCCTGCACCATGATCACTATCACAGTAATGGGGCATTCACAGAGCTCTCTCAATGCTCCTCTGTCCTGCACCATGAATCACTATCACAGTACAGGGGCATTCACAGAGCTCTCTCAGTGCTCCTCTGTCCTGCACCATAAAGCACTATCACAGTAATGGGGCATTCACAGAGCTCCTTAAGTGCTCCTCTATCTTGCACCATGAATCACTATCATAGTACTGAGACATTCACAGAGCTCTCTCAATGCTCCTCTGTCCTGCACCATGAATCACTATCACAGTAGTGGGACATTCATGGAGCTCTCTCAGTGCTCCTCTATCCAGCACCATGAAGCACTAACACAGTACTGAGACATTCACAGAGCTCTCTCAGTGCTCCTCTGTCCTGCACCATGAATCACTATCACAGTACTGGGACATTCGCAGAGCTCTCTCAATGCTCCTCTATTCTGCACCATGAATCACTACCACAGTACTGGACATTCACAGAGCTCTCTCAATGCTCCTCTGTCCTGCACCATGAAGCGCTATCACAGTACTGGGACATTTACAGAGCTCTCTCAATCCTCCTCTATCCTGCACCATGAATCACTATCACAGAACTGCGACATTCACAGAGCTCTCTCAATGCTCCTCTGTCCTGCACCATGAATCACTATCACAGTACTGGACATTCACGGAGCTCTCGCAATGCTCCTCTGTCCTGCACCATGAATCACTATCACAGTACTGGGACATTCACAGAGCTCTCTCAATGCTCCTCTATTCTGCACCATGAATCACTACCACAGTACTGGACATTCACAGAGCTCTCTCAATGCTCCTCTGTCCTGCACCATGAAGCGCTATCACAGTACTGGGACATTTACAGAGCTCTCTCAATCCTCCTCTATCCTGCACCATGAATCACTATCACAGTACTGGACATTCACAAAGCCCTCTCAATGCTCCTCTGTCCTATACCATGAATCACTATCACAGTACTGGACATTCACAGAGCTCTCTCAATGCTCCTCTGTCCTGCACCATGAATCACTATCACAGTACTGGACATTCACAGAGCTCTCTCAGTGCTCCTCTGTCCTGCACCCTGAAGCGCTATCACAGTACTGGGACATTTACAGAGCTCTCTCAATGCTCCTCTGTCCTGTACCATGAATCACTATCACAGTACTGCGACATTCACAGAGCTCTCTCAATGCTCCTCTGTCCTGCACCATGAAGCACTATCACAGTACTGAGACATTCACAGAGCTCCTTCAGTGCTACTCTGTCCTGCACCAAAAGCACTATCACAGTACTGAGACATTCACGCAGCTCTCTCAGTGCTAGTCTGTCCTGCACCATGAATCACTATCACAGTACTGCGACATTCACAGAGCTCTCTCAATGCTCCTCTGTCCTGCACCATGAATCACTATCACAGTACTGAGACATTCACAGAGCTCTCTCAGTGCTCCTCTGTCCTGCACCATGAATCACTATCACAGTACTGACACATTCACAGAGCTCTCTCAGTGCTCCTCTGTCCTGCACCATGAATCACTATCACAGTACTGGGACATTCACAGAGCTCTCTCAATGCTCCTCTGTCCTGCACCATAAATCACTATCACAGTACTGAGACATTCACAGAGCTCTCTCAGTGCTCCTCTGTCCTGCACCATGAATCACTATCACAGTACTGAGCCATTCACAGAGCTCTCTCAGTGCTCCTCTGTCCTGCACCATGAATCACTATCACAGTACTGGGACATTCACAGAGCTCTCTCAGTGCTCCTCTGTCCTGCACCATGAATCACTATCACAGTACTGGACATTCACAGAGCTCTCTCAGTGCTCCTCTTTCCTGCACCATGAATCACTATCACAGTACTGTGACATTCATAGAGCTCTCTCATTGCTCCTCTGTCCTGCACCATGAATCACTATCACAGTACTGTGACATTCACAGAGCTCTCTCAATGCTCCTCTGTCCTGCACCATGAATCACTATCACAGTACTGCGACATTCACAGAGCTCTCTCAATGCTCCTCTGTCCTGCACCATGAATCACTATCACAGTACTGGACATTCACGGAGCTCTCTCAATGCTCCTCTGTCCTGCACCATGAATCACTATCACAGTACTGGACATTCACGGAGCTCTCTCAATGCTCCTCTGTCCTGCACCATGAATCACTATCACAGTACTGGACATTCACAGAGCTCTCTCAATGCTCATCTGTCCTGCACCATGAAGCGCTATCACAGTACTGGGACATTTACAGAGCTCTCTCAATGCTCCTCTATCCTGCACCATGAATCACTATCACAGTACTGGACATTCACAGAGCTCTCTCAATGCTCCTCTGTCCTGCACCATGAAGCACTATCACAGTACTAGGACATTCACGGAGCTCTCTCAATGCTCCTCTGTCCTGCACCATGAATCTCTATAACAGTACTGGGACATTCACAGAGCTCTCTGAATGCTCCTCTGCAGGGCCGGCTTTAGCACTGGTGGCGCCCTGTGCGACAATGTTTGTTGGCGCCCCCCACAGACTTCCTCACTATCACCCTTTAACAGTGCCCCTTCAAGTCTCCTACCACCCTTTAACAGTGCCCCTTCAAGTCTCCTACCACCCTTTAACAGTGCCCCTTCAAGTCTCCATAACCACCCTCTTTCGGATGTATTTAATTAGTTCTAAAGCGCTTCCTATACCAGTGTAGGGTGTCAGAGCACTTTACATCACACACACATTACACAGAGACAATCAAAAATATGTATGTAAATCAGTGTATAGGAAATGTTACAGAAGCCAGAAGACTACAAGGTGAGTCACATGTCATCCATACTGGTAGACAGTAAAATTTAAGAGTGCTTGGACAGACTCAGAATTTAAAACATAACCCCATGGTTGGGGGTTACATTTAATAATAAGGATATTTTTTTACCGAAATGAACCCTTTTTGAAACGTTAGAATAATGAAAGACAGAGGAAAAAAACATAACTCTCTAATCTATACCTTGCAGTTTGCATGCAGCTCTTTGATGACAGTTATTAGCTCACTGTTCCATGTTAAGATTTTACCATTTACACTGCTTGTAACAAAAGGATCTCTCTGACAAAAGCACTGACCTATTTAAACTATATGAACTTTGTGATCTGCATGGTACACATTCTTTGCAGCAGGCATATTAACCCTCTGTGCTACCATAAAATGAGTTAAAACTTCCACTAGACAAACTCCTTCTCTCTCCAGGAAGAACATTAATCACCGGAGTGATCTTGACATTTTTAGTGTTGTATGAAAATTGCCGGAGGCCAGCAATGCAGCAGCATGTGCTTTTGAAACCATAAAATACTTCCAAACAGGCGGCCCCTCGAAGACTTAGCACCCTGTACGGTGGCACCAGTCGCACCGCCCTAGAGCCGGCTCTGCTCCTCTGTCCTGCACCATGATCACTATCACAGTAATGGGGCATTCACAGAGCTCTCTCAATGCTCCTCTGTCCTGCACCATGAATCACTATCACAGTACAGGGGCATTCACAGAGCTCTCTCAGTGCTCCTCTGTCCTGCACCATAAAGCACTATCACAGTAATGGGGCATTCACAGAGCTCCTTAAGTGCTCCTCTATCTTGCACCATGAATCACTATCATAGTACTGAGACATTCACAGAGCTCCTCAATGCTCCTCTGTCCTGCACCATGAATCACTATCACAGTACTGGGACATTCATGGAGCTCTCTCAGTGCTCCTCTATCCAGCACCATGAAGCACTAACACAGTACTGAGACATTCACAGAGCTTTCTCAGTGCTCCTCTGTCCTGCACCATGAATCACTATCACAGTACTGGGACATTCGCAGAGCTCTCTCAATGCTCCTCTATTCTGCACCATGAATCACTACCACAGTACTGGACATTCACAGAGCTCTCTCAATGCTCCTCTGTCCTGCACCATGAAGCGCTATCACAGTACTGGGACATTTACAGAGCTCTCTCAATCCTCCTCTATCCTGCACCATGAATCACTATCACAGAACTGCGACATTCACAGAGCTCTCTCAATGCTCCTCTGTCCTGCACCATGAATCACTATCACAGTACTGGACATTCACAGAGCTCTCTCAATGCTCCTCTGTCCTGCACCATGAATCACTATCACAGTACTGGGACATTCACAGAGCTCTCTCAATGCTCCTCTATTCTGCACCATGAATCACTACCACAGTACTGGACATTCACAGAGCTCTCTCAATGCTCCTCTGTCCTGCACCATGAAGCGCTATCACAGTACTGGGACATTTACAGAGCTCTCTCAATCCTCCTCTATCCTGCACCATGAATCACTATCACAGTACTGGACATTCACAAAGCCCTCTCAATGCTCCTCTGTCCTATACCATGAATCACTATCACAGTACTGGACATTCACAGAGCTCTCTCAATGCTCCTCTGTCCTGCACCATGAATCACTATCACAGTACTGGACATTCACAGAGCTCTCTCAGTGCTCCTCTGTCCTGCACCCTGAAGCGCTATCACAGTACTGGGACATTTACAGAGCTCTCTCAATGCTCCTCTGTCCTGTACCATGAATCACTATCACAGTACTGCGACATTCACAGAGCTCTCTCAATGCTCCTCTGTCCTGCACCATGAAGCACTATCACAGTACTGAGACATTCACAGAGCTCCTTCAGTGCTACTCTGTCCTGCACCAAAAGCACTATCACAGTACTGAGACATTCACGCAGCTCTCTCAGTGCTAGTCTGTCCTGCACCATGAATCACTATCACAGTACTGCGACATTCACAGAGCTCTCTCAATGCTCCTCTGTCCTGCACCATGAATCACTATCACAGTACTGAGACATTCACAGAGCTCTCTCAGTGCTCCTCTGTCCTGCACCATGAATCACTATCACAGTACTGACACATTCACAGAGCTCTCTCAGTGCTCCTCTGTCCTGCACCATGAATCACTATCACAGTACTGGGACATTCACAGAGCTCTCTCAATGCTCCTCTGTCCTGCACCATAAATCACTATCACAGTACTGAGACATTCACAGAGCTCTCTCAGTGCTCCTCTGTCCTGCACCATGAATCACTATCACAGTACTGAGCCATTCACAGAGCTCTCTCAGTGCTCCTCTGTCCTGCACCATGAATCACTATCACAGTACTGGGACATTCACAGAGCTCTCTCAGTGCTCCTCTGTCCTGCACCATGAATCACTATCACAGTACTGGACATTCACAGAGCTCTCTCAGTGCTCCTCTTTCCTGCACCATGAATCACTATCACAGTACTGTGACATTCATAGAGCTCTCTCAATGCTCCTCTGTCCTGCACCATGAATCACTATCACAGTACTGTGACATTCACAGAGCTCTCTCAATGCTCCTCTGTCCTGCACCGTGAATCACTATCACAGTACTGCGACATTCACAGAGCTCTCTCAATGCTCCTCTGTCCTGCACCATGAATCACTATCACAGTACTGGACATTCACGGAGCTCTCTCAATGCTCCTCTGTCCTGCACCATGAATCACTATCACAGTACTGGACATTCACGGAGCTCTCTCAATGCTCCTCTGTCCTGCACCATGAATCACTATCACAGTACTGGACATTCACAGAGCTCTCTCAATGCTCATCTGTCCTGCACCATGAAGCGCTATCACAGTACTGGGACATTTACAGAGCTCTCTCAATGCTCCTCTATCCTGCACCATGAATCACTATCACAGTACTGGACATTCACAGAGCTCTCTCAATGCTCCTCTGTCCTGCACCATGAAGCGCTATCACAGTACTGGGACATTTACAGAGCTCTCTCAATGCTCCTCTGTCCTGCACCATGAATCACTATCACAGTACTGGGACATTCACAGAGCTCTCTCAATGCTCCTCTATTCTACACCATGAATCACTATCACAGTACTGGGACATTCACGGAGCTCTCTCAATGCTCCTCTATTCTGCACCATGAATCACTATCACAGTACTGGACATTCACAGAGCTCTCTCAATGCTCCTCTGACCTGCACCATGAAGCGCTATCACAGTACTGGGACATTTACAGAGCTCTCTCAATGCTCCTCTATCCTGCACCATGAATCACTATCACAGTACTGGACATTCACAGAGCTCTCTCAATGCTCCTCTGTCCTGCACCATGAAGCGGGATCACAGTACTGGGACATTTACAGAGCTCTCTCAATGCTCCTCTGTCCTGCACCATGAAGCACTATCACAGTACTGGGACATTCACAGAGCTCCTTTAGTGCTCCTCTGTCCTGCACCATGAATCACTATCACAGTACTGGGACATTCACAGAGCTCTCTCAATGCTCCTCTGTCCTGCACCATAAATCACTATCACAGTACTGGGACATTCACAGAGCTCCCTCAGTGCTCCACTGTCCTATACCATGAATCACTATCACAGTACTGCGACATTCACAGAGCTCCCTCAGTGCTCCTCTGTCCTATACCATGAATCACTATCACAGTACTGCGACATTCACAGAGCTCTCTCAATGCTCCTCTATTCTGCACCATGAATCACTATCACAGTACTGGACATTCACAGAGCTCTCTCAATGCTCCTCTATTCTGCACCATGAATCACTATCACAGTACTGGACATTCACAGAGCTCTCTCAATGCTCCTCTGTCCTGCACCATGAAGCGCTATCACAGTACTGGGACATTTACAGAGCTCTCTCAATGCTCCTCTGTCCTGCACCATGAAGCACTATCACAGTACTGGGACATTCACAGAGCTCTCTCAATGCTCCTCTATTCTGCACCATGAATCACTATCACAGTACTGGACATTCACAGAGCTCTCTCAATGCTCCTCTATTCTGCACCTTGAATCACTATCACAGTACTGGACATTCATATAGCTCTCTCAGTGCTCCTCTGTCCTGCACCATGAATCACTATCACAGTACTGGGACGTTCACAGAGCTCCTCTGTCCTGCACCATGAATCTCTATCACAGTACTGGGACATTCACAGAGCTCCTTCAGTGCTCCTCTGTCCTGCACCATGAATCACTATCACAGTACTGGGACATTCACAGAGCTCTCTCAATGCTTCTCTCTCCTGCAGCATGAATCACTATCACGGTACAGGACATTCACAGAGCTCCCTCAGTGCTCCTCTGTCCTGCACCATATCTCACTATCACGGTACAGGACAATCACAGAGCTCTCTCAATGCTCCTCTGTCCTGCACCATGAATCACTATCACTGTACTGGACATTCACAGAGCTCTCTCAATGTTTCTCTGTCCTGCACCATGAATCACTATCACGGTACAGTACATTCACAGAGCTCCCTCAGTGCTCCTCTGTCCTGCACCATGAATAACTATCACAGTACTGGACATTCACAGAGCTCTCTCAGTGCTCCTCTGTTCTGACCTGCACCATGAAGCGCTATCACAGTACTGGACATTCACAGAGCTCTCTCAATGTTTTTCTGTCCTGCACCATGAATCACTATCACGGTACTGGACATTCCCAGAGCTCCTACAATGCTCCTCTGTCCTGCACCATGAATCACTATCACAAAACTGGACATTCACGGAGCTCTCTCAATGCTCCTCTATTCTGCACCATGAATCACTGTCACAGTACTGTACATTCACAGAGCTCTCTCAATGCTCCTCTATTCTGCACCATGAATCACTATCACAGTACTGGACATTCACAGAGCTCTCTCAATGCTCCTCTGTACTGCACCATGAAGCGCTATCACAGTACTGGGACATTTACAGAGCTCTCTCAATGCTCCTCTATTCTGCACCATGAATCACTATCACAGTACTGGACACTCACAGAGCTCTCTCAATGCTCCTCTATTCTGCACCTTGAATCACTATCACAGTACTGGACATTCAGATAGCTCTCTCAGTGCTCCTCTGTCCTGCACCATGAATCACTATCACAGTACTGGGACATTCACAGAGCTCTCTCAGTGCTCCTCTGTCCTGCACCATGAATCACTATCACAGTACTGGGACATTCACAGAGCTCCTTCAGTGCTCCTCTGTCCTGCACCATGAATCACTATCACAGTACTGGGACATTCACAGAGCTCTCTCAATGCTCCTCTGTCCTGCACCATGAATCACTATCACGGTACAGGACATTCACAGAGCTCCCTCAGTGCTCCTCTGTCCTGCACCATGAATCACTATCACGGTACAGGACAATCACAGAGCTCTCTCAATGCTCCTCTGTCCTGCATCATGAATCACTATCACTGTACTGGACATTCACAGAGCTCTCTCAATGTTTCTCTGTCCTGCACCATGAATCACTATCACGGTACAGTACATTCACAGAGCTCCCTCAGTGCTCCTCTGTCCTGCACCATGAATCACTATCACAGTACTGGACATTCACAGAGCTCTCTCAATGCTCCTCTGTCCTGCACCATGAATCACTATCACTGTACTGGACATTCACAGAGCTCTCTCAATGCTCCTCTGTCCTGCACCATGAATCACTATCACAGTACTGGACATTCACAGAGCTCCCTCAGTGCTCCTCTGTCCTGCACCATGAATCACAGTACTAGGACATTCACGGAGCTCTCTCAGTGCTCCTCTGTCCTATACCATGAATCACTATCACAGTACTGGGACATTCACAGAGCTCTCTCAATGCTCCTCTGTCCTGCACCATGAGTCACTATCACAGTACTGGGACATTCACGGACCTCTCTCAATGCTCCTCTGTCCTGCACCATGAATCACTATCACAGTACTGGGACATTCACAGAGCTCTCTCAATGCTTCTCTATCCTACACCATGAAGCACTATCACAGTACTAGGACATTCACGGAGCTCTCTCAATGCTCCTCTGCCCTGCGCCATGAAGCACTATCCCAGTACTGAGACATTCACGAGCTCTCTCAATGCTTCTCTATCCTACACCATGAAGCACTATCACAGTACTAGGACATTCACGGAGCTCTCTCAATGCTCCCCTGTCCTGCACCATGAATCTCTATAACAGTACTGGGACATTCACAGAGCTCTCTCAATGCTCCTCTGCAGGGCCGGCTTTAGCACTGGTGGCGCCCTGTGCGACAATGTTTGTTGGCGCCCCCAACAGACTTCCTCACTATCACCCTTTAACAGTCCCCCTTCAAGTCTCCTACCACCCTTTAACAGTGCCCCTTCAAGTCTCCTACCACCCTTTAACAGTGCCCCTTCAAGTCTCCATAACCACCCTCTTTCGGATGTATTTAATTAGTTCTAAAGCGCTTCCTATACCAGTGTAGGGTGTCAGAGCACTTTACATCACACACACATTACACAGAGACAATCAAAAATATGTATGTAAATCAGTGTATAGGAAATGTTACAGAAGCCAGAAGACTACAAGGTGAGTCACATGTCATCCATACTGGTAGACAGTAAAATTTAAGAGTGCTTGGACAGACTCAGAATTTAAAACATAACCCCATGGTTGGGGGTTACATTTAATAATAAGGATATTTTTTTTACCGAAATGAACCCTTTTTGAAACGTTAGAATAATGAAAGACAGAGGAAAAAAACATAACTCTCTAATCTATACCTTGCAGTTTGCATGCAGCTCTTTGATGACAGTTATTAGCTCACTGTTCCATGTTAAGATTTTACCATTTACACTGCTTGTAACAAAAGGATCTCTCTGACAAAAGCACTGACCTATTTAAACTATATGAACTTTGTGATCTGCATGGTACACATTCTTTGCAGCAGGCATATTAACCCTCTGTGCTACCATAAAATGAGTTAAAACTTCCACTAGACAAACTCCTTCTCTCTCCAGGAAGAACATTAATCACCGGAGTGATCTTGACATTTTTAGTGTTGTATGAAAATTGCCGGAGGCCAGCAATGCAGCAGCATGTGCTTTTGAAACCATAAAATACTTCCAAACAGGCGGCCCCTCGAAGACTTAGCACCCTGTACGGTGGCACCAGTCGCACCGCCCTAGAGCCGGCTCTGCTCCTCTGTCCTGCACCATGATCACTATCACAGTAATGGGGCATTCACAGAGCTCTCTCAATGCTCCTCTGTCCTGCACCATGAATCACTATCACAGTACAGGGGCATTCACAGAGCTCTCTCAGTGCTCCTCTGTCCTGCACCATAAAGCACTATCACAGTAATGGGGCATTCACAGAGCTCCTTAAGTGCTCCTCTATCTTGCACCATGAATCACTATCATAGTACTGAGACATTCACAGAGCTCTCTCAATGCTCCTCTGTCCTGCACCATGAATCACTATCACAGTACTGGGACATTCACGGAGCTCTCTCAGTGCTCCTCTATCCAGCACCATGAAGCACTAACACAGTACTGAGACATTCACAGAGCTCTCTCAGTGCTCCTCTGTCCTGCACCATGAATCACTATCACAGTACTGGGACATTCGCAGAGCTCTCTCAATGCTCCTCTGTCCTGCACCATAAATCACTATCACAGTACTGAGACATTCACAGAGCTCTCTCAGTGCTCCTCTATTCTGCACCATGAATCACTATCATAGTACTGAGACATTCACAGAGCTCTCTCAATGCTCCTCTATTCTGCACCATGAATCACTATCATAGTACTGAGACATTCACAGAGCTCTCTCGGTGCTCCTCTGTCCTATACCATGAATCACTATCACAGTACTGAGACATTCACAGAGCTCTCTCGGTGCTCCTCTGTCCTATACCATGAATCACTATCACAGTACTGAGACATTCACAGAGCTCTCTCGGTGCTCCTCTGTCCTATACCATGAATCACTATCACAGTACTGAGACATTCACAGAGCTCTCTCAGTGCTCCTCTGTCCTGCACCATGAATCACTATCCCAGTACTGAGACATTCACAGAGCTCTCTCGGTGCTCCTCTGTCCTATACCATGAATCACTATCACAGTACTGGACATTCACAGAGCTCTCTCAATGCTCCTCTGTCCTGCACCATGAATCACTATCACAGTACTGGGACATTCACGGAGCTCTCTCAGTGCTCCTCTATCCAGCACCATGAAGCACTAACACAGTACTGAGACATTCACAGAGCTCCTTCAGTGCTCCTCTGTCCTGCACCATGAATCACTATCACAGTACTGGGACATTCACGCAGCTCTCTCAGTGCTCCTCTGACCTGCACCATCAATCACTATCACAGTACTGGACATTCACGGAGCTCTCTCAATGCTCCTCTTTCCTGCACCATAAATCACTATCACAGTACTGAGACATTCACAGAGCTCTCTCAGTGCTCCTCTGTCCTGCACCATGAATCACTATCACAGTACTGGGACATTCACAGAGCTCTCTCAGTGCTCCTCTGTCCTGCACCATAAATCACTATCACAGTACTGAGACATTCACAGAGCTCTCTCAGTGCTCCTCTGTCCTGCACCATGAATCACTATCACAGTACTGGGACATTCACAGAGCTCTCTCAGTGCTAGTCTGTCCTGCACCATGAATCACTATCATAGTACTGAGACATTCACAGAGCTCTCTCAGTGCTCCTCTGTCCTGCACCATGAATCACTATCACAGTACTGAGACATTCACAGAGCTCTCTCAATGCTCCTCTGCCCTGCGCCATGAAACACTATCCCAGTACTGAGACATTCACGGAGCTCTCTCAATGCTCCTCTGTCCTGCACCATGAATCACTATCACAGTACTGGGACATTCATGGAGCTCTCTCGGTGCTCCTCTGTCCTATACCATGAATCACTATCACAGTACTGGGACATTCATGGAGCTCTATCGGTGCTCCTCTGTCCTATACCATGAATCACTATCACAGTACTGGGACATTCACAGAGCTCCCTCAGTGCTCCTCTGTCCTGCACCATGAATCACTATCACAGTACTGGACATTCACAGCGCTCTCTCAGTGCTCCTCTGTCCTGCACCATGAATCACTATCACAGTAGTGGACATTCACAGAGCTCTCTCAAAGCTCCTCTGTCCTGCACCATGAATCACTATCACAGTACTGGGACATTCACAAAGCTCTCTCAGTGCTCCTCTGTCCTGCACCATGACGCACTATCACAGTACTGTGACATTCATGGAGCTCTCTCAGTGCTCCTCTGTCCTATACCATGAATCACTATCACAGTACTGAGACATTCACAGAGCTCTCTCAGTGCTCCTCTGTCCTGCACCATGAATCACTATCATAGTACTGAGACATTCACAGAGCTCTCTCAGTGCTCCTCTGTCCTGCACCATGAATCACTATCACAGTACTGGGACATTCACGGAGCTCTCTCACTGCTCCTCTGTCCTGCACCATAAATCACTATCACAGTACTGGGACATTCACAGAGCTCTCTCAGTGCTCCTCTGTTCTGACCTGCACCATGAATCACTATCACAGTACTGGGACATTCACAGAGCTCCCTCACTGCTCCTCTGTCCTGCACCATTAATCACTATCACAGTACTGGGACATTCACGGAGCTCTCTCAATGCTCCTCTGTCCTGCACCATGATTCACTATCACAGTACTGAGACATTTACAGAGCTCGCTCAATGCTCCTCTGTCCTGCACCATGAATCACTATCACAGTACTGGACATTCACGGAGCTCTCTCAATGCTCCTCTGTCCTGCACCATGAATCACTATCACAGTACTGGACATTCACGGAGCTCTCTCAGTGCTCCTCTGTCCTGCACCATGAATCACAGTACTGGGACATTCACAGAGCTCTCTCAGTGCTCCTCTGTCCTATACCATGAATCACTATCACAGTACTGGGACATTCACAGAGCTCTCTCAATGCTCCTCTGCCCTGCGCCATGAATCACTATCACAGTACTGGACATTCACAGAGCTCTCTCAGTGCTCCTCTGTCCTGCACCATGAATCACAGTACTGGGACATTCACGGAGCTCTCTCAATGCTCCTCTGTCCTATTCCATGAATCACTATCACAGTACTGAGACATTCACGGAGCTCTCTCAGTGCTCCTCTGTCCTGCACCATGAATCACAGTACTGGGACATTCACAGTGCTCTCTCAGTGCTCCTCTGTCCTATACCATGAACCACTATCACAGTACTCAGACATTCACAGAATTATTCTAATACACCGCTGTCCTAACCTGTGCCGTGAATTGGTGTTCCAGTATTGAGACATTCACCAAGTTCTCTCAAAACACCTATGTCCTCATATGGTCAATTGCTATCCCAGTATTAAGACATCCATTGTGCTCTCACAATCTACCTCTGTCTTGTTGTGCAATATGATTTGCTATCCAGGTACTTACGGTAGAGGTTCATTGGTAGAGCACTATGAATATCTGAGTTGCACTATAAATCTCTATCTCACTAATGAAACACTCATGGTGCCCATGCCTGTTCTGACCAGCAGCATGAATTGCAATCCTAGTAGCAACACATTCACAGAACCCTCTCAATGCTCCTCTGTCCTGACCTGCACCATGATTCACTATCACAATACTGAGACTCTCTCAATGCCCCTCTGTCCTGACCTGCACCATGATTCACTATCACAGTACAGACTAGAGACATTTACAAAGCTCTCTCAATTCTCCTCTATCTGCAACCATGAATCACTACCAGAGTACTGAGGCATTTGCAGAGCTCTCTCAAATCTCCTCTATCCTGCACCATAACTCACCATCAGAGTACTGAGACATTTACAGAGCTCTATCAATGCTCCTCTATCGCGCACCATA
This sequence comes from Calotriton arnoldi, assembly GCA_963921515.1. Taxonomy (NCBI): domain Eukaryota; kingdom Metazoa; phylum Chordata; class Amphibia; order Caudata; family Salamandridae; genus Calotriton; species Calotriton arnoldi. The sequence continues at coordinate 365,149 of CAWUFW010014201.1, forward strand.
AATCACTATCACAGCACTGGGCGTGTACCGAGCTCTCGCAGTGCTCCTCTGTCCTGCACCATGAATCACTATCACAGTACTGGGACATACATAGAGCTCTCTCAAAGCTCCTCTGTCCTGCACCATGAATCACTATCACAGTACTGGACATTCACAGAGCTCTCTCAATGCTCCTCTGTCCTGCACCATGAATCACTATCACAGTACTGGGACATTCACGCAGCTCTCTCAGTGCTCCTCTGACCTGCACCATCAATCACTATCACAGTACTGGACATTCACGGAGCTCTCTCAATGCTCCTCTGTCCTGCACCATGAATCACTATCACAGTACTGGGACATTCACAGAGCTCTCTCAGTGCTCCTCTGTCCTGCACCATGAATCACTATCACAGTACTGGGACATTCACAGAGCTCTCTCACCGCTCCTCTGTCCTGCACCATAAATCACTATCACAGTACTGAGACATTCACAGAGCTCTCTCAGTGCTCCTCTGTCCTGCACCATGAATCACTATCACAGTACTGGGACATTCACAGAGCTCTCTCAGTGCTAGTCTGTCCTGCACCATGAATCACTATCATAGTACTGAGACATTCACAGAGCTCTCTCAGTGCTCCTCTGTCCTGCACCATGAATCACTATCACAGTACTGAGACATTCACAGAGCTCTCTCAGTGCTCCTCTGTCCTGCACCATGAATCACTATCACAGTACTGGACATTCACGGAGCTCTCTCAATGCTCCTCTGTCCTGCACCATGAATCACTATCACAGTACTGGGACATTCATGGAGCTCTCTCGGTGCTCTTCTGTCCTATACCATGAATCACTATCACAGTACTGGGACATTCACAGAGCTCCCTCAGTGCTCCTCTGTCCTGCACCATGAATCACTATCACAGTACTGGACATTCACAGCGCTCTCTCAGTGCTCCTCTGTCCTGCACCATGAATCACTATCACAGTATTGAGACATTCATGGAGCTCTCTCAGTGTTCCTCTGTCCTGCACCATGAATCACAGTACTGGGACATTCACAGAGCTCTCTCAATGCTCCTCTGTCCTGCACCATGAATCACTATCACAGTACTGGGACATTCACAGAGCTCTCTCAGTGCTCTTCTGTCCTGCACCATGAATCACTATCACAGTACTGGACATTCACAGAGCTCTCTCAATGCTCCTCTGTCCTGCACCATGAATCACTATCACAGTACTGGGACATTCACAGAGCTCTCTCAGTGCTCTTTGTCCTGCACCATGAATCACTATCACAGTACTGGGACATTCACAGATCTCTCTCAAAGCTCCTCTGTCCTGCACCATGAATCACTATCACAGTAGTGGACATTCACAGAGCTCTCTCAAAGCTCCTCTGTCCTGCACCATGAATCACTATCACAGTACTGGGACATTCACAAAGCTCTCTCAGTGCTCCTCTGTCCTGCACCATGACGCACTATCACAGTACTGGGACATTCATGGAGCTCTCTCAAAGCTACTCTGTCCTGCACCATGAATCACTATCACAGTACTGCGACATTCACAGAGCTCTCTCAATGCTCCTCTGTCCTATACCATGAATCACTATCACAGTACTGGGACATTCACAGAGCTCTCTCAGTGCTAGTCTGTCCTGCACCATGAATCACTATCACAGTACTGAGACATTCACAGAGCTCTCTCAGTGCTCCTCTGTCCTGCACCATGAATCACTATCATAGTACTGAGACATTCACAGAGCTCTCTCAGTGCTCCTCTGTCCTGCACCATGAATCACTATCACAGTACTGGGACATTCACAGAGCTCTCTCAGTGCTCCTCTGTCCTGCACCATGAATCACTATCACAGTACTGGGACATTCACAGAGCTCTCTCAATGCTCCTCTGTCCTATACCATGAATCACTATCACAGTACTGAGACATTTACAGAGCTCTCTCAGTGCTCCTCTGTTCTGACCTGCACCATGAATCACTATCCCAGAACTGGGACATTCACAGAGCTCCCTCAGTGCTCCTCTGTCCTGCACCATGAATCACTATCACAGTACTGGGACATTCACGGAGCTCTCTCAATGCTCCTCTGTCCTGCACCATGAATCACTATCACAGTACTGGGACATTCACGGAGCTCTCTCAATGCTCCTCTGTCCTGCACCATGATTCACTATCACAGTACTGGGACATCCACGGAGCTCTCTCAGTGCTCCTCTGTCCTGCACCATGAATCACTATCACAGTACTGAGACATTCACGGAGCTCTCTCAGTGTTCCTCTGTCCTGCACCATGAATCACAGTACTGGGACATTCACAGAGCTCTCTCAATGCTCCTCTGTCCTATACCATGAATCACTATCACAGTACTGAGACATTCACAGAGCTCTCTCAGTGCTCCTCTGTCCTGCACCATGAATCACAGTACTGGGACATTCACAGAGCTCTCTCAGTGCTCCTCTGTCCTATACCATGAACCACTATCACAGTACTGAGACATTCACAGAGCTCTCTCAGTGCTCCTCTGTCCTGCACCATGAATCACAGTACTGGGACATTCACAGAGCTCTATCAGTGCTCCTCTGTCCTATACCATGAATCACTATCACAGTACTAGGACATTCACAGAGCTCTCTCAGTGCTAATCTGTCCTGCACCATGAATCACTATCACAGTACTGAGACATTCACGGAGCTCTCTCAGTGCTCCTCTGTCCTATACCATGAATCACTATCACAGTACTGGGACATTCACAGAGCTCTCTCAATGCTCCTCTGCCCTGCGCCATGAATCACTATCACAGTACTGGACATTCACAGAGCTCTCTCAGTGCTCCTCTGTCCTGCACCATGAATCACAGTACTGGGACATTCACGGAGCTCTCTCAATGCTCCTCTGTCCTATACCATGAATCACTATCACAGTACTGAGACATTCACGGAGCTCTCTCAGTGCTCCTCTGTCCTGCACCATGAATCACAATACTTGGACACTCACAGAGCTCTCTCAGTGCTCCTCTGTCCTGCACCATGAATCACAGTACTGGGACATTCACAGTGCTCTCTCAGTGCTCCTCTGTCCTATACCATGAACCACTATCACAGTACTCAGACATTCACAGAATAATTCCAATACACCGCTGTCCTGACCTGTGCCGTGAATTGGTGTTCCAGTATTGAGACATTCACCAAGTTCTCTCAAAACACCTATGTCCTCATATGGTCAATTGCTATCCCAGTACTAAGACATCCATTGTGCTCTCACAATCTACCTCTGTCTTGTTGTGCAATATGATTTGCTATCCAGGTACTTACGGTAGAGGTTCATTGGTAGAGCACTATGAATATCTGAGTTGCACTATAAATCTCTATCTCACTAATGAAACACTCATGGTGCCCATGCCTGTTCTGACCAGCAGCATGAATTGCAATCCTAGTAGCAACACATTCACATAACCCTCTCAATGCTCCTCTGTCCTGCACCATGATTCACTATCACAATACTGAGACTCTCTCAATGCCCCTCTGTCCTGACCTGCACCAGGATTCACTATCACAGTACAGACTAGAGACATTTACAAAGCTCTCTCAATTCTCCTCTATCTGCAACCATGAATCACTACCAGAGTACTGAGGCATTTGCAGAGCTCTCTCAAATCTCCTCTATCCTGCACCATAACTCACCATCAGAGTACTGAGACATTTACAGAGCTCTATCAATGCTCCTCTATCGCGCACCATAAATCACTATCACACACTGGGCGTGTACCGAGCTCTCGCAGTGCTCCTCTGTCCTGCACCATGAATCACTATCACAGTACTGGGACATACATAGAGCTCTCTCAAAGCTCCTCTGTCCTGCACCATGAATCACTATCACAGTACTGAGACATTCACAGAGCTCTCTCAATGCTCCTCTGTCCTGCACCATGAATCACTATCACAGTACTGGACATTGATAGAGCTCTCTCAAAGCTCCTCTGTCCTGCACTATGAATCACTATCACAGTACTGAGACATTTACAGAGCTTTCTCAGTGCTCGCCTGACCTGCACCATCAATCACTATCACAGTACTTGGGACATTTACAGAGCTCCTTCAGTGCTCCTCTGTCCTGCACCATGAAACACTATCACAGTACTGGACATTGATAGAGCTCTCTCAGTGCTCGCCTGACCTGCACCATCAATCACTATCACAGTACTGGGACATACATAGAGCTCTCTCAATGCTCCTCTGTCCTGCACCATGAATCACTATCACAGTACTGGGACATTCACGGAGCTCTCTCAGTGCTCCTCTATCCAGCACCATGAAGCACTAACACAGTACTGAGACATTCACAGAGCTCCTTCAGTGCTCCTCTGTCCTGCACCATGAATCACTATCACAGTACTGAGACATTCACACAGCTCTCTCAGTGCTCCTCTGACCTGCACCATCAATCACTATCACAGTACTGGACATTCACAGAGCTCTCTCAGTGCTCCTCTGTCCTGCACCATGAATCACTATCACAGTACTGGGACATACATAGAGCTCTCTCAAAGCTCCTCTGTCCTGCACCATGAATCACTATCACAGTACTGAGACATTCACAGTGCTCTCTCAATGCTCCTCTGTCCTGCACCATGAATCACTATCACAGTACTGGACATTGATAGAGCTCTCTCAAAGCTCCTCTGTCCTGCACTATGAATCACTATCACAGTACTGAGACATTTACAGAGCTTTCTCAGTGCTCGCCTGACCTGCACCATCAATCACTATCACAGTACTGAGACATTCACAGAGCTCCTTCTGTGCTCCTCTATCCTGCACCATGAATCACTATCACAGTACTGGACATTGATAGAGCTCTCTCAGTGCTCGCCTGACCTGCACCATCAATCACTATCACAGTACTGAGACATTCACAGAGCTCCTTCAGTGCTCCTCTGTCCTGCACCATGAACCACTATCACAGTACTGAGACATTCACGGAGCTCTCTCAGTGCTCCTCTGTCTTGCACCATCAATCACTATCACAGTACTGAGACATTCACAGAGCTCCTTCAGTGCTCCTCTGTCCTGCACCATGAATCACTATCACAGTACTGGACATTTACAAAGCTTTCTCAATGCTTCTCTTTTCTGCACCATAGATCACTACCACAGTACTATATATATATATACACACACACACACTCACACACACACGCACGCACGCACACACGCACACACACACACACACACATACGTCACATTGAGGCACAAACCGAAGGACATCGATCAAGGTTCATATCTCACCCGACCAGACTCTAAATATTCCAATCTAGTTCAAAGTAGACATTTCAGTAGAAGTTTAGTGCTCTGAAGTAAACCTATGGGAGCATGAAGCACTTTATAAAACTACAATATTAATAAAATGGTGGAGTAATCCAACTACATCACGGATTAATGCTTGTGGGAAATCCCTCTTCTACAGACTCAAAAGGCAAGATTTACCGATGCCGTCTTTGTGGTCTTGGATTATGGAAGCAGTAGGAGCGAGCGCCTGGGCATAAAGTGATGAAGTAAAACATGTTACTCTGCCTTCTAAAGAGTTCATGAGCTTGTAAGATAAGGAGGAGCAAGGAAAGAAGGACACGTGACGAGGAATAACTGGGAGGAAGATCTGCTCCATGGACGAAGGGCGATGGACAGACCTCAACATGAGAAGGTCAAACGCCTTCGGAGACTCGAAAATTACAGAAACAAGCATTGAAGATGAAAACGAAGGGCCTAATGACATGTTGAATCAATCACTTCCATAATGAATTGCACATCTTGATGCTAGCACAGTACCTGGTACTCTTTTTATCCTCTTATAAAAATAAAAGGTTGAGCAGGCTCAGCCAGGATTTAAACCTGTGACCTTCAAGTCACACACAGACCTCTGTAGCGCCTTCCACAGAGAGATCCCGCTGGGTTTGGTAGTAGGAGGCAAGATGAACTTACCACAGGCTGACAGTGTGACTAACCCTGCGACTACATTCTGGAAGGACTCTGGCGGCCAGCAGCATCTGGGATAGTGAGATGCAGCCGGTCATCTCCTTCTAGGCTTACTCCCAGTTCTAAACACACGTCAATCCTCAGAATGTCGCGATACCCATTGGTCTGTGATTCGTAGCTCCAGGTCCCTTTCATTTGTACCAATATCAGACCCCGGGTACCCTCTCTTGAGAGAATGTAAGCCTCTAAGGATGTGTGAGATCTTATGGCCGATGCTTACACTGTGGTAGATTTGATAGCCTCTGGTCCAAACGGAAGCTGCAGGTCTTAAATAAGTAAATAACGTTCCTTTAAAAAATACCTCTTATTGTCCCTGATCCTCACCCCTCCAAAGAAGAACTCCAATCCTTCCTTTGCTGAGGTGAACTGTGCAGGGTAAGAGGTGATGAGGGTTGTGAGAAGTCTCTTGTTGGCCATGTTCTGCCATTGCTGCTCTATAAAGCTTATATATAGTATGCCTCAAGGACATCCACTGATGGTCCCACAGAGCCCTTCCCACCAATGCTGGTCTGTGCAAAACCACAGTCTCCCCCATTGTCTCTGTTCTCTCAGTGTTTCCAGCGGTTCCACTCTATACTATAACATCAGATCCAAGAAGGCTGATGTGCACCCCCTCAGTTCCCCTAGTGTTTGATGGAGACCCGCTCCATGGTATAACTTCAGATCGATGTAGGCTGACCCTCATCCTCTCTGTTCTCCTCAGTACTTGGAGCAGCGCCGCTCTATGCTATGAAATTAGATCCAAGAAAGCTGACTCGCCCTCTCTCTGTTCTCCTCAGTATTTGGAGCAGCGCCGCTCTATGCTATGAAATTAGATCCAAGAAAGCTGACTCGCCCTCTCTCTGTTCTCCTCAGTACTTGGAGCAGCGCCGCTCTATGCTATGAAATTAGATCCAAGAAGGCTGATGTGCACCCTCTCTGCTCCCCCACTGTTGGAAGCAGCACTGCTCGATGGTATCACATCAGATCCAAGAAGGCTGATGTGCAACCTCTCTGCTCCCCCACTGTTGGAAGCAGCACTGCTCGATGGTATAACATCAGATCCAAGAAGGCTGATGTGCACCCTCTCTGCTCCACCACTGTTCGAAGCAGCAATGCTCCATGGTATAACATCAGATCCAAGAAAGCTGACTCGCCCTCTCTCTGTTATCCTCAGTATTTGGAGCAGCGCCGCTCTTTAGTATAAAATCAGATCCAAGAAAGCTGATCTACATGCCTTATCACCCCAGTGGTGGAAGCAGCACTGTCAGTCAGTCAAAATTTAACTTTATTCGGCTGATTATAGCCATCAAAGTACAAATAACAAAACAGGACAGATCAAATCTACAATCATAAAATACATAAATGTAAAATCAGTTAAGATCCCCGTCTTGTAACAATGTAGCAGACATAAAAAGTAAAAAACCATAAGACAATTATTAATCTTCGTAGAGTCCTGCTCCACTCAAAATTCATTATCTACAATAGAATAAAATACACTCCATCGAGTAATACAACACTTCATACAAGAATGAGCACACCTCGAGGATCCATGACAGGGAAAATAACAACGAAAATGAAAATACAGCCCACCAACACATAATTAGGCCTGGGAGTAAATAATTAAATAAGATAAAATTAGCCCAACTTACACTTGTCCAACTTTACATATAAGAACATAAGAATAAGTATTTAAATAACGTGATTCAAAGCCGTGTCCACAGGGGAGTTCATGAGTGACCTATTCCTATGCCTAATTGCTCCTGTTAGGAAACTTGCTACCCCAAAACAGACCATAGGTGACGCTAGCATTTGTAAATATACCAGCGCCGGCCTAACTTGTTCAAAATTACAACCTCTAAGCAAAGGAATGATAAATTTTCTGCGCAGTGAATTGTAATATGCACAGAAGAATATTATATGAAGAGTATTCTGGTCCGAGAAATTATCGCAAGGACAGGGATTTAATGTTCCTTCTTTGAAAAACCCTTTAGGAAAAGCAAGGAGCCAGGGAACCATATTCAGCCTAAATCTTGTCAAAACAAAAAGATGGTACGGTTTGTTTATATAAGATAAATATGGTTGCATCTGTCGACCCAGGCTCAGTGTAACAAATCTTCTCACCATGGGTTTTTTCAATTCATTCTCCTCCCTTAGTACTCTTCGTCTATCTAAGAACTGCTGCTTGAGGTCTCTAATGGCTGGTTTACCCAATGCTATAGGGCTCAAAAATAAATCGGGGCAGCCAAGGGTTTCCATCTGGTCCTTAATATATCTAATCCACGGAATGTCTAACACCTTTTCTAGGGTGAGACAATCTTGGATGATCAATTGGTTAAGATTTGGAGTAGGTTGTGCCCAAATTCTCAGCCAACGCAATAAAGGGGCAACCGCAATCTGGTCAGAAATAAAACCTGCTCCTAATTCCTCATGTATGTTAAAAATTGGCGTGGAAGCAGGGACCGAAAGCAATCTACGCAAAAAAGTGTTTTCGGCCCCCTGAATTTCTCTGACGTCTGTGTAACCCCAGATGTCGCACCCATAAGTCGCCATGGGGAGACACTTAGCATTATAGATCTTCATAAGTACGGGGAGTGGTTTTGATTCTATTCTTTTTGCAAAGTCTAAAGTGGCCCCCGATGCTCTAGCTAATACATTCTTTTTGTGTGCACGCTGCGTGCACCATGAGCGCCGGTCATCAAAGAGTACCCCTAAATATGGAAAAGCGGGGACTTTTACTAACTCTAGTCCCTTGCAATAGAATTTAACCTTCATTGCCCTCCTTGAACCTATGGACATAGCATGTGACTTTTTAAAATTAGTGATTAAGTCCAATGACTCCATAAAATCTATAAAACAATTTAAAAGCGTTTGCAGCCTCCTTGCAATCCTGGCCACCAACACCACGTCGTCAGCATACAAAAATGCGCGAATCATTTTGGTTCCGGCTCTAGGGATATCTTTACAGCAAGAAATCAGAGAATCCCCTAACTTATTAATGTAGAGGGTGAACAGCAAGGGGGCAAAAATGCACCCCTGCCGGACCCCTCTTTTTACTGCCCATGAATCAGTCAGGCTACCATCTTCATTAAAACGCACTGCCGCTGTTGTGTTTTCATGGATGGCTGCCAAAAATGAGATCAAGTCAACATCTAGCCCTATATCTTGAAGGATAACCCAGAGTTTTGATCTGTTAACCAGGTCAAAAGCCGAGGTTAGATCCATAAAGGCCAGATGGAGGTCCCCGTGCTTTGCGACTGTATACTTTCCTATCACCAAATGGAGATTAAGGCATTGGTCCAGCGTACCTTTCCCCTGCCTAAAACCATATTGGAGATCGGAAACTATACTTGCTTGATCAAGCCAGTCTGTTAGGCGTGCCAGGACAACTTTCCCCATAATTTTGGCCGCGGAGTCAAGGATGGAAAAAGGCCTATAACAAGCCGGGTCGTCCCTTGCTCCCTTCTTGAAGATCGGTATGATAACCGCCTTGGCCCAAGACAGGGGAAAACCAGACAGGCAGGCTGCATTTAAAACATGAGTTAAAACCTTGGCCCATAGCTTAGGATCTGCCTTATAAAGGTCAGCCGGTACTCCGTCGGGACCTGGAGCTTTCCCCCCTAAGGTTGATGTGATCGCCTTATTGACTTCATCAATAGTAAAGACAAGAGGGTGGCATACACAGTCACTAACTGATGTCCCTGCGGGAGTTCCGGGGGTCACATCACTGTACATTTTCCCAAAGTGTTGCACCCACCTCTCAGCTGGAACTAAACAATCTTTACTGGAGTTTGGTGAATCGTCAAACAATGGACTGTTTACAACAGACCAGAATCTAGAACTGTTGGCCAGCACACTGGCCTGGCTAAGCTCCTCCCACGCCATCTCCCTTAATTGCCTTTTCCGCCTTTCTACTGCAAATTTATATGCCCTCCTTGCATTCTTAACCCGTAAGGCTACCCTGGGTTTTTGTTTGAGTTCCTGCATGAGTTCCTTATGGGTATCATCAAACCATTTTTTAAATTTTGGGGGCCTTGATCTACATGATACAGTTAAGTTCAAAGAGACCTGCTTTGTGATTCGGTCAAAGGCATCAAGGACAGATAGTGGTTGGGAGTCCTGGTCTGAGCAAGTCCCAAACTCCTGCGCACAGTTGATGATTAAACTGTCCATAAAGCTATCAGGGGTGATCCTTTCCCACCTCATTCTACGTGCTTGATCTATGGGCGCAATATTAGCGTTAGTAAGTTGGGTCATGGTCCTTCCTTTATTTACAGCATATATATTAAGGTCCAGTGTCAATGGATTGTGATCACTAAGGCAATTTTTTGTTACGCTTAATGTGCCTAGTGTCGACATCAATGAAGAAGAGACCAAAATATAATCAATTATACTGTGACGGCCGTGACCAACATATGTAGGTACGGGGGCTATCCTGTCCGACTGCGCAGGTGCTCTAGCTCATCAATTCTAGTGAAAGAATTATAAAAATTCACCACTAGAAGAGTTGGCAGGTTCTTCCCTGTCAGTTCTACTACTAAAATATGGGGAGAACATGATTCGATCAACTTTGCTTTATAAGACAACTTGAGGTTAATCAACAATAGTAACCCCCCCCTTGCTCTACCCATACTAGCTGGAGTAGCGAGTTTACAAAAAGATATAAACCCATCCAAATAGTAGGTTTCATTAGCCTCCCACGTTTCCTGAAGGGCTATGATGTGATGTGAAGCAAGGAAAAGTTCCCAACTGGCGTCACCCTTTTTTGCCCTTAAACCAGCAATATTCCATGTTAAAACTTTCATTATGCCTCCATCAGTTATTGTTAAGGTAGAACTGGGTTTTACTATACCAGCTGATGAGGTCTGGTGGTTCAAGGGACAGGACGGAATAAGTTTTGATAAACTAACCATGGGAACATGTGTTACGTCGTCCAGTATCTCCACCAAATTGTCTAAGACAGCAGGTACTGCGTTGCTAACAGATAGTCAGTCTTGAGCATCTAGACCAGAAAGTGCCTGAAACCTGTTAGACAGAGAAATGGAGGGAGCAGTCAACGTCAAAGTTCTCACAGAAGGCTTGTAAAAGTATCCCAATGGCAAGGCCCAAATGGAGATGGCAATCATAGGGCACGGATCCTGCGCCCTTAAAATCGTCTGAACAACCGCAGGATTTCGAAAATTAATAACCACACAGTCCCCCTCGAAATTCTTTAGTGATCGTCCCACCCACCCGACTCTGCGCACCATGATGATGTTGTTACTCATGGGTACCCTAAAACCTTTATGTTTGGATAACCAGTCTACGGTTTTATTGCGCAGTTGGGTCCAAGATTCAGTTTGGTCTGGTCTAAGCGGTGGGACACCGGCCAGGACCAAGACATAAGGACGTGCGGCCGGGGGCAGATCTAGCACATCTCCAGAGCACTTAGTATTCACAACATTCAGCGCAATGGGACCATCTCTGTGGTTATTACTAGCTCTCATAGAAGACTTGGCCTGATCAATAAATAGTGGTCTTGAAGGACCCACAGGCTGGGGCAGGATCTGATCAGCTGGACAATTAACCATACCACCTATCCCCAGGCCTCCCAGGCCCAGATGTGCGGTATTCCCCCCAGGGCCAGATGTCACGCATAATGGTCGAGGCGTAGCAGGACTCGCATTACCAGTGAGCTCATTTCCTACTCTACGGACCAATTCCCTATTGTTACCCCCCACGGGGCCGATGGCTTCTGGCATTACCGGGGCCACAGGTGCTTTAGCTGCCCCTCGTGCCACACATTGACACCCACATGCCTCCTGATTAACTGGGTCATTACTCGATTTTAAGAGATGTGACAATTTTTCTTCAATCGCCCCTAGTTTACTTAAGAATGGCGCTAAGAGAGCAGATATTAAAGTCTCCAAGTGTTTCCAGTGGTCAGGATCACTTCCAAGATCCACCATGGTGTGGGGGTCAGTGTTTGAAAAAAGAGGCGTACCACCATTAGGTTTCGGGGAGTGATTCTCGCGTGTCCCTAAAGCTTGATGTTTAAGCTTAACTTTGGCCTTGTTCCTCAGTGCCACACTTCCCCTTGTACGTTTTGCAGGCGGCTCACCATTCCCTCCCTCACCATTCCCTCCTAACCTGGATTTAGAAGAACATGCCACACTTTCCCTTTCCCTAGCAAGTCTTTTGGATCTAGTAGCAGGATCGCCTTGGGCTACACAGGTCGTATTTGAGATATGTTCTAGGGTTGAAACAGGGGGTGCAGGCAGATCTATTTTCTCCTCAGGTAAAATAACCAGCGATTCCTTAGGTAGGCTCAGCCTCGGATTTTGGATAGGTTCCAAGGTGCCTAGGTGGTCCACCTCCAGTACCCCCGATTTGAAAGCTAAGCCATCAACTGGCTCCCCAACCGGACTGGCAACTAGTGCACCCAAACTTAAGTGGTCCGTGATTTGCGGAACGCCCAGGGGAGATTTGGCCAAAGTTATAGCCCCCAAGGATGATCTTTTTTGCCCTGCATAAGTGCCCAAGGAGAGCCTTTTTTCAGTGAGCTGTATTTCATGAGTTAATACTGACTCCGCCCATGCTAAAAATACATCCAATGGTCCCGCTACTCCCCCCCAGCCCTAAGACCTGTAGCCTTACGTTTAGTAGTCATGACCAGTGCCTCAATATATAACACCACCTTCTAGACAAGCAGATATATCAATAAAATGACCTTAAAGTTTGTCCAATGTTCAGGGTGTCTTGCACAGCAAAGGGGGGTGGCCCAGCCCTGCCTCCTCCTGGCTCGGACGGGCTCAGATGGGCCCGCCCTTGGTCCGGGCTTCGTCCGGGCTGCTTCCCACGCGTGTCCCGCGCCGCGGTGGGAGAGGCTGCGCTATAAGCGCGTTGGCCACGCCTCCCCCTCACTAACGGCAGCTGCGGAATGGAGCGGTGCACTCTGGGGGTTGCAGTCCTCCCCTGAGTGTAAAGGAAGGTGCAGGTATGGCTGGAAAAGCGGCGTAGCCCCTAGGACCCTCGTCCCACCAGGGGTCCTTCAAGGATGCAGTTGCTGGCGTTACGGCAGCAGCGGGTAGGCACAAACAAGCAGCACTGCCTATGCTATCAGATCCAAGAAGGCTGACCCACACTCCCTCTGTTTCCACTGTATTTGAAGCAGCGCCGCTCTATGCCATAACATCAGATCTAAGAAAGATGATCACTCCATCTCTGTTCCCCCAGTAGTTGGAGCAGCGTCGATCTATGCTATAACATCAAATCCAAGAAAGCTGATCCACATGCCGTGTCCGCCCAATGCTGGAAGCAGTATGACTCAATGGTTTAACATCAGATCCAAGAAGGCTGACCCGCATCCCCTCTTCTCCCCCAGTATTTGCAGCAGCGCCTCTCTATGGTATAAAATCAGATCCAAGAAAGCAGACTCGCTCACTCTCTCTTCTCCCAGTATTTGGAGCAGCGCCTCTCTATGGTATAAAATCAGATCCAAGCAAAACTGACTTGCTCCCTCTCTCTTCCCCCAGTATTTGGAGCAGCATCGATCTATGGTATAAAATCAGATCCAAGAAAAGCTGACTCGCTCCCTCTCTGTTCCCCCAGTATTTAGAGCAGCGCCTCTCTATGGTATAAAATCAGATCCAAGCAAAGCAGACTCGCTCCCTCGCTGTTCCCCCAGTATTTGGAGCAGCGTCGATCTATGGTATAAAATCAGATCCAAGCAAAGCTGATCCATGTGCCCTGTCCCCTCAGTGCTGGAAGCAGTATTGCTCAATAGTATAACATCAGATCCAAGAAGGCTGATGTGCACCCTCTCTGCTCCCCCACTGTTGGAGGCAGCACTGCTCGATGGTATAACATCAGATCCAAGAGCTAATGTGCACCCTCTCTGCTCCCCCACTGTTGGAAGCAGCACTGCTCAATAGTATAACATCAGATCCAAGAAGGCTGATGTGCACCCTCTCTGCTCCCCCACTGTTGGAAGCAGCACTGCTCTATGGTATAACATCAGATCCAATCAGGCTGATGTGCACCCTCTCTGCTCCCCCACTGTTGGAAGCAGCACTGCTCGATGGTATCACATCAGATCCAAGAAGGCTGATGTGCACCCTCTCTGCTCCCCCACTGTTGGAAGCAGCACTGCTCGATGGTATAACATCAGATCCAAGAAGGCTGATGTGCACCCTCTCTGCTCCCCCACTGTTCGAAGCAGCAATGCTCCATGGTATAACATCAGATCCAAGAAGGCTGATGTGCACTCTCTTTGATCCTTTGGTGTTGGAAGCAGCACTGCTCTATGGTATAACATCAGATCCAAGAAGGCTGATGTGCACCCTCTCTGCTCCCCCACTGTTGGAAGCAGCACTGCTCAATGGTATAACATCAGATCCAAGAAGGCTGATGTTCACCCTCTCTGCTCCCCCACTGTTGGAAGAAGCACTGCTCTATGGTATAACATCAGATCCAAGAAGGCTGATGTGCACCCTCTCTGCTCCCCCACTGTTGGAAGCAGCAATGCTCCATGGTATAACATCAGATCCAAGAAGGCTGATGTGCACCCTCTCTGCTCCCCCACTGTTGGAAGCAGCAATGCTCCATGGTATAACATCAGATCCAAGAAGGCTGATGTGCACCCTCTCTGCTCCCCCACTGTTGGAAGCAGCACTGCTCTATGGTATAACATCAGATCCAAGAAGGCTGATGTGCACCCTCTCTGCTCCCCACTGTTGGAAGCAGCAATGCTCCATGGTATAACATCAGATCCAAGAAGGCTGATGTGCACCCTCTCTGCTCCCCACTGTTGGAAGCAGCAATGCTCCATGGTATAACGTCAAATCCAAGAAAGCTGATGTGCACCCTCTCTGCTCCCCCACTGTTGGAAGCAGCACTGCTCGATGTTGGTCCAATAAGGCTGATGTGCACCCTCTCTGCTCCCCCATTGTTGGAAGCAGCACTGCTCGATGGTATAGCATCAGATCCAAGAAGGCTGATGTGCACCCTCTCTGCTCCCCACTGTTGGAAGCAGCACTGCTCTATGGTATAACATCAGATCCAAGAAGGCTGATGTGCACCCTCTCTGCTCCCCCACTGTTGGAAGCAGCACCGCTCGATGTTGGTCCAATAAGGCTGATGTGCACCCTCTCTGCTACCCCACTGTTGGAAGCAGCACTGCTCGATGGTATAGCATCAGATCCAAGAAGGCTGATGTACACCCTCTCTGCTCCCCCACTGTTGGAAGCAGCACTGCTCTATGGTATAACATCAGATCCAAGAAGGCTGATGTGCACCCTCTCTGCTCCCCCACTGTTGGAAGCAGCACTGCTCCATGGTATAACATCAGGTCCAAGAAGGCTGATGTGAACCCTCTCAGCTCCCCCACTGTTGGAAGCACCACTGCTCAATGGTATAAC
The DNA here is from genome assembly GCA_963921515.1 of Calotriton arnoldi. Taxonomy (NCBI): domain Eukaryota; kingdom Metazoa; phylum Chordata; class Amphibia; order Caudata; family Salamandridae; genus Calotriton; species Calotriton arnoldi. The sequence goes on from CAWUFW010014201.1 coordinate 380,558, forward strand.
ATCAGGTCCAAGAAGGCTGATGTGCACCCTCTCTGCTCCCCCACTGTTGGAAGCAGCACTGCTCTATGGTATAACATCAGATCCAAGAAGGCTGATGTGCACCCTCTCTGCTCCCCCACTGTTGGAAGCAGCACTGCTCAATGGTATAACATCAGGTGCACCCTCTCTGCTCCCCCACTGTTTGAAGCAGCACTACTCGATGGTATAACATCAGATACAAGAAGGCTGATGTGCACCCTCTCTGCTCCCCCACTGTTGGAAGCAGCACTGCTCAATGGTATAACATCAGGTGCACCCTCTCTGCTCCCCCACTGTTTGAAGCAGCACTGCTCTATGGTGTAACATCAGGTCCAAGAAGGCTGATGTGCACCCTCTCTGCTCCCCCACTGTTGGAGGCAGCACTGCTCGATGGTGTAACATCAGGTCCAAGAAGGCTGATGTGCACCCTCTCTGCTCCCCCACTGTTGGAAGCAGCACTGCTCTATGGTGTAACATCAGGTCCAAGAAGGCTGATGTGCACCCTCTCTGCTCCCCCACTGTTGGAAGCAGCACTGCTCTATGGTATAACATCAGATCCAAGAAGGCTGATGTGCACCCTCTCTGCTCCCCCACTGTTGGAAGCAGCACTGCTCGATGGTATCACATCAGATCCAAGAAGGCTGATGTGCAACCTCTCTGCTCCCCCACTGTTGGAAGCAGCACTGCTCGATGGTATAACATCAGATCCAAGAAGGCTGATGTGCACCCTCTCTGCTCCACCACTGTTCGAAGCAGCAATGCTCCATGGTATAACATCAGATCCAAGAAGGCTGACTGCGCCCTCTCTCTGTTATCCTTCAGTATTTGGAAGCAGCGCCGCTCTTTAGTATAACATCAGATCCAAGAAAGCTGATCTACATGCCTCTACTCACCCCAGTGGTGGAAGCAGCACTGCTCAATGGTATAACATCAGATCCAAGAAGGCTGATGTGCACCCTCTCTGCTCCCCCACTGTTGGAAGCAGCACTGCTCTATGGTATAACATCAGATCCAAGTAGGCTGATGTGCACCCTCTCTGCTCCCCCACTGTTGGAAGCAGCAATGCTCCATGGTATAACATCAGATCCAAGAAGGCTGATGTGCACCCTCTCTGCTCCCCCACTGTTGGAAGCAGCACTGCTCTATGGTATAACATCAGATCCAAGAAGGCTGATGTGCACCCTCTCTGCTCCCCACTGTTGGAAGCAGCAATGCTCCATGGTATAACATCAGATCCAAGAAGGCTGATGTGCACCCTCTCTGCTCCCCACTGTTGGAAGCAGCAATGCTCCATGGTATAACGTCAAATCCAAGAACGCTGATGTGCACCCTCTCTGCTCCCCCACTGTTGGAAGCAGCACTGCTCGATGTTGGTCCAATAAGGCTGATGTGCACCCTCTCTGCTCCCCCACTGTTGGAAGCAGCACTGCTCGATGGTAAAGCATCAGATCCAAGAAGGCTGATGTGCACCCTCTCTGCTCCCCCACTTTTGGAAGCAGCACTGCTCTATGGTATAACATCAGATCCAAGAAGGCTGATGTGCACCCTCTCTGCTCTCCCACTGTTGGAAGCAGCACTGCTCGATGTTGGTCCAATAAGGCTGATGTGCACCCTCTCTGCTACCCCACTGTTGGAAGCAGCACTGCTCGATGGTATAGCATCAGATCCAAGAAGGCTGATGTACACCCTCTCTGCTCCCCCACTGTTGGAAGCAGCACTGCTCTATGGTATAACATCAGATCCAAGAAGGCTGATGTGCACCGTCTCTGCTCCCCCACTGTTGGAAGCAGCACTGCTCCATGGTATAACATCAGGTCCAAGAAGGCTGATGTGCACCCTCTCTGCTCCCCCACTGTTGGAAGCACCACTGTTCGATGGTATAACATCAGATCCAAGAAGGCTGATGTGCACCCTCTCTGCTCCCCCCTGTTGGAAGCAGCACTGCTCTATGGTATAACATCAGATCCAAGAAGGCTGATGTGCACCCTCTCTGCTCCCCCACTGTTGGAAGCAGCACTGCTCAATGGTATAACATCAGGTGCACCCTCTCTGCTCCCCCACTGTTTGAAGCAGCACTACTCGATGGTATAACATCAGATACAAGAAGGCTGATGTGCACCCTCTCTGCTCCCCCACTGTTGGAAGCAGCACTGCTCAATGGTATAACATCAGGTGCACCCTCTCTGCTCCCCCACTGTTTGAAGCAGCACTGCTCTATGGTGTAACATCAGGTCCAAGAAGGCTGATGTGCACCCTCTCTGCTCCCCCACTGTTGGAGGCAGCACTGCTCGATGGTGTAACATCAGGTCCAAGAAGGCTGATGTGCACCCTCTCTGCTCCCCACTGTTGGAAGCAGGACTGCTCTATGGTGTAACATCAGGTCCAAGAAGGCTGATGTGCACCCTCTCTGCTCCCCCACTGTTGGAAGCAGCACTGCTCTATGGTATAACATCAGATCCAAGAAGGCTGATGTGCACCCTCTCTGCTCCCCCACTGTTGGAAGCAGCACTGCTCTATGGTATAACATCAGGTCCAAGAAGGCTGATGTGCACCCTCTCTGCTCCCTACTGTTGGAAGCAGCACTGCTCTATGGTGTAACATCAGGTCCAAGAAGGCTTATGTGCACCCTCTCTGCTCCCCCACTGTTGGACGCAGCACTGCTATATGGTGTAACATCAGGTCCAAGAAGGCTGATGTGCACCCTCTCTGCTCCCCACTGTTGGAAGCAGGACTGCTCTATGGTGTAACATCAGGTCCAAGAAGGCTGATGTGCACCCTCTCTGCTCCCCCACTGTTGGAAGCAGCACTGCTCTATGGTATAACATCAGATCCAAGAAGGCTGATGTGCACCCTCTCTGCTCCCCCACTGTTGGAAGCAGCACTGCTCTATGGTATAACATCAGGTCCAAGAAGGCTGATGTGCACCCTCTCTGCTCCCTACTGTTGGAAGCAGCACTGCTCTATGGTGTAACATCAGGTCCAAGAAGGCTTATGTGCACCCTCTCTGCTCCCCCACTGTTGGACGCAGCACTGCTATATGGTGTAACATCAGTTCCAGGAAGGCTGATGTGCACCCTCTCTGCTCCCCCACTGTTGGAAGCAGCACTGCTCTATGGTGTAACATCAGGTCCAAGAAGGGTGATGTGCACCCTCTCTGCTCCCCCACTGTTGGAAGCAGCACTGCTCGATGGTATAACATCAGATCCAAGAAGGCTGATGTGCACCCTCTCTGCTCCCCCACTGTTAGAAGCAGCACTGCTCGATGGTATAACATCAGATCCAAGAAGGCTGATGTGCACCCTCTCTGTTCCCCCACTGTTTGAAGCAGCACTACTCGATGGTATAACATCAGGTCCAAGAAGGCTGATGTGCACCCTCTCTGCTCCCCCACTGTTGGAAGCATCACTGCTCAATGGTATAACATCAGGTGCACCCTCTCTGCTCCCCCACTGTTGGAAGCAGCACTGCTCTATGGTATAACATCAGATCCAAGAAGGCTGATGTGCACCGTCTCTGCTCCCCCACTGTTGGAAGCAGCACTGCTCCATGGTATAACATCAGGTCCAAGAAGGCTGATGTGCACCCTCTCTGCTCCCCCACTGTTGGAAGCACCACTGTTCGATGGTATAACATCAGATCCAAGAAGGCTGATGTGCACCCTCTCTGCTCCCCCACTGTTGGAAGCAGCACTGCTCTATGGTATAACATCAGATCCAAGAAGGCTGATGTGCACCCTCTCTGCTCCCCCACTGTTGGAAGCAGCACTGCTCAATGGTATAACATCAGGTGCACCCTCTCTGCTCCCCCACTGTTTGAAGCAGCACTACTCGATGGTATAACATCAGATACAAGAAGGCTGATGTGCACCCTCTCTGCTCCCCCACTGTTGGAAGCAGCACTGCTCAATGGTATAACATCAGGTGCACCCTCTCTGCTCCCCCACTGTTTGAAGCAGCACTGCTCTATGGTGTAACATCAGGTCCAAGAAGGCTGATGTGCACCCTCTCTGCTCCCCCACTGTTGGAAGCAGCACTGCTCCATGGTATAACATCAGATCCAAGAAGGCTGATGTGCACCCTCTCTGCTCCCCCACTGTTAGAAGCAGCACTGCTCGATGGTATAACATCAGATCCAAGAAGGCTGATGTGCACCCTCTCTGTTCCCCCACTGTTTGAAGCAGCACTGCTCGATGGTACAACATCAGATCCAAGAAGGCTGATGTGCACCCTCTCTGCTCCCCCACTGTTGGAAGCAGCACTGCTCAATGATATAACATCAGGTGCACCCTCTATGCTCCCCCACTGTTTGAAGCAGCACTACTCAATGGTATAACATCAGATAACAAGAAGGCTGATGTGCACCCTCTCTGCTCCCCCAATGTTGGAAGCAGCACTGCTCGATGGTGTAACATCAGATCCAAGAAGGCTGATGTGCACCCTCTCTGCTCCCCAACTGTTTGAAGCAGCACTGCTCTTTGGTGTAACATCAGGTCCAAGAAGGCTGATGTGCACCCTCTCTGCTCCCCCACTGTTGGAAGCAGCACTGCTCGATGGTATAACATCAGGTCCAAGAAGGCTGAAGTGCACCCTCTCTGCTCCCCCACTGTTGGAAGCAGCACTGCTCGATGGTATAACATCAGATCCAAGAAGGCTGATGTGCACCCTCTCTGCTCCCCCACTGTTGGAAGCAGCACTGCTCAATGGTATAACATCAGATCCAAGAAGGCTGATGTGCACCCTCTCTGCTCCCCCACTGTTTGAAGCAGCACTACTCGATGGTATAACATCAGGTCCAAGAAGGCTGATGTGCACCCTCTCTGCTCCCCCACTGTTGGAAGCAGCACTGCTCAATGGTATAACATCAGGTGCACCCTCTCTGCTCCCCCACTGTTGGAAGCAGCACTGCTTTATGGTATAACATCAGGTCCAAGAAGGCTGATGTGCACCCTCTCTGCTCCCCCACTGTTGGAAGCAGAACTGCTCGATGGTATCACATCAGGTCCAAGAAGGCTGATGTGCACCCTCTCTGCTCCCCACTGTTGGAAGCAGCACTGCTCGATGGTATAACATCAGATCCAAGAAGGCTGATGTGCACCCTCTCTGCTCCCCCACTGTTGGAAGCAGCACTCCTCTATGGTATACCATCAGATCCAAGAAGGCTGATGTGCACCCTCTCTGCTCCCCCACTGTTGGAAGCAGCACTGCTCGATGGTATAACATCAGATCCAAGAAGACTGATGTGCACCCTCTATGCTCCCCCACTGTTGGAAGCAGCACTGCTCTATGGTATAACATCAGATCCAAGAATGCTGATGTGCACCCTCTCTGCTCCCCGACTGTTGGAAGCAGCACTGCTCGATGGTATCACATCAGGTCCAAGAAGGCTGATGTGCACCCTCTCTGCTCCCCCACTGTTGGAAGCAGCACTGCTCTATGGTATAACATCAGATCCAAGAAGGCTGATGTGCACCCTCTCTGCTCCCCCACGGTTGGAAGCAGCACTGCCTATGCTATACCATCAGATCCAAGAAGGCTGACCCACAACCCCTCTGTTTCCACTGTATTTGAAGCAGCACCGCTCTATATGCCATAACATTAGATCCAAGAAAACTGATCACTCCATCTCTGCTCCCTCATTATTGGAATCAATGTCGCTCTATGGCAATGCTTCCCAACCTTTTTTGAACCATGGCCCAATTTTTAGAACGACAAATGTTCACAACCGACCTAGCTTTAATGGATATGAGGCGGGCGACTTTTTAAATTAACTAAAGCATTGTGTGGTAGCGCACCATTATTTACAGACGGCATACTTTCCATTAAAATGGCCACTACCTTTGCACAGACATACAGTTTTACTGGTAAAAATATCATGCACACAAATAATCATATGTTGAAATCAAGTTTCAGTGAAAAGATATCATTTTTTGATCACCAAGTTAAGGGTATTGATTTATTTTGATGCTATTAAAATCTTTGTTTCATCACACTCCATAATTACAAACAAATTTGCTTCATTTTTGCTTTCCTAACTGCTGAATGTGTAGTGTTCATTTACAAGTATTTACATTTTATTGTTACAAAAAATAACATCCTACAACCTTTCCTTTCACATAGCTGTACCCCAGCAAGATTGTTACATAATTCACTTTGCAGTCAGAGAAAGAAAAGTAAAGTGAAAAGAGTTAGTAAACACCACCCCCCAGGTTAAAAAAATCATAAGCCGCAATTTGTCAGAAGACATAGCCTGACATTTGACCTCTGTCTTTGAAGTGCAGCAAAGCTGACAAGATAAATACAGAATTTACAGGCATCATTATTTATTGCTTGGATTTTCACGACCCACCAAAAATCGTTTCGCGACCCACAGTTTGGGAAACTCGGCTCTGTGGTCGAACATCATATCCAAGAGTGCCCTGTCCCCCACTGTTGGAAGCAGCATCAGTCGATCAATGGAATCAGATCCAAGAAGGTTGTTGTGCACTCTCTTTGATCCTTTGGTGTTGGAAGCAGCACTACTCTATGGTATAACATCAGATCCAAGAAGGCTGATGTGCACCCTCTCTGCTCCCCCACTGTTGGAAGCAGCACTGCTCTATGGTATAACATCAGATCCAAGAAGGCTGATGTGCACCCTCTCTGCTCCCCCACTGTTGAAAGCAGCACTGCTCTATGGTATAACATCAAATCCAAGAAGGCTGATGTGCACCCTCTCTGCTCCCCCACTGTTGGAAGCAGCACTGCTCGATGGTATAACATCAGATCCAAGAAGGTTGATGTGCACCCTCTCTGCTCCCCCACTGTTGGAAGCAGCACTGCTCTATGGTATAACATCAGATCCAAGAAGGCTGATGTGCACTCTCTCTGCTACCCACTGTTGGAAGCAGCACTGCTCCATGGTATAACATCAGATCCAAGTAGGCTGATGTGCACCCTCTCTGCTCCCTACTGTTTGAAGCAGCACTGCTCGATGGTATAACATCAGGTCCAAGAAGGCTGATGTGCACCCTCTCTGCTCCCCCACTGTTGGAAGCAGCACTGCTCGATGTTGGTCCAAGAAGGCTGATGTGCACCCTCTCTACTCCCCCACTGTTGGAAGCAGCACTGCTCGATGGTATAGCATCAGATCCAAGAAGGCTGATGTGCACCCTCTCTGCTCCCCCACTGTTGGAAGCAGCACTGCTCAATGGTATAACATCAGGTGCACCCTCTCTTCTCCCCCACTGTTGGAAGCAGCACTGCTCTATGGTATAACATCAGGTCCAAGAAGGCTGATGTGCACCCTCTCTGCTCCCCCACTGTTGGAAGCAGCACTGCTCAATGGTATATCATCAGGTGCACCCTCTCTGCTCCCCCACTGTTTGAAGCAGCACTACTCGATGGTATAACATCAGATACAAGAAGGCTGATATGCACCCTCTCTGCTCCCCCACTGTTGGAAGTAGCACTGCTCAATGGTATAACATCAGGTGCACCCTCTCTGCTCCCCCACTGTTTGAAGCAGCACTGCTCTATGGTGTAACATCAGGTCCAAGAAGGCTGATGTGCACCCTCTCTGCTCCCCCACTGTTGGAAGCAGCACTGCTGTATGGTATATAACATCAGATCCAAGAAGGCTGATGTGCACACTCTCTGCTCCCCCACTGTTGGAAGCAGCACTGCTCGATGGTATAACATCAGGTCCAAGAAGGCTGATGTGGACCCTCTCTGCTCCCCCACTGTTGGAAGCAGCACTGCTCGATGGTATAACATCAGATCCAAGAAGGCTAATGTGCACCCTCTCTGCTCCCCCACTGTTTGAAGCAGCACTGCTCGATGGTGTAACATCAGATCCAAGACGGCGGATGTGCACCCTCTCTGCTCCCCCACTGTTGAAAGCAGCACTGCTCTATGGTATAACATCAGATCCAAGAAGGCTGATGTGCACCCTCTCTGCTCCCGCACTGTTGGAAGCAGCACTGCTCTATGGTATAACATCAGATCCAAGAAGGCTGATGTGCACCCTCTCTGCTCCCCCACTGTTGAAAGCAGCACTGCTCTATGGTATAACATCAGGTCCAAGAAGGTTGATGTGCACCCTCTCTGCTCCCGCACTGTTGGAAGCAGCACTGCTCAATGGTATAACATCAGATCCAAGAAGGCTGATGTGCACCCTCTCTGCTCCCGCACTGTTGGAAGCAGCACTGCTCAATGGTATAACATCAGATCCAAGAAGGCTGATGTGGACCCTCTCTGCTCCCCCACTGTTGGAAGCAGCACTGCTCAATGGTATAACATCAGGTGCACCCTCTCTGCTCCCCCACTGTTTGAAGCAGCACTACTCGATGGTATAACATCAGATACAAGAAGGCTGATGTGCACCCTCTCTGCTCCCCCACTGTTGGAAGCAGCACTGCTCTATGGTGTAACATCAGGTACTGGGAAATGGAATGTACTTGTGGATTCTGCCAAGTGTCGTACTGAGGATGCTAGGTCGACTTTGGCATCTCTTTTTAACGTACGAAATGAACTGGTGATATCCCCGGAGGGGTGTTTGATGAGAGGTCCATGGCTGGTGATTCCTGGTTGTCTCCAACAGAGGGTGGTGGATCTGACCCATTTGGCTCACCAAGGGGTTGTGAAAACCAAGTCCAGATTGAGATGCAAAGTGTGGTTTCCGGGATTGGATGCCTTGGTAGAGAACACTGTGTTGCGTTGTGCGCTCTGTCAGGCTGCTGGGGCTGGTGACTCTCCGGCTCCTATTCTTATGGAAGACATTCCCTAATTTCCTTGGCAGCGAGCAAGTGCTGATTTTAGAAGTTTACCGGATGGGCGTCATATGTTGGTAGTTATTGACGACTTCTCTAAATACCCTGAGGTTGAGCTACTGGACACTACCACAGCTTGTCGCACTATTCCTCTGTTTGAGAAGATCATGGCAACTCACGGCTTGTTCACTGAGCTTCGTACTGATAATGGTCTTCCTTTTTCGAGCCAGGACTTTGCGAACTATTTGCAATCTAGGGGTGTTCGTCATCGGAAAATCACCCCTTTATGGCCTCAGGCCAATGGGGAGGCTGAACGTTTTATGCGTACCCTTAATAAAGCCATTAGGATTGCTGTGGCCGACCGCCAGGATTTGGACTGGGCTATATATGCTTTCTTGAGGGAATATCGGATGACCCCTCATTCCACTACGAAGGTGAGTCCGATATCTTTGTGTATGAATCGGCCTATGAGTGATTTCATCCCTCAGATGGAGGCAGTGTCTGCCAAACATGCATTTGTAGCAGATGAGCTATGGAATCGAAAGTTGAAGAATGACAAGGTGGCTTTCAGGCGTGGGGCAAAACCCAGTTCTTTAAAGTGGGGGATGCCGTGATGGTGAGGAATCGGCATCCAAGAGGGAAGTTTAGTTTGCCTTTTGAGCGTAAGCCATGGATTGTTCAGTCTGTTCATGTGACCAAAATTACTGCGGTGAGGCATGGAGTGAGCATCTCTAGGAATGTGTCGTTCTTTAAAACCTACTGGGCTCCTGCCTGTGCTCGGGTGAATGACTGTATGACACCGGATAATGGGTCTCTGGTTTCTGATAAAGAGTCCACGGATGGTGTGGACCTGGGAAGTGGGAGGCCGTCTCCTGTTCCGGTGTCGGACGGTGACCTTCCAGGGGGGGTCGTGTAGTGCCTGGACAGTGTGGTGTCTCTTCAACTGCAATGCCACCTTGTGTGGTTCCGGAGTGTGATCTGCTGCCTCGGCCTGCTGGGTCTCAGGTGCCTGAGTCTGGTTCCCAGCAGGGGGTGTTGCGAGATACCAGCTGCAGCCATGTCCTGCTAGGTCTTCGAGACTAAAGAACTATGTAACCTATTAAGGTGGACTCAAGACTCGTTTGCTGTATTCTATTGTCTAGGGGTTTGTGTTGTGGTGGGTTTTTCCGTTTTTGTATGTTGTGTTTGTTTATTTTGTAGTTTGTGGAGGAGTGTGATGTGGTCACAGCCATTCCTGTAACCCGTAGGGGTAGTGATGGACCGTCCTTTGTATATATACCAGGTGTTAATTGTTTGCTCAGTAGGGGTGGGGTTTATTGACAAAATAAAAGATGCCTGGTGTGACCAGGATATTGAACAGACTACTTCCTGTGTCTTGGATTCACTGACCTCGACATAACAATGTGCACCCTCTCTGCTCCCCCACTGTTGGAAGCAGCACTGCTCTATGGCATAACATCAATTCCAAGAAGGCTGATGTGCACCCTCTCTGCTCCCCCACTGTTGGAAGCAGCACTGCTGCCAAGAAGGCTGATGTGCACCCTCTATGTTCCCCCACTGTTTGAAGCAGCACTACTCGATGGTATAACATCAGATCCAAGAAGGCTGATGTGCACCCTCTCTGCTCCCCCACTGTTGGAAGCAGCATTGCTCTGTGGTATAACATCAGATCCAAGAAGGCTGATGTGCACCCTCTCTGCTCCCCCACTGTTGGAAGCAGCACTGCTCTGTGGAATAACATCAGATCCAAGAAGGCTGATGTGCACCCTCTCTGCTCCCCCACTGTTGGAAGCAGCACTGCTCTATGGTATAACATCAGGTCCAAGAAGGCTGATGTGCACCCTCTCTGTTTCCCCAGTTTTTGAAGCAGTGTCACTCTATGGTATAACACAAAAGTGCACCAGCGAGGAACTCCTGAGGCAGCGCGCAAGCTAGTCAATGCCGTTGAGTAGCCACCAGATGGCGCTGCAGCGGGAGAACTGTGCCAAGCAGCCATGACAAGGTACAGAGAGTATGATTATACTCCCTCAAACAGGCAAGCAAAAAGGGGGAAATAGGGTTTCAGCAGTGCAGGTCATGGCAATAGACAGCACAGATGGCAGGTCTGTTGAGCACAGCACTAAGGAGTACACAAACCAAGAAAGAGTTGGTACAACAACCCAACAGATGGGACCAATGGTGCCATTATCAGAGCGGGGGGATAAATGGCTGAGTAACCATATGTTGAGGGCAAAGGGCGAAGAGTACTCTGGGCTGGGGCATGAGAGAGACATAGGAGGGCATTGGATTTCGATACCTGATGGAAATGATTACAGACAAAATATTAAGGACACATTACAGTCAGGAAACAGGACCACAAACTCCTCAGGTTGGGGAGACCTGAGGGGCAACGAGAGAGATGATCTGGTAGGAGAGATGAAGCAATTTGAGCTACCACCAGCCAGGTTGTGAGGGATCTGTATGCGCCAGTACTAAGAGAAGGAGAGGTTTGGTGCGACCATCCTGACATTGCGGGAAGAGAAGATGAATACAAACCGGTTGCTGATTGAATGGAGAACGTTTGACGTAGGTGTGGGGGGTGGTGAGTGCCCTGGAGTGAATAGTGGTAGAGCTGAGGGGGGGGGGGGACTGAGAGGCCTGAACTGGAATATGAGAAGGGAGTGGAAGAATTGAAAGAGGGTAAAATACTGGCATGGCATGAGAATTTGAGGGGGTGTGGGGAGCACTTGCACTAGTGGAGAAGTGGCTATTAGACTTCCTGTCAGAAGCATTATACTATAGGGTGCAGACTGACAAGGTGGAGCAATGCAAAGAATGGAATCAGGTGAGTCTGGTTGGTGGCAGTGTTGGAAGACAGGGTAAGGGCAAATACGTCCAAAGATGGTAGAAAAAAGTGTGGGTACATAAGAAACTGGGGAAAAGGTAATAGAGGTTCCAACCAGGAAAACAGGGCACTGCCCTGGGGCTGGTAAAGGGGACATGGTGCTAGTCATGGGAGGAAGAGAGTGGGACAAGGAAGGGGAAGACAAGCCTAAAGAATCAGAATGGCTGCAAGTGGATGAACTGATGGGCTGGCTAGCATTTTACCCAGACAGAGCGGTTGGAATGATGCTGGAGTGGGGCTTTCGAGAGGGTTACAGGTTGGGGTGTCAGGGTCGTAGACTGAGACTGTTTGCAGACAATTTGAAATCTGCTAGAGATATGCCTCAGATAGTGAGAGAGAAGCTGGCCAAGACGTGGAAGTAGGAAGAATGGCAGGTCCTATTGGCCGTTGCATGACTTCATGATATCACCAGTAGGTGTGTTAACCAAGAAAGCGGCAGGCAAATTTAGAATGATACTTCACCTTGCATGGCCTGCAGGTTCATCAGTAATTACTTTATTGCTAAGGAAGACTCTATGGTCCAGTTGGCGTCAATGGATGGAGCAATGCAGTTGATGAGAAAGTGCGGTGCCAGTACAGAGTTACCAAAATGAGATATAAAGTCAGTATTTTGACTTTCACTAGTCTAGCCATTAGACTTTTTTTTGCTGGGTATACAATTTGAGGCCCACATATATGTGAACAATATGCTTCCAATGGGCTGCACCATAACATGCAAACTGTTTAAGACATTCAGTGTTATCTTACAATGGTGTTTTACAGCTAGGTCAGGACATGAAATGGTGACGCATTATTTGGATGACTTCCTATTTCTGGGTGCTTGAGGTTCAGGAGCCTGTAGCAGGGCTTTGCAAGAGCTCCAGTGGGTGACTGACAATCTGGGGGTAGCATTAGTTCCTGAGAAAACTGATGGGCCTGGCACTGAGTAGGTATTTCTTGGAAGTGAATTGGATATGGTGGATATGGAAGCCAGATTCCCACATAAGGCTAGAGAAATGATCAGCATACTAGAAGAGGCGACTGCAGCACCCAAATTGATGTTGCAGCAAGTACAACATCTACTTGGACACCTAAGTTTAGCATTCAGGGTAGTAAGAGAAGGCAGGTCATTTTGCAGGAGGTTGGGCTTTGTGATGTCTGGGGTAACTCTGCCACACCACAGAATAAGGATTTCAGCCACAATACAGGCGGATCTGGAAGTGTGTTTGATGTTTCTCAAGAATTTCAATGAGGTGACTATGCGGTATTTGGATATGAACTTTGCTTGGCTAATTCAGATGTTTTCAGATGTAGCAAGAGCAGATGGTTTTGGCTTGTATTGGAAAGGAAGGTGGTGCTTGGAGAGGTGGCCTAAAAAATGGTTGCTAGAAAAAAGGAGTAATGCCTTTTTGGAATTCTTTCCTTTGTTGGTGGCCATTGCTTTTTGCGGGCAAGAGCTAGCGAACGAGACTGTAACATTTAATGTGGATAACGAAACAGTAATGTCATTAGTTGATGGACAAACCGCGAAAGACAGGAGCTTCTGAAACTTTTACAGTGCTTTATGCTTGGTTGCTTGATGCGCAATATTGTATTTAAGGCTAGACATGTGCTGGGTGTGAATAATAACATCACAGACGTATTGTCTTGTTGACAGTGGCAGAGATTCTGTGGTTTGGCACCCAGACTGGATGTACTGAAGACCAAGGTACTAGAAGAGATATGAGAGTTGGGAGACTAAGGGGCAGATTTACAAGCCCCTTGCGACACTTTTGTGGCGCCGTTGCGTCACTTTTGTGACGCAGCGGCGGCATAAAAAATGCAGCCAATTTACAACATGACGTATCTAAGGAGATGCATCACGTTGTAAAGCCCTTCGTCACATTATACCTGAGTCAGGTATAATGTATGCAGGGTGGGCATTCCCACGCAGGAAAGCCTCGTAAAAGTGACTCAGTGAAATCTACAAGATTTCATAGCGCCACTTCTAGGACACCACTGCGTCAAAACCTTACACCTGCTTGAAGCAGGCGTAAAGAGTGATGCAGTGTAGTGAGAATAGGCCTCAACATGCTTTGCTGGAGTTGCGTCATGCTTGCGACTCGACTCCAGCAATGCGTGACTTTTGGGCCAACAGATGCGTCAGAATTTCTGACGCATCTGTCAATCCTTGCGCCATGGTGCGCCGTATTGTAAATATGGCACATCCATGGTGGCGGAAGGGTTTCGCAGGCTGGAGCAGGGAAACTGACGCATCTCTACAGATGCGTCAGTTTCTTGTAAATCTGCCCCATTGTCTGCTATGTTTGTAGAAAACTCAATTAAGCAGTGTTGGACATGGCCCTTCTTAGGGGGATTTCCCAAAAAGTTTTGCTTTTTGTCTTCCTGGTTTGTGGCAACTCTCTTTTCCCGACCGTAGGACTCTGGGCACGGGAAAGTGTGTGCGCCTTTCCTGCGCATGTCAGGATAGGCTGCTTACTTGATTGGTTTCGGTGTCGTACCTGTGAGTGCCCTGTAAAAAGATACATCACATACACAGGGCGGGTGCGACACTGACTAATAGGGGGACGCCGCACAGATTGTGCCACCCACCTGAATAGGCTGTCAAAAGTGTCTCACACTCAGGTTGACCAGTCTCACTCCATAGCTAACCCTGAGGGGGACATTCACTACCACCAAAACCGGGGTAGGGGATTGGGCAGGAAGGTACATCTGTGTGTGCACTATCCAGGTCAACTAGGGGGTTGACTCTCCATATGGGACACTTCCTAGGTGTGGTCAATTCTCTTGTTAGGGCCGTAGGGTCTGGGGCACTTTCCCACCATAAATACAGTGTGAAAGTGCATGTGCTTTCTTACACACATTAGGAAGCAGTGCTCACCTGAGGTTTCTAAAGCGTCAGTCGGGTCTGCCATGGCCGGCTGGTGGGAGTGCACTCACACCTATTCCGCTTAAGACATGGGTCCAGCCTGCCTTTGCAGGCTGGTGGGCCCACTCACACCGATGGTGCTCTAAATACGTGTCCAGCCTGCCCTTGCAGGCTGGTGTGCACTTTGCACCAATGGTGCTCTTAAATACGTGTCCAGCCTGCCTTTTGCAGACTGGTGTGCGCTCTGCAATGATGGTGTTCTTAAATACATGTCCAGCCTGACATTGCAGGCTGATACACCAATTATGTGTTTACTCCAACTGGCCTGTGTGAGTCACTAGCTACCCTGAGAGGACCTTTCACTTCCACCCAAGTACCCCTAGGGTACATCCTAAGGGGTGATCTGAGTGGGAAGTGAAAGGCAGGGCAGGTACACATGTGTGCCCCCGGCCCAGGTAGTGAGGGATAACCATGTGTTTTTTCGCTACCTATGAGGTTTGCTCTTTCCATAGGCTAACATGGGTAAAGAAGTGAAATCACTTCAGGCTGCAATAGTGGATTGCAGAGCAGCATCTGTATGATGTTTCCTATCATTGGATTTAGAGCGACAATCCCTTGCCAGTGGTCAAGGTAGCTTTGTCATGATTCACATAAAAAATGCCACTATTAGAAGGTATAAACAAACCAGAAAAGGGGAAGAGGCTATAACAAACCGCACCTGACAATACAAGTTTCGAGTAAAACAGTTTGTTTCTATTATTGCTGAGTGCAAAGAACCTAGGAGCACTCCCCTTTATACTCCTGAATAGGGAAAACTTCCCTTTAGAACATAACACACTTGGTTCAGCACCCTATAAATGCTTATATCACAATGTATTAAACAGTGTGCACACAAAGAGGATTCCAGATTTCAGACGTGATCTTTTCTTGTTTAAAACTGTTCTTTATTGTATTTCCATTAAAATCCACAAAGCCATAGCCAACGCGTTTCGTCTCTCACAGAGACTTCTTCAGGGCGCAATAGTGACTTGGCAGCAAAGACACGAGTCAGTTTGATAATCAAATCTGAGATCAGAATAAGACCTTTAGCCCTGGTATTTGCCGAGGTAACAGAGATGTAACTAAAACTCCATTCTTATATCAGGAGTGAGACAAAGAGACGGTGTAGAAATCAGCATTGATTTTTAGACCATCAGCCCAGTATAATGAGACGCTAAATAAGCAAAGTCGGTTTTCGAGCGTGTGCTCAAGTTAGCTATTCACAAACGTCCTCGTATCCAAAAAGAGGCATGGTGACCGATCAAGTCTGTGCGCGTCGGTTTCACAATAGAGAACCGAACAATTTACTTATTTTGGCGGTACCCTCAGGAATTCCATCTAAAAAATTCCACACTATAGTGGCCTTTCGCACTTACTTGTTTGTTTCTTCATACACTCCTCGGCGTACCGAATGCATACGCGCCTTGACCCGTAGAATCACTTCCGGGGCATTTGACGTGACGTTCACTTGAAGGTCGCATTTGTGCGTGTTTGAAATGAATGTCAAAACTTTAATAGTAAAGGTTGTCATTTCTAGTTTATCCCGTATTACACGGAGGAAACTAGTCATAAGGGGCGTTTCTCAAAGGATTACCATCTCGAATACCAAATTGTGAATGTAGCAATGAAGTACTGAAGTTAAAAGATTAAGAAAATACATCCCTTAGTGATGTCTTATTTTTAACTTAGAGTTTGTACATAACTGTGTATGCACGGGCAAAGAGTATTAAAAAAGTGAAAAAATCAGTATTGTCCCAGCACCGGGTATTTTGCAGAGATGTCTAACGAATGTTTTTCAAGATGCACAGATTTTCAATCAAGTCGACACATGTGGCAGGGATTTTCAGGGTACCTACAGGTTCTGTATTTCTGATTGTACATTTAGACCATTTTGGGCTGTATTGAATTTGACAATTAGGTATGCCTCCCGTTGATTCAGTTTTCGCTCTAAGTCACCTCCTGTTTCACCAACTTCTATTGAGGACATCACTGTCCATCTCAAATCTGTTTCCAGATGTTTCTGTTCTAGCCAGTGAGTAAATGTGGAACTTGGGTATGCTGCAGCCTAACAATAGAAGGAAATCTATTTTCTCATGGATCAATCAACTGGAAACATGATACCTTCACAAACTGTAAAACTAAAAACGTGGTATATGGTATAATTTGCCCCTGTGAAAAACTTTATCTCGGGAAGTCCAACCAGGAGGTACGACAAAGAATTTGCCAACATAAATCAAGAATACGCAAACGTATAGTTACAGCTCCATTGGTTACTCACTGGCTAGAGCAGAAACATCTGGAAACAGATTTGAGATGGACAGTGATGTCCTCAATAGAAGTTGGTGAAACAGGAGGTGACTTAGAGCGAAAACTGAATCAACGGGAGGCATACCTAATTATCAAATTCAATACATCCCAAAATGGGCTAAATGAACAATCAGAAATACAGAACATGTAGGTACCCTGAAAATCCCTGCCACATGTGTCGACTTGATTGAAAATCTGTGCATCTTGAAAAACATTCGTTAGACATCTCTGCAAAATACCCGGTGCTGGGACAATACTGATTTTTTCACTTTTTTAATACTCTTTGCCCGTGCATACACAGTTATGTACAAACTCTAAGTTAAAAATAAGACATCACTAAGTGATGTATTTTCTTAATCTTTTAACTTCGGTACTTCATTGCTACATCCACAATTTGGTATTCGAGATGGTAATCCTTTGAGAAATGCCCCTTATGACTAGTTTCCTCTGTGTAATACGGGATAAACTAGAAATGACAACCTTTACTATTAAAGTTTTGACATTCAATTCAAACACGCACAAATGCGACCTTCGAGTGAACGTTACGTCAAATGCCCCGGAAGTGATTCTACGGGTCAAGGCGCAGATGCATTTGGTACGCCGAGGAGTGTATGAAGAAACAAACAAGTGAGTGCGAAAGGCCACTATAGTGTGGAATTTTTTAGATGGAATTCCGGAGGGTACCGCCAAAATAAGTAAACACACGGGAGTTATTTTGTAATGCGGAAAGGAGAGTTTATTGGATTGACTGGGCGAACAGAACAGCATGTCCACTGCGATTCCGACTGATGGGACTGGCTTTGGTTTACCGAAAACGTTTTTTCGCATGCACGGTTTTGACATCGATGCAATTTGTGAAAGTACAACGTACGTTTTTCGTGGGGCATTTAAAAGTTAGCGAAAACGGGCTCCTTTATTAAAACGACTTTTTGAAGATGAATTGTTCGGATACATGAGTACTCCATTAGTTTTTAAAGCCAGTAGATTGAAATATATCATTCATTTTTTTCAACAGAAAATTTCGAATACCAACACCAGAGATAAACAATTGCATGCAATAAGGTGCATTTTCTTCAAGTCTTACAAGTAAGCAATATCAGCATTGGAATTGATCACCAATGAACAGAGATTTATTAAAAAAGATTTTGTTGATAATAACATAGCTTTCAACATGTTGCTTTTTTGAAGGTTGCTTTATATGACCTAAATCACCGGCTGGTGAATAAGGAGATTGACGTCCGGTTAACAGAAAATTGAGGTAAAGGGAGTGGAATGGGTTTTGAGTATAAGAAGTATGATGAAGAATGTGTGAATGTTTCTGACAGCAGAATGTTTGTTTTTTGTATTTTAGCTTGAAGTTCTACGTCCTGAGGAGAACCCGACATTCATGTCCTAAGGGTTCGAAACATGTCGACAGTCTGTTTTTGTTTTTTCCAACCAAATTGGTGCCCACTAGATGGGTAGACCACACAGTGCTCACTAGTGATTAGGTGTATATATATATATGAAAATTAAGTGAGCCTAGTTGGTCCATCTTTTGGATCTGGCCTCTGAATTACATAACAAAAAATGTTAAGTTTGTAATCAAAAAGAATCAGAGGTATTGTTTATTCAAGAACGTGAAGGTCAAAATTTGTATAGAACAAGAGCTGTATATATTATTGTTGTATTGTATTCAGATTCGTAATGTATTTGGATTCCATTTATGTGTCTTTGTGTGAAAGTGTTGTTGTGTCTTCAGTGTATGTCTATAAATGTATTTGATTTTTATTGTGAAATTGTTTAAACAAATTATTGGTTTTCAAAACAAAGATAACAAATAAGAAAAAATATTTGATAAAGAAAAATAAAATGTAACTTTTTTCCAACCAGAGTGTTTAGGTCGTTTGGTTGCTGGTGTAATTGGGAAGTATGAATGACTATCAGTATTGGCAGTTTTGTGTTGGTTATTGAGATATTGGTCAGGCCTTACTGATTAGGGACCAAAACCCTTTCTTGTTTCTACTATTAGAAGGTGGGCATTTCCGTGCTCTAAATCTCTCTGTGTGCCTTGGTGCTTGGCTCCAATCCACATTGGAGGTTGGGGAAACACATCTGGGCATTCCCCAGTGACAGCTAAAAAACACTGGGCACTCGGTTGGAACGGCAGACCTCTGCCATTTGCGGGTCTGGCTGCAGAAATTGTAGGTGGAGGTTTTGACATTTGGCCTTTGGAACCAAAGCCAGAGCCAGATCATGGCCCCACTAAAGGTTAAGATCTGCATTTCACTGCCTCATGGCGGACAATACTGAAATTTAGGGGAGACATCAGTGGTTCAAAGGAAGACCCTTTAAACCACCCCCAACTTCAAAGGCACACTGCATTGTGACTACTGGCGCCATCCTGCAGCAAAGGGTGAGATACGCTTGTGGGCACATGGGACCGGAGAACCTGGAACTGCGTGGTGCACATTGCCAGAGGACTTTGTTGTGCACAAAGAGCATTACTGCCATTGAAAAGAACTGCACGCCCTTCCTGAATAGTGGCTGGCCTGGGCCGACTACCTGCTGCTGTGTGCACCCTGAAGTGTGCTCTATAAGGGTTTGTTGAGCTTGCCCCCTGTTCTCTCGGAGGTCTAAGGGACATCAAAGATCTCCTAAGAGGGACCAACACCACCAACACCTGAACCGCGGTGTCCTCTCAAGTGCCCACATCGTCTGCTGGATTCCAGCTGGTAGCACAGCAAAGGCGTGGAACTAAGACTTGTGCCTGGAGATCAGATTCTCTGGTGCAGAACCCCGAAGACTGGCCCACATCCAAGGCGTGTGGCCCCCGCATTGTGGGGACCTTGGCACACATAAGCATCTCGTTGGTGGTGAGCTGATTTACTGGTTGCGGGACCCAGCGTGGCCCGCTTCATCGATCGTGCTGCATCTTTCTCGTGCGACACGTCAACTGCATGCTCATTGCATTCGGTGTCCGATTCACAGGTTGCAAACCTCGGAGGTAGGGGAATAATCGTAGTAGTGCCCCATTTTATCTCGTGAGGCATTGTTGAACTTGCACCTGTGTGTGTGACCAGAACTGTCTGGTGCAACCAATATCGACGTGCAGCGGACGTTGCACCTAATTTCCAAGGAGGTACAGATTTTGCAACTCTTTGTTTTTGTGCGACTTGAATGGTGTGGTGTGACATTAATCATCGTGTACCTGACGTTGCGCCTGGATTGCCTGGGTGCAACTCTGATCAAAGTGTACCTGACGGGGTGCCTCCTCCTTCCAAGAGGCCCCCTTGTTGCATTCTCCACTCATCTACTGTTCCCTCACTTGGCCTTCAGCGCGGCAGACCAACTGCCAACGCCTCACCCGGCCTTCCACGAGGACACTGTGTTGACAAGGAGTATTGCCCGGGCTCGGGCCTGGGTGGTGAGAGTGACCAACAAGGCTGGAGGAACACCTCAGAGAACTATCAGATGTGGATCTAGAGAATGTGTGACCCCCCCTGTGCTTCGCAGAACTGGGCTGGTGCCGGAAAGGCCCTTGGGGACTCCTTTGGTGTAAACGTCTATTGCCCTTTCCTGGGTCAGCTCCTCATCCTGTGGGTGAAGTTCTCGAGCGGCTGCCAAAACCCTTTTGCCGACTGCCTCCTAATTGACCTTGTTGCTTTCCCCCACCTGATTACTGGGACCCAGACTAAGAGTGACTACAGCCCCATGCATCCTAGTGCCCCGGGGGGAGGACAGAGTGTCTCCAATCTGTGGGTGTTGGATAGTCTGGGTGAGTTGGAGGGCAGAAGGAGGCTAGCGGCCATGGGGTCTGCAGAGTGTAACCAATTGACCTGCTGGGTATCAGTTGCACCGCATCAGGGTGTTGAGGGCATATGTGTGAGAGTGCTTACATACAGACTTGTATGATATCTGTTGCACTGCATAGCAGTGCGGAGTGAGTGTGTGTGTGGGAGCGACAGTGGGGAAATGCCCGTGAATTATGACACTGGATGTCGGTTTGCACTACACGTCGATTTCTTGCCAGAAAAGCATTACGTTTGACATTGGTTTTCCACGGTGCTGCTAAAAAGTGATATACTTTTGTTATATGTACATATTTCTGATATTGTTGTGACTGAGGGTGCACCCTCTAACTGTGCGGCATTGAGTTATAAAAATTGGTAAGGTGGGCCTGGGGTGGACAATGTCTTGCACCGCATAAGGGTGCAGGGGGGTGTAGACTAGGATCCTTCCCAGGTGTGTATATTGCTGATGTCATTTCAACACAGCTGGGCCTAGTAATGCTAGTAGAATTTCCGAATGTGACTTATGCCCAGAAATACATGATGTTCATGTTGTGTTGATTATTATGTGTGTTGAATACAAACGTTATTTATATACATCACGTGTGAAGTCTCATTTGTGATGCTCAAGGCATTTATATTGAGTGAGTGCTGTGCCAATGCTTTACACATTGCCTCTGTGGTAAGCCTGACTGCTGAGTCCCAAGCTACCCAACAGTGAGCACAGATTATACAGTGTGTGTAATCACCCACCTCCGACAGGAGTGGTAGGTTCTGCCTGGCTGGGGCATCGCCTCAACCAACCAGAAAGTGGCAGTTCTATCATGCAGTCAACCAGGTCAGCATACAGACAAGCTTGGGAGGAGTTCCTGTTGAGTGGAGCAGTCAGGAGAGGACTTGATACTGAGGACATGGAGAGCAGGAGAGGGAATGTCATTTCTTTCATTATGGCAAACATTAACAGAGGCATTTCAGTGTCAACAATTTCTGGGGTTTATTCTTTTGAGGTTGTGAACCCACTGCAGGCAAACAGGGTAGGAGGATTCTGCAGGGCTGGGAGAAAGAGAAACAAAGAGTAGGGAGAAGAAGGGATCCCATCACGATGCCACGATTGGTGTTGTTAGTGAGAGGTCCACCGAAGGTGTACTTCAATGATTTGAAAGTTTTATTCATGTTATGGTTATTCCGAATTTCTGAACTGTTCGGGGTAAAAAATGAAAAGAGTATACAGGCTGGTGATGTGGTATTACATGGAACTAGTAGTATCACTGCACGGATCAAAGAAGGATCAGTGGGGAAGAGAGGGCCTGGCAGACATTCAGACAGACAGGGGGAGCAAGAGGTGCCAAGGTCTTTACTCATAAGGATTGGACCCCCTTAAGGGCATCACAGGTGCTAAACGTTATGAGGAAGATACTGGCGAGGAGGGGAGAGGCAGCGGAAGCTTTCAGCACACACTCACTTAGAATTGGAGTGGCGTCAGAGGCCAATAGATTGGGTTTTTTTCTCTCAAAGAGATTATGAGGTTGGGGAGATGGTCCTCAGACTGCTGCTTGAGATACATTAGGCATGAAAAAGGCATGTAGGAATGCTCCACTAACACGCTTTACTGTTTCCCAGGACGCATTGCAGGACCCATGGCAGCTTGTTTCTCCATATGTATTACTGGGCTTTCATTCGTCAAGAGGATAGCGACACCCATGTGGAAGGAATTTGGGTCTTCAGTTATTTGAGTTTAGAATTGATTGGTGGGTGATAGTGGGTATGAAATGGGGTCGTTTGCTGCCCTAGCTTTCATATCTTGTGAAAGTGAGACCCTGCCCAGATGTGTTGATTAGCCACCTAGGCGAGAATGATTTGGTGCAGGTGTCGGGCCTTGGTTTGATCAAAGAGATGAAGCGGAATTGGAGGCTATAAAACAGCCATGGTCAGGCACCTATGTTTTCTGGACGGCGCTGGTTACTAAGAGACTTTGGTTTGAAGCAGTTAAGTATAATGCAGTTAAGAAAGCTAGACCCAAAGGTCTGATTCAACGTCAAAACATCAAAAAAGAGGTTTTGACGTGTTCCATCAGGACGGGGTACAGCTCTCCTTTCTGTGCAATTAATTCTACTTATTGGAATTAAGGACGCAGTTGGCTAAGAAGCTAGCAGCTAGGAGGTGGCAGTATTCCAGAGATGCTGTTAGGCCACAGCAGAACAGGTGTTGGAGTATTGACTGTTGGCCGGCAGCCTCCAGACTGGATGGTGCAAAGGGTGTTGGGGCGACAGCCATTTCATATGTGAGGCAAAGGGGGGGACAGGAAAACACCTATACATGACTTATGGACTAGGCTGGAAGGGTTGGGGCTTTGCAGGGGGGACATTTGGCAGAACGAGGACAGGTGACTGAAACTGGGGCCAGGTGTGAACGGACAGTGAATGGAATGAAAGTAGGAGTTTGTTAAATATTGGGAGCTTGTGTAGGGGGTTTTGCGGTTGGGGGGGGTTTAAGGGTGGGGGGACAGGTCAATTTATTGTTTTAGTGAGGTGGTAGTAATGTTTCAGCTGCATACCTGTCCCAATAAAGCAGCCTTTTGCTCCTACTTCTGGCCTGTTC
Organism: Calotriton arnoldi; assembly: GCA_963921515.1. Taxonomy (NCBI): domain Eukaryota; kingdom Metazoa; phylum Chordata; class Amphibia; order Caudata; family Salamandridae; genus Calotriton; species Calotriton arnoldi. The sequence goes on from CAWUFW010014201.1 coordinate 403,768, forward strand.
ATTCTGTGCCGTCTTGCCAGATGATGAATACTGAATAACTTTTGTTGATATCTTTAAATCATCGCAATCAACAGATCAAGTTTTTAAAAAAATCCATAACAAGTTTTGTTGCAACATTTCTAAAATATTTTGTACACATCTAAAACAGGCTGATTATTTGACAGCTACTTGACAACAGGTGAATTATGTTTCTGCCGACACCCACCTGGAGTATTTTTGGTACATTCTGCACATTTCTTGCCTTGTGGAATTTCGCCTCTAGGCTTGGAGCCTCCACTTCCTCCTGCAGTCTCTGGTGTTCTAGCGTTTCACACCTGGCCAATGGGCAAGTGGCGTCCAGCTCATTGGTTGGCCTGCAGAGCACAGAGCCCAGTGGGGAGCAGGATAAAGGGGGCTACCACTAGGAGCACACCAGTGAAACTGGCAAATGAGGAAGTGAGGTAGTGGCGGATAGTGACATTTTAAAATGGTAGGGCTTAAATACCCTAACAATTCCTAGGTAGGTGTTGGGAAAGGAGCAAATTGGTGTATTTTATGCCACATTATACCCAAATAATTTGCTCAGAAGCTATATTCTTTTAAATAAAGTTCTTAAGGGATGCTTGTTAAATATTCCTTTGTACCAGTGTAGGATAGCACAGTGTTACGACCAAGTACTTCCTCAGAAAACCAATTCAGGGCGTATCTTTTTTTAAATCAGGCTGTATTTATAACATCCCTCCCGGTCCTGACAGTAAGGCTTCCAAATTTCGAAGAGATGAGTGAAAGCAGACGTAACTTACAAAATGCACTTGTTACAATAGAATTGGTGGCTTGCTAAATCCATCATCTTACCCTGGCACATATTGTAAAGGTTTCTAATAAATTACAACTCGGAGTGTGTGTGGGGGCGGGGGGGGGGGGGGGACTGAAGGAGATGTCGAGCTGAGGGACCATTGAACTTCATGGGACTATATAACCGATAAAAAGCATTTATATAGGCCTGCTTTTGTAGTATGATGACCCTGACTTGGCCAACTGCTAGTGCATCTGTCACAGGAAGCAGGTACGTGTAATACATTTAAGCGGACTTCATGGTATTGATTGCAAAATAACACGGACGACTTTGCAACCAAATCAAATTTCAGCATTTTTAAAGTGGGCCCTTAGTCTGAGAAATCCTCTGCCCGCCTAAAGTGTGCACAAAATATACATAAATGAAATGTAAATAGAATCAGAGCGAGGAGACGTGACAGGCCAGGTAAGCACACAATGGATGTAGGGTGACCAACTGGCATGGGTGCAAATTCAGGACGGTCAGTGTAAAAATTCAGGACAGAAGGTCAAGATTCAGGACAAAAATATGGGACAGAACATACATTTTACAGACATATCAGAGGAGGTCGCACAATAGCATATAAGTAAATAGACAACCAAATAAAGTACAAGTCAAAATAAGTTTATATAAGGTTGAGACAATCGTGCACTTCACAGTTTTTCAGTATGCGTGCAGCTTTGCAAAGTGACATCAGGCCCTTTCTGCAATCAAGATTTGTGCAGGAGAAGGCACACCACATGCTGTCACTATAATAGGGCCCATTGTCATTCTATCTGTGATAATCGTCTTCAGTCTCAGAATGCCAATGGGTCAGTCCACAGTCTTTGCGAGGTCCGGGAGGGGCTGCTGCAGGCAGCCTCAGTCTACAGATTAAAAGATAAGTGCGAAAGGCCCTGAGTGGAAACTTTTCAACTCATGGGGCCTCTTGCAGGGGGACAGCATACCCTCCTGAAATTCCCCGATTGGGTTTTAGTATGATGTCTGTAAGGCGTCCGTAATTTGGGGACCCCAAATCACGGACGCCTTACAGAGATCATACTAAAATAACGGACGGTCCGTGAAATTTACGGACGGTTGGTCACCCTAAATGGATGCTATGTTATTATGCGCAGCAAGGGCCACCATTCCGAGCGGTATGAAAAAGAAAGACACAGTGCATCAGGGGCAGTGTAAATGATGAAAGTCAGTATAGACCCTGCTGTAGTGTGTAAAGTGAAGGCTTTCACAATTAAGGAGTCCTCCCATATGCCCCCTTTCTCCTATGCCCACAGTTCAATCTCAGAGCAGTATTGAAACACTCCGTCTCACAGACCGCAGGCCACCCACCGACAAGCATACATTGATCAGAATGGCAGCCATACTTCCCATGACCACGTCACCGCAGCAGGCCGGCAGTGAGATCGAGGCTGGCAGAGGGGAGACGGTGAGAGTGTGAGGGAGAGGCTGAAAGGAGACAGAATAGACCACTGGTGGCATACAGGGCTGGACTTGGAACCCAAAGCAGCCCTGGCAAGGTTCTCGGACCCGTCCCTGGGGAACCACTGCCTGCTCAAGGGGGGCTGGAGACGCTTGCTTGCTGCTTTTGCTATTGGGGGTTGATACTGCAGCACTACTGCAAAACTGGAGCCCTGGAACAAAACTGGCCCCCACTGCTGCAAAAGCGTACCCCACCCTTCCAGCCTCCTGGAGAATAGGCCATGTTATAACGTATGCGTTTAGGATGCATGCCATTTCAACGCGGTCATTACAACGACTGCGTTGTTACATCGCATTGCAATACAACGCGAGTCATTACAATGACTTGCTGTAGGGGGGCGGCTGGATGTTGGGATAGTATAATTCACTATTCCAGCTCCAGTCTGTGCAACAATAGGGAAGGTGTTGGATTTAAAATCCCAAATCTTCTGCCCCATACAGCAAGTCGTTGTAACAGCTTGCGTTGTAATGGCATGTGATGTAACAACGCGGTCGTTGTAATTACCGAGTTTTAATGGCATGCGTTGTTTCGCATGCGGGTTAAATGATGTTTCCCCTCCCGGTGAATGGCCGATACCCGGTGCTGCCAGCCTGGCCCTGGTGGCATGGTGAGAGTGAGATTCTGGGAGAGATGGTGAGGGGCTGACGACAGAGAGGAGGGAAGCAAGGGACCAGGTAAAGTCTGGCGGGGAAGTGGAGAGAGGCATATAAGAGGGAGGGGGTAGGGCACCCAGCTGGCATGGCAGGGGTGCGGCAAGCAGACAGGCTACTTGAGGGAGCAGAAAGGCATGAGATAGTGGGGAAATAGGAGAGAGATTGGGTTCTGGACAGATTGACAGTGAGAGGGAGGGGATCAGGAGGGGAAAGGCTGGGGTGGGTATTTAGAACAGATAGGCTGGAGTGAAAGGGAGAGATGGAGAGGAATAGGAGAGACTTGGAGGAAGAGAAGACCGTCTAGGTGAGAGCCGATGGGGACGGTAGAGTAGCGGGCACGGACAGCAGACAGACTGGTGGAAAGGGGACACACTGGGGAGGAGCGAGGCAGGGCGAGGGGAGAGAATGGGAGAGAGGGGGCATTCTGGGGTAGAGCAGAGAAATGGGGAGCAGTCAGTCCAGCGACAACAGCAGAGAAACTTGGAGAGAACAGAGAGAAGCTTGGGGGAGAGTGGGCAAGCTGAGTTGGCAGAGGGCAGCTGAGCACCCAGCCTTCTACAACACCACGTACCATGGACTGGTCATCTCTGCTCCTGGACCCCCACAGCACTACATGCACCGCACAGGCAAACATAACAGATCCATCCAGTAGCATGGAGGAGTCTCCGCAGTGAAAGCTTGCATGACCTTAACATAACATATTCCTTTCTCCTAAAATGTGATGCAGCACAGCATGTCTGCATGTAGTGAATTTGCAGTCATCCAGCAAATATAGAACATTATCTTTTATTTTTATTGATATACCAAGTAGTTGTTACAAAACAAAGCACTTACTAGTGAGATAGCCCAGGTAGAGGTCCTTGAGGGGTAGCTCTGCCACAGCCCACAGCAACAGAACACGTGCACTGTAGCCCTCGGTATCCAAAGCTGCTGGACTCCACCACCCAGCACTCACCAGCCAATAAAAGCCACACAAGAATTGAAGGAGGCGCTGCCTGCTTTTCATTGTAGACACCCACTCCTGCATTGTTCTCTGGGTCTGCCCCACCCTTTTCCATTAAATGAATGCAGCTTTTCAGACTCTGCCTTGGGCCAGAGCAGTATACGCCCAAAATCAAGCCTATGCACTACCGATAAGACTCGCCACACCTTTCACAGTGATGTTACTGCCCTAGTTTGTGCCATTAGGGTGAAAATCATCACGCAAGCTCGGCACATGTGCCGTCTGGTACTCCTACTACCAATTACAAAAAATGTAAATCTTTCATAAAAGAGCAACCGGTAGCTTTTTGACTAGAGCTGCTTGTAGGTCGTTCTCCCCCTCCCCTGTGATGGCAAGGCAATAACCCTTTCACTCTTTAACACCAGCCACCCCTGAAGTGAGGCATAACAACTTTAGTTTGTTCAGGGTAGGGCTAGAATAGAGTGACAAATTTCAGCAGCTATTTTCCTAAACTAAAGCTTCACCTCAAGTTCAATCTGATTCCTTTTGTCCAAGTGGTGTGGTGGTTGTGAGCATTTGGGGGTCAAACTCCAGGATGCCTCTGGATAACAGCATGCTTTACAAATACATTTTATTCATTCAGACATTCAAATGTAGAATTGCTGGAACATCAGACCTGACTGCAAGGGGGGCGTGGCCGACAAGATGGCCGAATGAGACGTGTTGCTCGGAGCTCCGTCCTACCGCGGCAGCATCCGACAATATCCTGACTTGAGGCCCACAACGGAAAGTGGAGGCAGAAAATAGCGGTGGATCCCCTTTATACAGGGAAGAGGCCTGCCGGCGGAGACATATCCTTGCGGCTCACGCCAGCTTTGATAAGGAAGCTTTCATGCAATTGTCGGACTGATGGTGGCCCTGCAGAGGGCGGCAGACTGGCAATGTGGTGAATTTTTAAAGAATTAGGAGGATTATCACTGCCCCTGAGAGGCGCTACACATTCAATTCCTGTGAGGCCTGCTGCCGGCGGGGACTCAGGAAACAGGGCCCTGGCAGGCAAAGGATCTTGATCTCAGTGATCCTGGCGGAGCAGAAGTGAGCCCTGGGAGGGCCTACACCCGAGGTCGACGGCTGTCTAGATCGTGGTGGAGCTGCACTGGTAAACCCCCGGAGTGAGGCTGGTTGCGTCCCGAGGGGGGGCGACACAGAAGATACTGTCCGTCTTGCCGCCACATCTAATATTGGGATCCAAGCCTATCTGGTGGAACACAGTTCTGTGTGGTGAAACAGCAGTCCAGCGAGAAGAGTTGGGAGATACCCAAGTCCCGGGACGAGCACTGAGGGGACTGCGTGCTACGATGCGGTTCTGTGAACGCACTGGTCGGCGCTGACATGGCAAGACGCTACTGTTCAATATGGGCAAGGATAGAGTCACCAGAGCACAATCCAATAAATTATCAAATTATGCGCAGCCCATCCCACAGGGTCATGTTCTGAGAGGCGCACAAGGAGAAGATGACACTGAGATAGCACGTGGGGAAGAACAGGGGGACACTTCGTTACATGATATCCTGACAGCGGTCCAGAATGCAAGAGATGAGGTGGTGACCAGGATCGACGCAGTGGCGATCGATGTCAACCTCCTCCGATGTGACCTGCTCAAAGTCTCAGACAGGGTCACCACAACCGAGCAAAATGTTGATGTACTTCAAACTGAGGTTAAATCACTGCGGGAGACAGTCATGGAACTGCAGAGGAAGACCATCCAACTGGATGACCGCGCCGAAGACCAGGAAGGGCGTTACCAGAGGAATAACCTGCGGTTCGTGGGGTTCCCGGAACGAGCGGAGGGTCCCTCTGCGGAATTGTTCCTGGAGGACTGGATAACAAAAGTACTGGTGCCTGGTAAACCTTCTAAGTTCTTTAACATTGAGAGAGCGCACAGGGCTTTGGTCCCTCCTCCACGCCCGGGGGCCCCACCTCGGGCTCTCATAGCCCGATTCTTCAATTATAGGGATCGAGATATGCTCTTGCAATCCACACGAGCCAGAAATGACTTGCAATATGAGGGTCACCGCATTGCGATCTTCCCGGATTACAAGCAAAGAGTACAGGATCAACGACGCACCTTTCTGGCGGTCAAGAGGTGTATGAGGGATGCTGGGATGAAGTACAGCCTCCTTTATCCAGCCAAATTTCGGATCGAGCATAAGGGCAGTGCTCTGTTATTTGGATCAGCTGCAGAGGCATCAGATTGGATGGATGCTGCGGGAGATCTGGAACCTCGCCGGAAAACACAGCCCAACTTGAGATCACCTAAGGACTCCATGGAATCGGCGGGGCGACGGCATGAGCATTCCGCGAGAGCACACCATACAGACACGAATGGCTCTGGATGACTTAGAGTATGCAAGGATGGCATGCTGCAGGTGGTGTCGGGAACAACGAACTCTGATCTAGCCTCATTGGAGGTTATCCCGGACACAAATGCGGACTGAATCCCGGAGGAAGTCAGGGATAGCTGGTTCGAGGTTTTTTTTGAACATTCAGATAAGTGACTGCAAAAGTGATTCCAATTTACTGTAGTTCTTCTTTTTCTACATATTAGCAATGAGTAAGGAGTATACGATATGCATATGTCGCGGGTGGGAGGGGCCGCGCCCCTTGATAGCGGCTGGGTCCTGTTCGGGGAGCTGGAGGCTTCAGTCTTGCCCCCCGTGGAGTGTCCAGTCACTTGCACAGCACTTATACCGGAGGCCCTGTTCAACACCTTAATATGACATCATCATGCTGTGTAATTCAATTGTAGGCAATACTGCAGGGCATGAATATCTTGTTTAAAAGTTCAGAAGGGGGGGTGTAGGGCGGAGGATGGGGTGGTTCACTCTCCACGATGGTGGGAGGGATAGCCCTGTCACACTGCCCAGTTGGAGGGGGGGAGTTGCAGGTGTTCAAACTGCTTTCTTTGTTCCTTTTGGCTCTTAAGGAGGTTTACAGTATTTTTGTCTGGGTTGGGGGGTCTTGCTCTGCGATCAATCTAACACTGCTATGGCGGGAGGGAAACGAAGAGATGATTTTAATTATATGATCCTATGGCCCCCTATCTAACAACGTTTCTCACTTGGAACATACGTGGGATGGCAATATTGGAAAAACGAAGGAGAGTGCATTCCTACCTAAGACGGTATAAAGTTGGTATAGCAGGGTTGCAGGAAGCACATGTCTGGGGTGACACGCTCCCATATATCCGTTGCAGGTGGAGGGGTCAGTTATATGCCACCTCATTCTCAGGATTTGCCCGGGGGGTGCTTATTTCGTTGGCCCTGGGGACCCCTTTCCAACATATACACCACGTACTGTATCCAGAGGGACGATACCTGATCTTACATGGTAGACTTGATGGACATGAGATATGTCTCATAAATGTGTATGCTCCTAACACAGACGCACACACCTTCTTTAGTGACGTAATGATCGCAGCGACCCCCTATCTGGGCAGGGACTTAATCCTCCTCGGTGATGTCAACTGTTTGCTAGACGGGATGATGGATCGGGAACCTCCCCGGGTGGGTACTAAACCGGGTATGACTGGAGCCCTAGCGGACGTTAGGAGAGAACTAGGGTTAATGGATGCATGGAGGGTCCGACACCCAAACACTAGGACATTTTCCTGTTACACCCCTGCGACTAACACGTTCGGTAGGTTGGATCATTTCTTCCTGTCGTCGGCCTTGATGCCTAAGGTCAAGGAGATAGTATATCTACTGAGATACATTTCGGACCATTCCCCTATGCTTTTAGTATTAAGTACTAATAGACCTAGGGCAGCAATCCCCACCTGGCGGTTGGCGACTGAGGCACTTACCAATCCATCATTTGCAGGGAAGCTGGAGGAAGAGATAGTGAATTATGTAGCGACAAATTGGGGCTCGGCATCTTCAAGGGGAGTGGAATGGGAGGCGATGAAGGTGGTTATCAGAGGTTTCTGTCTTAGTACGACTTATGGGGTTCGACAGCAACTTGAGAGGGACATTAAGGTTCTAGAAAGGAACTTGGCTATGGTGAAGGCATCGCTGCCCGCGAACCAGGACCGATTAAATGAGTGGAGGGAGATACGGGAAGAGCTGTTTGCGGCGCTCTGTCGACTTGAGAAGTTCAATTACACCGCATATCGACAGCGACTGCATGTGGAGGGTGACAGGTCCGGGGCAACGTCTCCCATTGTGCAGATGAGATCCTCCGATGGAAGCTTGGTGTACAGTCAGCAAAAGATCTTAGATACCCTAGCTTCGCATTTGGCGATGTAGCGCGAGAAACGAAATTCGTTTTATTTATTTATATGTGTACTTACCTGTATTCGGCCGTAATCCGTAGTTTACTACCCCCCACCCTGCCCCTCCCCCACCCCACGTCAGCGCCCGGCGGCACTCCCACCACCGACCGCTACTGGCAGTGGGTGCGGGATGTGAAGGAGTGGGCGACGGCAGAGGTGATCCGGATGAAACAGGTCAGGCATGATGAAAAGCTGGAGATGATCTGAGGGCGTGGAGGGTGATGATAGACGATCTTAACAATGATGGAGGAGATGAGGAATCACGGGAGGAGGATACGGGAATTGTAAGATCGGGTAGTGAGTAGGGAGACCACTGAGAGACAGAGGAGAACATACATAATTGATGTGTTGGATAACGCAGTGAATTGTACAACTGGCAGACACCCAGTTTTATATTACAGAGAGTATACCAGACAGGGGGGTGGGGAGGGATAAAGTTGTGGGTTGGGGGGGATGGGAGTTGTGGCTATTTGTTACAGAAATATTTTTGGATTTAATGAAAAGCTGGATCAGGCACTTTAGTTTTATAGTCAGGAGGATCGCTATTAAGGGGCCCACGTCGTTGGGGCTAAGGTGTTCGTTATGGAACTAATACAAAGTTGTGTAACGTAATTAATCCAGGTATACTTGTGCCTATGATTATACAACACCATTTAATGTGTAACTCTGAGACTGTACGAATGTCTTGTCATAAGTGTCTTAAATGTTAATAAAGATATTTAAAAAAAAAAAATCAGACCTGACAGCAAAACCCAACAGTCCATCAAGAGAAACAAACACACAGGCTGCAGTGTAACCTAACAGGTGTGTAAGGAACAAGCAGACGTTTCAAAGTGTTTTTGCTTTTCTCAAGCTGTGGGTCTCTTTACGATACGTAGATCCATGCATACTCTGAGGAAATACCAGGTATGTCTATTTAAGTGGAGTAACCCAACAAAATTCATATCTACAACACATCATACAAACTTAAGGCCTGATTATGATCTTGGCAAACAGGGTTACTCGTCACAAACGTGACACAGATCCTGTCTGCCAAATTACAATTCCATTATATCCTATGGAACTTGTAATTTGGCGGACGGGATATCGGTCATGTTGGTGACAGAGTATCCCATCCACCAAGATAGTAATCAAGCCCTTAATGTGGTCTTAATAATACGTGCATGTCACTACCAATTATTACTGTAGATCAATTCTCAACTTATCGACCTTAGAACAATGAAACAATAGAGTTAAAAACTGCAAAATTTCAAACTTATTTCTTGAAGGTCACATGTAGTGGGTGTATAACTAACTGAGCATTTTTAAAAGAATTGCATCTTTTGACCTGCACATAACAGCGTTTACCCACTGAGTTGTCTTACATTACATACAAAACGGAGACCTGCGCTTACACTATGCTCTGCAGCAGGCCCTGTAACTCTCGAAGCCACTTTAAGATGACTCAAGTCTGAGACCAGAGAGTGCACGCAGATCTCTCCAGTAGATGCATTAACACTAGTTCTATCTTCTGTGTATTCTAGCTAGAACATTGCTGGCAGTGGCGGCCGGCACAGGTAAGAGGTGTAAATGGTGGGGCGGGTGGGTGTTGGGGGGGAAGATGACAGACAACGGGATAGAAAAAAATTAAATAAAAAAAGAAATAAAACCACTTACCTTGCGCTTGCAACAATTAAAGCAACAGACAGCCAAAGGAAAACGGGGGGGGGCGCCGGGCCCAAATGGGATTCCACCTGCACTATTCAAACAGGACGGCAATTATTGGTCAGAAAAGCTCAGGCCAATTTTCCAACAGATATGAGCGAATGCTGTAATCTCCTCCTTTTGGAGAAGATCCATACTTTCACCAATACACAAACATGACGACAAAACCAGCACAAATAATTACTGGCTTGTGGTGCTTATTGACAACGAGGCCAAATACTTCACCTCAACTATTTTAGAGGACCTAACATCATGGGCTGCAACTAATCAGATCATTCCATGAAACCAAACCGGCTTCTGTAAACACATGGGAACTATAACGAATATCATGACCCTTTCCTTACTAATAGATGGGCCAAAAATGCAAAACTTCCACAGTTCCTCTGCTTCATAGACTTCCTCGCCGCTGTTGATCATATTGATCGTGGAAAATTGTGGATGAAATGAGCTAGTCTACATGCCCCACCGGCCCTTTTGAAACTATTGATTCGGCTACACACAGACATGTGGGTGCAAGACGAGCTAGGGTCAGGGACACACCTCTCAAGATGCATCCGGACCACAAAGGGCCTGAAGCAGGGCTGCATCCTTGCCCCCACCCTGTTCAATCTCTTTTTAGCAGACCTAAGGACAAAACTGGACTGTTGCAACTCTCACGCTTCAAAGTTGGGTGGAGTAACCCTCTTCAATCTCGTTTGTGCAGATGACCTGGTGCCAACAAGCCGTACCCTGATCGGATTGCAACACCTTCTTGATGTCCCCCAAGCATACTCTGCAGAAAATGGCCTAAGGATCAACTTTGAGAAAACAAAAACAATGGCAGTGCACAGCACAGCACGAAAAGAAAACCGTGAAGCTGGCACATCGCCTGCCAACGCCTGGAGTCGGTATCGGAATACAAATACTTAGTCATTATCATTAATAAAAAGGGCTCTTTCAAACCGCAGAAAGAGGCCTTGAAACGAAAGGGGAATGCCCTAGCACTGGCACTAAGAAATTTGAAGAAGAAAATGGCTGGAACAGCGCTAACACCACTGCTCCAGGTAATACAGGCAAAATTGATCCCGACAATAACATATGGGAGTGAGCCATTACACGGAAGGGACACATCAACGTTGGATGAGATCATGGTGGGATCCTATAGAGTGAACTTTGGTCTCCCCAAATATACTTCTCCCGCTCAGATCCGATTGGAGTTCAGACTTCAGAAACAATCCTTTGCTAGGAGAGGCACGTTCATCAAGTGCTGGCATAAAATCAAGAATGCAGACCCAAACACACTAAACGCTCACCTATGGCTGGAACTGTCGACCAGGAGGAACTCTCCCGCCAAGGCCTATCTTAATGAATCAGTCACTCAACTAGGCCTTCAGGACCTTTGGGAAACATCTACAACTCACGCCAGCTTCAAAAAGCTAGTAAATAAAACCATCAAATTGGTCTCGTCAACTGAGAACAAATCATCAGTGGCGAGTAAAGCCCACAGCTGGTACATGCTACACAGCTACGGAAAAGCAACACCTCAGCCCTACTTTCACACTGGGTACACAAACTCAATAAAAGAAAGATTACGGAGATACCGACTGGGCTTATGACCATCTCTCCTACACCATCCACCCTGGAAACGCACCACCACTAGGACCGTTTGCCGGCTGTGCGGTAAAGGGAAAGAAGACATGGCACACTTGGTGTGTATCCGTAAGGAGCTAAAGGCTGAGTGAAGATCTATGTTATGTCCACTCTTCAGCCAAAGAAGCATTCAATCCTGCAAACAAGCGGTCTTGGCCTGTTTATTGCCCACAGACACATCGTTGAACTGCCGTTTGGTGACATTTCGTGTTAAGGAAGAAAAGAAATTTCCCCCTGCACTGGCCGCCGGCACCTAGCTGGAATGACCCCCTTTGTGAACACAAGGACACAATAACGCTACTGCAACCCCTGTTTTCTGCTCCTCTTCTTTTCAGAAAGTTGTAGAAATACTGACCAATGAGACTTAGGTCACCTCTAGGTTAAGGGTCAAAGTTCTTGTGGCCTGACCATCTTGCTATTTTGCACATAGGCAATGTGAAGAACCTTAGCACTTCCTTAAATGCACTGATGACGGCTGACCTGCACCATACCCTTTCATGGCCATCCTGGCTGGCATGGCTGTTTGGTTAGATAGGAAAACCTGCCAATCTCTTACACTGTAAACTAAATGCCCATGCCCCTGACAATCTCACTGTGGTTTCGTTTTTAACCGCTACTGCAGTTTGGTTTGGTGAGGCAACGGTCCCTTTGAAATAATATCCTGTTAATTTGCACATAGGTAGCCGAAACGTCTCTGCACTGCCTTTAAAAGCACTGATGACCGACTATACGTATTTTAAACAAATCTGTAACTTTGAACCCTCCTGTACTATAGCCTTAAAGGCATTTTTAGATACCTCAGGTCTTTATGTTTTTTTTTATTACAATGGAAACCTCCCTACTTTGCACATTGCAGATTAAATGTTTAGGCATCCTTTTAGATGTTTTAGATAATCACTTGGTATTTTACATTGCCTAGCTTGCACCTTAAGCTTTTAAGCTCTTTTATTGAAGAAACATTATGACCATAAGCTTCACACTCAGCCTGCTTTTTTGAAAGACCTAACCACTGCTTAAATATAGGTCAGCATATTACACAATGGGACTCAAACTGAGAACTTATGTTTTCAACCCTGTGAATAATGTGCGGTGACCCTATTACCATTGCACAGTGACATTGTTATGTGAATTATTTTACCATGTTTTATCATTGTTCTCGGTTGCAAAGGTTTTAATTAACCAAGCAATACTAAATAAACTTGAAACTGATGCACAGCAGAGACACGTGCAATTGCTCCATCGCTGCACTAGTGCCAACCCGGAAGCGGAGTTAATTCTTAAAAAAAAAAAACAGATAACACTAATTGGAAATGATATCGATTGTAAGTGATGTGTGTGCTGGGTGATCGAGGCGCATCTCAGTCAGAGCAAGCCTTGACTGTTCGACTTCACTACCCCGTGAAACTCAAAGCACCCACGGGAAGCGCTGGACAATTCAGCGAGCTTGCAATAATGTCTGACATCTGTGGTTACAGAGCCAACAGCAGTGCATCTCACAAGGATCCCTAGCTGCCCCCGACGTCACTGGCCCTAGAGATCTGGCCCTCAATAGGGCAACTAACAGCAGTGCATCTCACAAGGATCCCTAGCTGCCCCCAGCGTCACTGGCCCTGGAGATCCGGCCCTGAATAGGCACACAGCAGAGCATCTCACAAGGATCCCTAGCTGCCCCTGACGTCACTGGCCCTGAAGATCCGGCCCTCAATAGGGCAACTAACAGCAGTGCATCTCACAAGGATCCCTAGCTGCCCCCAGCATCACTGGCCCTGGAGATCCGGCCCTGAATAGGCACACAGCAGTGCATCTCACAAGGATCCCTAGCTGCCCCCGACGTCACTGGCCCTGAAGATCCGGCCCCCAATAGGGCAACTAACAGCAGTGCATCTCACAAGGATCCCTAGCTGCCCCCGACGTCACCGACCCTGGAGATACGGCCCTGAACAGGCCAACAGCAGTGGATCTCACAAGGATCCCTAGCTGCCCCCGACGTCACTGGCCCTGGAGATCCGGCCCTGAATAGGCACACAGCAGTGCATCTCACAAGGATCCCTAGCTGCCCCCGACGTCACTGGCCCTGAAGATCCGGCCCTCAATAGGGCAACTAACAGCAGTGCATCTCACAAGGATCCCTAGCTGCCCCCGACGTCACTGGCCCTGGAGATCCGGCCCTCAATGGGGCAACTAACAGCAGTGCATCTCACAAGGATCCCTAGCTGCCCCCGACGTCACTGGCCCTGGAGATCCGGCCCTCAATAGGGCAACTAACAGCAGTGCATCTCACAAGGGCCCCTAGCTGCCTCGACATCACCGGCCCTGGATATCGGGCCCTGAATAGTGCATCTAACAGGAGTGCATCTCACAATGATCCATAGCTGTCCCTGACATCACTGGCCCTGGAGATCCGGCCCTCAATGGGCCAACTCAAACTTTCAAACTTCCGAGGTTGATACAATGAGTTAACAACAACTCAAGTTAATTTCCTGCGCTGGTTGATTTGCCCATCTAATACCTGTGCCAGAAGGATTTGTGCTCACGAGTTGTGCACATTCTGCAGTGACCTGTGTGTAACCCTCTGCAGTGACGTGTGTGACCTTCTGCAGATCAAGGAATCCAATCTGAATATCAAGGGGCTGAGTGTCCAGGTACATCTTTAAATCCAGCTCAGAGGGTAATTGCACCTGCTGAAGAGACCTGGGTGTCGCTTGCAACTCACAGTAAGATGGGTCAATGAGTGAACGTGACCACTGTAGAGGTAAGTATGTGTTCTAAAGGTTCCCATCAGGGGAAGGGAGCTCGGTATTAACTTGCTGCAAAGCTCTTTGTGCAAACTGCAGGTCAGAAGTCCCAGCCCTGGTAGAGTAACTGAACGGGTTAATGTTCCTGCTGCAGAGATCTACTCGTTACCTGCATGTCTCAAGTGTAACCCACATTACACATCTTAGATGGTTAGAGTGCCTTCTGCCGAGATCTGTATGTAACCTGTTACAAGTCAGAGCTTGGAAGCTGTTGTCACTGACTTGCAATGGCAACAACATTTTTGCAGGGTCAAGTGGAGTTACATCTTTGTTTCAAGTGGTGAGAACATTAGCTTTCAGACTTGTGTGTCTGCAATCATAATGTGCATCCTAGTGTAATTTGTGACCGCCCCTGCCTTCCCTGCCTCTGAGAGGGCGGTAGGACTGACGAGCCGTCACATATTTGCTCAGTGACAGCGGGTCAGATGAGACATCTGCAGCCTGCTCTTGCTCATTAGCAAACAGAGCTTCACGTGAGTGACGTAGGAGCCACACTTACCTACTCTTCTCTACAAAACACCTGCTGGCTGGAAGGGACCCACAAGACATGAGGCCTCTTGGTAGCATTTCAGCCACAGGCTTTGATCCTTTGACAGGTGGGTAAGTTAGGAACAGAGTCCTCCCGTGCAGCATTCCCACTGAAATGAAATGAATTACATTTTTTATTGTATCAATTAACAAAAATTGTTACAAAAAGTTTCCTATAAAATATCCTCAAAACTTGCTTACTACAGTTACAATTATTAACTGCTTTACAAATTTGATGTACTGCATCCGCTTAAACAAATCCTGCGATGCAGGTCATGGACAATAAAGACAATAAAACCCATAGATCAATTGTAAATAGAAAAGAAAAGAAAAGAAAGAAAAGAATGGGTACATACATTTTTTTTTTAAAAAGAAGGGACTTTCCCCAGTGTACAAATTTCACGAATCGGGGAAAATCGTTTAAAATTTCTAGATAAAAAGGCATTCAAGGCAGACCTATTTTAGAACAAAAATTTCAATAAAAATGCAGAGTACATAAATCAAGTGATGACATGCAAATCAGAGTCTGGGCATACCAAATGAGCAGTCCTGAAGTTCTAAAGTGCAATGTGCATTACTTAAACGTTCTTTAATTTTATGTGCAAATTTGGCGAACCTAGCCAGTTCCATCGGGATCTCCAGGCTAAACAAAAGTTTCATAGCATCATTGCAGGTACGCGACCCATATTTTAAAAACAATGGCCTCAGTAAAGTGCGACGTGCATATATCAAGCAATGGCATATGCAGACCAAGTCAACCATGGATTCCTCATGCTGATGACATAATCTGCAAGTGGTGATCGCCTCTAAGGATTTCCAGCGCATGTTAATATCTTTTATCGGCAAGACCATAAGCCTCACTGTTAACATTTGCTTTAAAATGATCTTATTTAACGCAGCATCGAGATATGGCTGCCTTAGCCGATCTTCATAGGAGCTTGCAAGTATCCCAATGCTGCTTTTGGAACAATTTAATTCCTTCATGTCATCTTCCTTAGATAATGATCTGACTTGTTTTTTTAATATAGATTTTAATATGCCAGGCTGATAAGTAAAATCTTGCAATTTGATCATGTCAAGATGTAATTCAGTGCAGGCGGTTTGCAGGCCTTTACTCCACGAGTTATTATCTTTCATAAAGATTATTTTCAGGGTTGACTTCATTGTATGCGGAGGGGCTGCACAGACCCCTCGATAGAACCGCACGAACGTTGCCCAATGCTCGTAGCTTTGTTTATTCAACCCAAATTCCAGTCGCACCAGGGCATTTCGTGTGTGCGCAGGAATCTGGAAGATTCGCTTAAAGGCTCGGCAGTTGGTATGCTCCAAGATATTAACAAAGACTGCAGGAAATGCTAGCTGGCCATATGTAATTGAGGGAAGCAGCTTGGCCCTTATAACCTTTCTGATTGATTTTGTTGTCGGGCTACTTAGTTTAGAATTCAGCTTGCACAAGGCGAACGTCACTGCCTTAGCCTTTGTTTCGACTGAAGCGAGGTGAGCTGTTGACTTCCCATTGCTCATCAGCCACACCCCCAGGTAGTTGTATTTGGTCACTGTTGTTATCTTTAAGTTGCCCAGCCTCCAATATTGTCTGAGTTTGTTGGCATACTTTCCAAATATAACTACCTTTGTCTTTCCTGCATTTGCTCTTAGGTCATTCTTGTTGTTGTAAAAGTTTAGTGCATCCAATAATCTTTGCATGCCTACTTTTGTGTGATCTAATAGCACCATATCATCTGCATACTGCATTAAAAATAATCTATTTGAGCCAATTTTCGGGGGTAAAAGATTTGCATTAAGAATGGTTTTAGCAAGGTCTGCCGTATATAAATTAAAAAGCAAAGGTGCCAATACACAGCCTTGTTTTAAGCCACGGTCTGTTGGAATCTTTTTGGTGGCTGAATTCATCGAAGTTTTCACCCGTACCCAGGTTCCAGTGTAAAGGCTAATTATTGCCTTCAGAAGAGTCTCTGGTATCCCCCAACCTTGTAATTTCCGCCACAGCAAACTCCGATTGACTCCGTCTAAGGCCGCAGAATAGTCCACGAAACATGCAAAGAGTGGTGGCGACTTTTTCTGCGTAGTCTGTTCTATCATATAAGCAAGGGCTAGAATATTATCCATTGTAGATGCTCCTGGCCTGAAGGCATTTTGGCAACTTGGTAGAATTTCATTTTCATTGGCCCAGGTCTGCAGGTCTTGTAGGAGGAGACTAGCATATCCTTTCACCTCAATGTCTAAAAGGGCAATCAACCTGTAGTTCGAGGGGTCCCCGGTATTGCCCTTTTTATGGATAGGTTGCAATAAAGAGCCTTTCCAAGTCTCTGGAATCGTTGAATTTGCCAGACAGTGCTGGTAGAGCGGCGTAAGTATGGTTCCCCAGAAATCGCAATCTTCTTTAAATAGTTGTCCTGGTAGTCCGTTAGGGCCTGGTGCCCCATTCTTTCTAATGTTTTTTAAGATTGTTGTCACACGATTCCCTACGACCGAGGCTTCTGATGTTACCTCCATGTTTAATGGTTTCTCTACCGCCAATAGTCCAAGTTTGTCTTCTATGGATGCTTGTGAGGTTTCAGGCAGAGCAGTAGTGGTAAGGAGCCCTTGATTGTGTGATGATGTCGGATTTTGTGCGCAACAATATAATGTTGTTACATAGGTTATCCATGTATCACTGGCAACCACATTACACCTGTCTTGGCCATGCCCAGAAAGCTTGTTAATATATAACCAGAATTCAGCCTGTTTATTTGGGCTTAGCAGGGCAAAAACATGCAGCCACTCCGATTCTTGTTGTTTTCTTTTACAGTCCCACACGTTCTTCCTGTGAATTTTCTTTGCTAGGAGTTGGTTTTGATATGTTTCATATTTTCCCTCTTGCTTATGGATACGTGTGGCTATTCTGAGTGACCTCTTACTTTGCTCCACTTTTTCGCATCGTGATTGAAATTGGCGACAAGACCTTTCTACAGAGACTGGAGAGTGTTGTTTGCCTTTTAGAAGTTGATATACCTCGGTCGCCAATTTAATCTAATTCTCGTGAATATTACCTGCCGTAAATTCTTCAGCAGTTCTGGGCCAATTGCTTTTCAATCTTCTTAGGGCTGCTGTATCTATTTTGGTCCACTTTAATCTCCTTGGCAAAGCATGAATTTCTTCCCCGCTAGTGTGGCCCACAGAGGTGATAATCGGGAGACGGGCCATATATAAGGTGATAGTTATGGCCAGTGGGAGATGGTCACTGGTCGGGATAGAAAGCTTTTGGAATTCTGTCACTTGCCCATACAGGCGACTTGACGTAAAAATATAATCAATCATTGATTTAGTTAACCCCTGTGTGTCTTTGTTAGAGGCTGGTTTAAGGCGATGGCACTTTTGTGTTGATTTTAGTCTGTATGTATTTAGGAATGAATTCATCAACATTCCAGCCTTATCCGCAGGCAGTACTTCATCTGATTCCATTCCAAGATTTTGCGTGTTGAAATCCCCAGCCATTACAATCCCACAATTTGGTTGACTGCTCAATAATTCCTCAAGGGTGTCCACCAGTGCCCTCATATCGCTGTATCTGGGAGCCTCTTTACTATTAAAGTAAATATTCAGAAGAACGATCTTTATTGGGCATCCGTTTAATTTCAATCCTTGCAAAAGGGCGGCCTGAGCCATGTCCGTGTTTAATAGAGGTTTTATTTTTATGTTGCTACTAATTCGCGTATATATTGA
Source organism: Calotriton arnoldi (assembly GCA_963921515.1). Classification (NCBI taxonomy): domain Eukaryota; kingdom Metazoa; phylum Chordata; class Amphibia; order Caudata; family Salamandridae; genus Calotriton; species Calotriton arnoldi. The sequence goes on from CAWUFW010014201.1 coordinate 422,370, forward strand.
TAAGCCCCCCGATGGTCTTCCAAATATGTTACGCTTTTTTGCCGGCTGCTGAAATTCCATGAAGCCTGATATAGCCACTGGGGCAAGCAACCAAGTTTCTTGCAGACATAACAGGTCCCCAGACTGCAAGAATTCAAATGCTACCTTATTATGTAGTGTGGTTTTTAGCCCGTAAACATTCCATGAGATTACTTTCAACAAGTTGCCTGATTTATTGCTCAGGCACCCGTTTCCTTGTGTGCTAGGAGCACGTACGCCTTGTTTGGATGGACTTGGGCAAAAAATGTGTTTTTATGTTGGGAAATGCTGTTGTGCGAGGAACGTAGTTTGTCCCTTTTAAGATGGACTTTCGTAGGCACTGTGTTGAATTTGGATGAAATCCTCTTTTTAGCATAAATGGATATTTCTCCTCTTCTGGGATGTGAACATTAATCCCCCAGTTTACGAACCGATCTCTTTCTTTCATAATTTTTTGTACACTAGAGCCGTTGATCCATTTTAGTATCGTTGACTCTCTAGTTGTATTGTTATCCAAGATTTTAAATTGTACTTGAATTAGGTCTTCAGTGGCGATAGAGGAGAGCTCTGGGATATGGTGGAAGATTTGTAAGATGTTGGACATATTTAATGAGTCAAAACTTCCCCGTGATGTATATTCAGGTGTAAAGATTATGATGTTATTCTCCTCCTCCTTGTGCCCTTGAGCTGTTTGGCTGGCCACAAGAGAATGTACGGCCGAACATCGTGTATTTGTTGGAGTTGCTCCGTGGTCGTTGTTAACATCTTGGGACCCCTGCAGCTCACTATTGTTCAATGATATGGGTACTATCATTTCTCTATCCAATGCCGTCTGCCGAACTTTCCTATGGCTTTCTTGATGCGGTTCCTTTGGCAGACAGCCAGTACTGTCCAATTGTGGAATCACTTCTGGTTTATACTGTGACTGCTCTTCCATCTTGTTTGCCGGTCTATTCATAATTGGTTGAGATATAGTTGTTTTTAGTATGGATTGATGTTTCACCCGGCTTTCCCTTTGGAAAATTGGAAAAAATTTCTGTGATTCCAGATTCTTTTGTAAGGGAGCCTTTGTAGCGGGTATTTTTTTTATTCGAGCGCCGGCAAGTTCTCTGGCGCCCACCTGTAAATCCTTTGCCTTTCTTTGTTGTTTTAAGTTTTTGGCCTGTTTTTTCAGACGTTTCTTCGCCCTTCTTGAAAGAGTTTTGCACGGTTCTATAGAATGCTCCAAATTAGTGGCCCCACCAGTATTACAATGCACATTCTCATCGTTTACGGATTCCTCATGAGATAATGTACTTTGACGGGATACTGATGGCGACTGCAGAGCTAGTGGAGATATGTCCGAGCACAAAATCGGTTTACTGACTTGTGTGTTCGTCGACATCGAATTCGTTTCTACTGTGCAGGTTTTCCCCTCTGGATAGTTTACACTACTCAATACTATTACAGTTTGTGACTCATTAGGGGGAATTGTTGCACCTGCAGGACTGTTCATGCCATTTTGTATGCCATCTTTTGGAGTTCCTTCAGCTATTCTTTGGTGGCTCTGAACTAGGGTTTCCTGTTGTCTTTTCTTTAGTTCTATAATGATGGACGTTAGAACTTCCGGTAAAGTGCTAAGCTTCTCCACAATTGGAAGGCATGAGCACCTAGCAGTTGGCTGCAACCTCAGTAATTCCAACTTTTCGTCTAAGATGTTAATTTTAGCTTCGATGTTAATCATGGCTATTGCAAGTGCCTGTATAGTGTCCATTTGGGTTTCCAATTTTTGTGTTTGCCATGTGAGCGCCTTGATGGTTGTTGCTAGTGTAGAATTTATTGAGGATAGCAGGTAGTTTTGATTGTAACATCCATTGTGGGGTGTGCACTTTGTTTCGGCGGTGGAGTGGAGCAAATTCTGGTCTCCCGAGAGACTATTCTCTCTCTGTTCCTCCTGCAACAAGAGTAAATTTCGGTCAAGAACAAAGCTGTTAATTACTGATGAACTCCGTAACTGGGCCGGGGACAGAGACAAATCATGCTGGTTGTCCCCTCCCTCTGCCTGTAAATTTGTTGTGACCTCTGCACGCATTTGTTGGCTGTCTCTATTTAATTGCTCCAATGTTGACGATATTTCCAGGACTTCCAATTTTCCCTGGCTTAATTCCTCTTGCCTCCCTCTCTGCACTTCCATGTGTTCTAATACCGATGAGATTTCCAAAATTTCCTGGTGTACTTGCTCTTGCCCTGGTATGTCTTGCTCATTTTCCCCGAAGCAAAAGAAGATCTGAAGCTTCGTGCCTTTTCTCCGGAGTTCCCGGGCACTCAGACCGTGTTGCTATTTCAAAAACTTCCGAATCTCCCTGCTCTAGCCCGTCTTTCTCCATTTCAACACTATTCCCATAGGGTGGCCGTGTCCCACTGTCCTGACTTCCTGTTTCATGGCTCGGGGGCCAGCTCTGACTCAGGCCATTGTTGGTATGTGGTGTTGAGTGTATTAATGCACTACTGTAGGACACGCTTTTTCCTAATGGTTTTTGTCCAGACGTTGCTGGCGTTGGCGTTGTTGGCGTTATTGACGTTGATGTAAAATATTTACAAATTGTCTTGTTGGTTGAATTTAAGTTTGAAGTTGGTAGTTGCACCATGGGGGTAGATTCCAACCGCGCTTGCCCCCTTGTCGATGGCTTTGATCTAATACCTGTGCCATTTCCTGCGCTGGTTGATTTGATTTCCCACTGGCAGGACCGAGGAATAGTCAGGTGCCAGGATCGCCTGGCAAAGCCAATGGGGCTAGGGAAGGGTCAGTCATTTGACAGATTTGCCTTTGAAAGGATGTTAGGGCTGGTTCAGATAGAGCGACTTGTCAGACCAGTGACTGAATGATTAGTAGTGCTGGGTGCAATCAGTCACATGGATCACATCTGAAAGGAGAAAAAAGAAGAAAGGGCTGTGACAAGTGAGGGCACAACAGGTGTTTTGACGAAAACCCTCACTCACCCGAGGGTGACATGCTTCATCATTGGGTACCTCCACACACTGGAACCGCAAGGTACCCGGTGTGGGCTACAACTTCCCCGCAGCAAAGGAGCAGGAGTGTTTTAAGGAGCACGTCAGTGTTTCAATACCTCTTGAGTGGAAGTGGGGGGCAGAGTGCAACAAAAAAGTGTATTAAAACTACCTCAATAGGAACAACAAACTTTATTATAATGTCCTAAAGGATAGGGGTGAAAAGCAATGTGAGACAGGGTTATGGATGAATACCCTGTGTTGTGATCAACATGTTTCTGCCCTAATGACATCAAATGTTCAAGACATGTTGTTGTACCTCTTATTAGAGGAATATGCGTGTGGAGAGACTCTGTAGATGGTAGGGTCGGACCGCATACATTGTTAATAGGTAAGGTTACCATGAACTCATTATGGAAATAAGGATGCACTTGAATATGGTGGTGGTGCACACTGGTGCTTGATATGGATCACAGACAGAATATCGACAACACTAATATCGACCTACAGAAATATCGGGACAGAAATATCTTTGTCAAAAATATTGACCTCCTATCTTCATAATGGTAAGAACAAAAATATCGGAAAAAAAATATTGTTGTTAAAAATATCGAAGTACAAAATATCGTTTTTTATATGTATAAAAAAATTATGTAAAATAAATTAAATAGTACATTTTACTTTAAAAAAAATATTTCAATTCATTTGTAAATTTTAACAATTATAAGTAATAAATGTAATTTAAAAATTAATTAAACAAACATATATAAAATGTAATATATATATTTACTTAAAAATAATTACTAAATAATAATTGTAATTAATTATAAAATGTTACAAATATATTAAAAAATAAAGATAAATATATATATATACATACACCTGTAACATAAAAATAAAAAAATAAAAAATTATAATATAAATTAAAATATTAAAATATGTAATATTTTTAAAACCTACATTTTACACTACATTTAGTGCAACAGTAGGGAAAGTGTTGGATAGCGGAGGGTAAAAAATGACTATTCCCACTCCAGCGAGTGCAACAGTAGGGAAAGTGTTGGATAGCGGAGGGGAATAATTTACTATTCCCACTCCAGCGAGTGCAACAGTAGGGAAAGTGTTGGATAGCAGAGGGGAATCATTTACTATTCCCACTCCAATGAGTGCAACAGTAGGGAAAGTGTTGGATAGCGGAGGGTAAATAATTACTATTCCCACTCCAGCGAGTACAACAGTAGGGGAAGTGTTGGATAGCGGAGGGGAATAATTTACTATTCCCACTCCAGCGAGTGCAACAGTAGGGAAAGTGTTGGATAGCGGAGGGGAATAATTTACTATTCCCACTCCAGCTAGTGCAACAGTAGGGAAAGTGTTGGATAGCGTAGGGAAATAATTTACTATTCCCACTCCAGCAAGTGCAGCAGTAGGGAAAGTGTTGGATAGTGGAGTGATAAAAATTACTATTCCCTCTCCAGCGAGTGCAACAGTAGGGAAAGTGTTGGATAGCGTAGGGGTAAAAATTACTATTCCCACTCCAGCGAGTGCAACAGTAGGGAAAGTGTTGGATAGTGGAGGGGAATAATTTACTATTCCCACTCCAATGAGTGCAACAGTAGGGAAAGTGTTGGATAGCAAAGGGGATAAAATTACTATTCCCACTCCAGGGAGTGCAACAGTAGGGAAAGTGTTGGATAGCGGAGGGGTACAAATTACTATTCCCACCTCAATGAGTGCAACAGTAGGGAAAGTGTTGGATAGTGGAGGGTATTAAGGGGCCAATTA